>JASPKZ010010272.1:2230000-2577500 GCA_030220185.1 Diploptera punctata
GTATGTATGGATGTATGTATGTAATGTATGTATGTATGTAGTGTGTATGTATGTATGTATGTATGTATGTATGTATGTATGTATGTATGTATGTATGTATGTATGTATGTATGTATGTATGTATGTATGTATGTATTATGATGTATGTATGTATGTATGTATGTATGTATGTATGTATGTATGTATGTATGTATGGATGTCTGTCTGTCTTTCTGTGTGTGTTTGGTGTGTGTGTGTACTTTGTGTGCGTTTTGTTGTCCCCTTCTTATCCCCCCTCTCTCCTCTGTTGTTGCCTCCTCTCTGTCTTTTTCTTTAAATATAATTTATACATAAATATATCAATTTATGAAATAGTTGTTAGGCGACCCATAAATATATAAATTAGTTATTTGGTTGTGCATAAAATTTGTCACACGGATTAAAGATGTGGGTCTTTTGTATGAGTTCACAAACTAGCGAAATTAGGATCAGCAAGTTCAAGGGAGGATAAAAATTACGAGTCTCTGAGAATAAAGTTCTTAGGAAAAATTTTGGAACAAGGAGAGATGAAGAGAGAGGTGAATGGAAGAAGACGGCATAACCGTGGAGCTACATGATCTTTAGGGAACAGGAGATACTTGTGGCACGAATGGGGGAATAAAGATGACTGATGGAAGCTTCTTCTAAAGGAAACCAGAGGAAAATGCCATTGGGTAGACCAAGAATGAGGTGGGAGAATAACAAATATATCTGAGAATTTAAATAACACTTTTGAAAGAACGGTTTTGAGAAGGATATATGGACCAGTAAAAAAGAGAATGGAAGACGGAGAAAGTGGTATATTAAGGAAATCAATTACCTTTTCAAGGAACCTGATATATCACCTCTTGTGAAATTAAAAAAAATGCAATGAGCCGGACACGTTCAAAGAATAGACAAAGAATGCATACTTAAGAAAGTAATGACGGAGGAGAATGTTTGGCAAGCGGCCAGTAGGAAAATCTAAGAACAGATGGGTGGACTCAGTGAAGGAAGATTGTCACCAAATCCTGAACTGTAGGAACTGGCAACAAGAGAGCATTGGATAGAGAAGATCGGAAGTCTCATATCAAGAAGGCCCAGGCTATGGGCTGTAGCGCCATTGGAAGAAGAACTCATCTGCAGTTTCTACTGGTGTCTCATACACAAGACTTCTGTGAAGGAGATGTTTCCGGACCAAGGTTCCTTATATCAGATTCATGCATTTATCCTTCTTAATCTTCCCTCAAAGTTTGTGCCATCATCACGGAAACACTCTGTACATCTTCTTTCAGCTAAGTACTAAAATGTTTATAATGCATAACTAAGTTTTAACAATTATCTTGCGAGAGTTTGCAAGTTCGATTAGCGACAACATGAGCGTTGCCTTCCAATCGACAAACGAGAGGACGACTTTCTTGACCACATGAATCAGACGCAATTTATGTAAATCATAATAAATTATCGCCATGACTTTCACTGGCACTATCGAATCCGTAGGTTCATGGCCGCGCGGACGTAAGCTCTCCATACATCCCTATCATGAGCCAATGTTGTCCAATCTACCCTGTATAATCTACTTCCCTCAAATCATAGTTAATGTTATTCTCCCACCTGATTCTTGATCTACCAGTTGGGCGTTTTCCCTCTGGTTTTCCTACAAGAAGCTACCATGCATGTCTTTCATTCCCTATTCGTGCCACATGTCCTGCCCATTGCAGTCTACGAGACTTAACTGTTCTCATTATATCTGGCTTCTTATAAGGATCATGTAATTCACTGTTATGCAGTCTTCTCCATTCACCTGTCTGTTCATCTCTCTTTGGTGCAAAAATTTTCCTAAGAACTTTATTCTCAAATACTCGTAATATCCTTTCCTCCCTTAAAGTAAGAGTCCATGTTTCGTATCCATATAATATAACTGGTAGAATCATAGTTTTGTATATTTTTAGTTTAACGTTTTTTGAAAGGCGTTGGAAAGTCAAGAGTTTATGTAATGCATAATAACATGCATTTCCAGAATTAAGTATATAATTAAACATAATAATAATAATAATAATAATAATATATCCTCAACTAGTGTCCAACTCAGGGTCGAGTCGATGGATGAGATGAGATGTAGCCCCTTATATAGATGTCTGTGGATGACCAGCCTGACGCACCACCACAGGAGCAGATGAACGAAATGGATGAGATGAGAATGGAGAAACGATGGAATGAAATTGTGGCAGGGAAAAACGGGAGAAAACCCCGAGTAAAAACTGCCCAAGCTCCGTTTCGTCCACCACGAAACCCATATGGAGTGATCGAGACTCTAGAAGATTCTGTAATATCATTCCTATTCCTCAAATATAATTTAATTCACAACTGATTAAATTTACACTTCTCAGTAATCCTCATTTCAAAGTATGCAGTGTAATTCACTATCCATAGCCAGCACATTGAATATACTCATTACAAAAGGACGATTTAACAGATATATTATAGATTGGCCTATAATAAAGAGCGCAGTATGTTTATGAAGATTAACGCATGTTTTCGTCCATCAGAAGCACTTAAGCAGATTACCAGCTGAATATAGAATAAAAAAGATAGGCAATCGCTCTTTTATTATCCACTTGCCCCCAATATAATCCTTAACATAACCCTCCTATTTCAAGAAAAAAAATAGCGATTTACATGATACAGTGACATGACATATACAAATCTCTGGTTCCACTTTGTATGGCGATTTGTGGAGGCCATTATCTTTCCCCCTCAATCAATTGCAGATCCCCTAGTCGTATAGTCTATACCGCCCTCTATTTAGATGCTAGTCAAGAATGAGGTAAAGAATCTTTGCGCGTCATCAACGAGAGAGGAAATTTATAGCTAAGGATTATACTGGAATCAATCTCATTTCTTGCACGTCATTGGTAGATATTTGCTAATTTAATTTACTAAGGAATAACAGAAAAACTCTAAAACAAAAATATTAGCTCTGAAAGGGAAATGTGCAATAAGAACAAAAATAATGATAAACAATGTAATTATAGACCAAGTTCAGAATTTTAATTATTTGGGATGCCATTTAGGCAATGACAGAAATTTAGATAAACACACTAAAATACAACGATTCAATTATCTATGTGGCACAATTAAACGCACTTTATTGAATAAGACTAGAAAAGAAACTATTTTGAAGTTTTACAAAGTACTGGCAGTTCCATCTCTTATCTATGGATGTGAAACCTGGATATTAACAAAGGCAGATAGTAAACAAATAGCGGCTGCTGAAATGAAGATGTTGATAGCAATAGCAGGATACCAAAGGACCGATAAAAAGAAAAACGAAGATATAAGAACAGAACTTAATATATTTAATCTCTCTGAAAGAATAAAATATTATCAAAATGCTTATCTGCAGCACGTATTACGAATGAATGAACAGCGCATACAAAGAAGAATGTATAATCATAAATCAAAAGGGAGAAGAATGTTGGGAGGACCATTGAAGAGATGGAAGGACCAACTAGACCTATAATGAGATCGGAACAGGACATTGAGCTAAATCCTTGTTGTTGATGATGATGATGATAACCGAAAAACAAGATAGCTCACTGTTACATTCCAATGTTTTAGCCATGAGTTGTGTCAGCTTTAGATTTGAGGCTCATATTCAAGACGTATCGGTTCAAATTTAGGGGCCAAAAACCTAATTGAATTTTGTCTGATTTTCCTTAATGGTAAAGACAAATGATGCATGAGAATTTAGTTGCCAGGACTCATTTCATCGTAACCTCATCATCATCATCATCAACAACAAGGATTAAGCCCAATGGCCTGTTCCGATCTCATTATAGGTCGAATTGGTCCTTACATCTCTTCAATGGTCTTCCCAACAATCTTCTACCTTTTGGTTTATAATTATACATTCTTCTTGGTATGCGCTGTTCATTCATTCGCAATACGTGCTGAAGGTAAGTATTTTGATAGTATTTTATTCTTTCACAGAGATTAAATATATTAAGTTCTGTTCTTATATCTTCGTTTTCCTATTTATCCGTCCTTTGGTATCCTGCTCTCAACACCCTCATTTCTGCAGCCTCTATTTGTTTACTATCTGCCTTTGTTAATGTCCAGGTTTCACATCCATAGATAAGAGATGGAACTTCCAATATTTTGTAAAATTTTAAAATAGTTTATTTTCTAGTTTTATTCAATAAAGTACGTTTAATTGTGCCACATAGATAATTGAAACGTTGCATTTTAGTTCGTTTATCTAAGTTTCTGTCATTATCTAAATGACAATTCAAATAATTAAAATTCTGAACTTGATCTATAATTACATTATTTATCACTATTTTATCGGGGTTTTTCCTCACCTGTAAGACAAATGTCAGGAAAACTTGAAGACCGAAACGGTCCACGAAATCATATGGTCATCATCACCATCATCATGCTTATCATTATCATTATCATCATCATCCTTCACCTGTGTGGAAAGCAACGGGAAGCTACCACACCTATAATTCCCTAGTAAAGCTGCAAAGCATAGCATGAAAATGCTATGATTGCAGTGAAAGACCTGCCCTCTGGCAGAATTACTATGGATGGATCACTATTTTTGTTCTTATTGCACATTTTCCTTTCAGAGCTAATATTTTTGTTTTAGATGTAGATATTCTAAATTGTAGGCCTATTTTAGAGAGATATTATTTAAAGTAAACTACTCATAATATTAAATTACTGGACAAGTTGGCTCATTCGGTAGCGTTTGAAACCCGTATTTTGGAGGTCTCGGGTTCCAATTTGCTGTCGACTAAACTTTTTTTCGTAGTTTTCTTCAAACTATCAAGGTAAATTCTAAGTTGGACTTTCATTACCACAATCCGGTTCATAATGAATCATCATTTTAAAATTAATTATATTTCACAAGTTATACACAACCAACCACAGAACAAAGAAGGAATAAGATCGAAGGTGCCAATGTGTATCAGAATAGGCCCCATAAATTGAAATAAAAATAATTGAAGATAAATTGGTAAAGTTCCATAGAAATCACATGGAAAATAAACAATTGAAATAGGCCTAAATATCCCATAGACACAGCCAAACAAAAATAGTAAAAACAATACAGAGTGTCCCAAATTGATGTATACACCATTTAAAACGTCATTTTTCTCAGCAACGAAATGAGACAAAAATACAATTTTTGTTGTGTATGATCCACAAGGCACTGGAAAGGCATAGCAACACGATCATCCATCTTCACGTCTTTATAAACAACAATGGTGGCGAGATTATCATTCGATGAACCTAAGTGGATACTGAAGTGTTATTGGAAAGTGGAGAATGTTGTTGAAGTGCAACGACGTTGGGTGGTTGAAATTGGGACACCACCACCTACAAGGGTAACAATAACAAGAATCCGAGACAAGTTTGAAGACGAATCATGACTGCAACAGTACTCTCGTGATCAGTCGAACGTCTATTTCTTCCGCACCGACTTTTCAACTCATCTTCCACCGTTCCATCGTCTTCAGACTTGTCTCGGATTCTTGTTATTGTTACCTTGTTGGTGGTGGTGTCCCAAATTCAACCATCCAACGTCGTTGCACTTCAACAACATTCTCCACTTTCCAATAACATTTCAGTATCTACTTACGTTCATTCCCCCCCTCTTTTCGTTACACCTTTATGTTTTACCTTTTTGTTAACTTTCTGTTATTCTCACATATAGAAACAAGGACAAGAGACACACCCAGACACAAGGTGGAGATTAAAAATCCCCTACCCTGCCGGGAATCGAACCCGGGTCGCCGGAGCGGAAGGTAGGGACTCTACCGACTACGCCACGGCGACGGACCATCCAATCATAATCTCGCCGCCATTGTTGTTTATAAAGACGTGAAGATCGATGAACGTGTTGCTATGCTTTTCTAGTGCCTTGTGGATCATACACAATAAAAATTTTCTTTCTGTCTCATTTCGTTGCTGAGAAATAACGTTTCAAAGTGTGTATACATCCATTTGGGACACACTGTACATGTATCAGTAATAACGAATCCATACACATTAATATATAGGCCTACTAGTGTTCTCCAAGTGTTCGAAATTCGACCATAATCATAATTGAATCAGAAATGTATATACCTTACAAAATATGTGTATTTAAGTTGGAATGTAACTGATGATGACGTTGATAGTATTCGTGAGGAATTTGGATAGCGACAATAAGTAGCGGCTCCAGGTTGAGAAAACCAGCTCAAACGGCTGGTTGACCCGACATACTGACCACATGTCACTCCTACACTGGCAGTATGATAGTCAACCTCTGTGATTAACACGTGTACATGGGAGCTTTGGCGCTGGATTTTAGTGCCTTGCAGTTAAAAGCGGTAGATAATTTTTGGACATTGTCTTTTACACCACATACTTCCCTGGAAGAAATTTAACTATTGCACCATGGAGATTTTCCATAAACACTGCCTTGTAGTTAAAATCGGCAGAACTATATGTTTCCAAAATATTGTATTGATAACAGTAAAGCTCGTCAATAGCTACTAAAAAAAGCAGAAAAAGAAAATCGGTTAATAAACAAAGGAGGAAATGGTTCTTAACTGTTTTGTGTTTGCCTATTTATATACTACATGATATATCGTAGATAATGGTATGGTAAAATATGGTTTTAAACAATAGACTACTGTTTTTTTAAGATTTTTATGTTCTCCGTTCAGATATTGTCTTTCTATTGAACACGAAGATATATGGGAATAACTCTAGAAAATTATTAAATATAATGATTGAAAATAACTAAATGAAAATAAATGTTCTCCCCTTACTAATATTTTCATAACTAATTAATGTTTTAAATTATTTATGAAGTGCACTTAGGATAGAATTTCATAGAATAAAATTTCGTGAGGGAATAAACCAAAACGTTGAAGGGATCATTATTAACCCTAAATTATTAAAATTAGCATTTTATTTGAGTAGGCCACGTACGAACGGAAATTTGATGGACGCAACTTATATAAGTGTTTTTTTTTACAAAGACGTGTTTGGTTAGCTTGGTTAAATGATATCAATTAGACCTATCGATCAACATTTTTCCCCCCGTATGTCGTGTTAATTTATTTCTTTCTCTGCCACAATGTTAATCAGTAACATTAAATTGCATTGTGTTATAGCAGTTTCACTTATCATAGGGCTCGTAAAGATTCTTAGTGTGGGACTAAAAGATTTTTCTGGTTAATGAAGAAATGTATTTCTATGTAAACCGAAACTTGCTTAATTCCAGTACTTGAAACAGCTAGTCCACCTTAAATTTTTATTTTGGTCAGGAGGGTAGATTTAAGGTCCTTGTGAAATAAATTTTTGACGTGGTTTCTGTCCGATAATTCGATTTTTCCAAAGTGTCAACACAACTCTTAGTTGCCCTTCGATGGTTATTTTTTATTGATAGCCTGAGAGTACTTATATTTTAAACTAGCCAATACCCGGCGTGCGCTGCTACTCCTAAATAAATGTTAATGTGTTTTTACACCAGCCTTGAGCTGCTATGCTTGTCCGGGAATCGGTTTATCTCGATCTTCTTGGCATCAATGAAAGATAAAAATGGTTGTTGTGAGTTATCCGTAAAAGATAAACATATGCTGTCGCGGACATTTTTGTAGAATTTTTTTGAGATATTCAATTCCGTGTACAATAATTTGGCGTATGTTATGGTTTAGGCAGCGTAAGCCATTTAAGCGTCGAAATAGGGACTTTATTTCACGTTTTTCACTACAATGGGCAATTTTTAGGGGTGAAGTGGTTGAGTATTACAACTCTCTTATAGCCTTTGTTCATCCCGGGAATCTCCTGAACATTTTGCAAAAAACCCATTAGAATCCGATCAACGGTATGGCCGCGCATAGAATACGAACAAACGAACAAACAAACATTAATTTATATATATATATGTCCACCGCTGTGGTCTCCAGGTAGCGTGCTACCTTGTCACGCAGCGGGCCCGGGTTCGACCCCCGGTCGGGACAGTTTTTCTGGGTGAGGTTTTTATCGGGGTTTTTCCTCACCTGTAAGACAAATGTCAGGAAACATTTAAGGCCCAAACGGTCCCCGAATTCATATGGCCATCATCATCATCCTTATCATTATCATCATAATCATCCTTCACCGGTGTGGAAAGCAACGGGAAGCTACCACACCTACAATTCCCTAGTGAAGCTGCAAGCATAGCATGAAAATGCTATGATTGCATTGAAGGACCTGCCTTCGGGCAGAATTACTATGGATATATATATATATATATATATATATATAACCTGAATAGGCAATATATTTATGAAAACGCAAAACTATAGGATCTACACCATTGTTAAAGAACCAAAAAATCATACAAATTTAAAAAATTAAATATTGACTTAAAGCAAGAAATTTGTGTTATTAGGCCTTTTATCAAAGAGCCTAAAGATGAAATTTCAATAAATTATATACTTGCCAACATTAATATATGTAATATATATTAAAGGAAGAAAATAAACAATATATTAAAAAATAAGGAAGAATAGAGGAAGTTTCACAACAAGGAGCCTTAGAATTTATATGGTGTTCCTAGCATAATCAAAGAGCCCGGATTTGTATGCAAAATAAAGTACTAAATATACATGAAAATATGCATTAAAATGTATAAAATATGCAAAAAAAGATTGTAAATAAAATTAATTAAATTATTTGCTTTGTGGGTAATCTTAACGTATTCCTAACTTTTTACAGTAGATGAGGAAGGTTTTCATGAGGTTTCCTTGTGTGAAGCTCCTTCGTCTGTCAGTGAAGAAGGATTTACACAATGAAAATGTCCCTTCTACATCACATGATGTCACAGGTGCATGTGAAAAACACCAGAGTTTTTCTTGTGAATTATTCTTACATCCAATTGATTGCAGATACTCTATTAATTGAGAAAGTATTAAATGATAATCAATTAATTAATTGATTAATACTAATTTCCTGGAAAAATTACTAGTTATATAAAAGTTTGGGAATTATTAATCTAGTTATGAAACCATCCCTTGTACAAAAAAAAAGCACCAGATTACATTTATATAACACTTTGGTTAGACCAGTGAAGCATGGACACTATAAAGACAACATGAAAGCAGAATAACGGCTTGTGAAATGAGATTCATGCGCAGAACAGGAGTTTACACCAGATAGGATCGGAAAAGGGACACCGATATCTTAAAAGAATTGAAGATTACGCCAATTTTGGAATATATTAAACAGTACCAACTAAATTGAAAACACCACCTTGAAAGAATGAGTTCAAATCGGATCACCAAAGCTGTTTATAATTATATACCAAGAGGACGAAGATCTCTGGGCCGTCCTATGAAACGCTGAAAGGAACATTTTCTATAGGATCGTAACACGCCTTGGCCTAATACTTGGAAGGAAGAAGAAGAAAAAGATTAATAGTAATTAGCTGAAGGGAAAATTATAATTTAATATCACATTTAGGAGTAAATATGCATTTATGCATTAAAAATCTAAAATAAGCATTTTCCCCCGGAATATGCATTTCTATGCAGTATCAAATACCGCTCAAATTGTTTGTGAAGGGGTCACTTAACATGTAAATCATTTAATGCGTACAAAAGAACATGCATTTCGCATACAAATCTGGGCCCTAATTATCAATTATCAAATTCTTTAAATATAGGAGATTGAGATAAAGAAAGCACTTAGTTCGAATGGTGACAGTACAGTTTTATTGGGAAATCCTTCGGGAAAAGACGATTAAGAAGATCTTGGTGTATACGGGAGCTTACTATTCGAATGAATAGTTTCAGTTGGCTGAGAAGAAGTACTAAGGGCCTTGCTCCTTGGTGAATGCGGCATTAAACCTAAGGGTTCAGTAAGTCGTAGAGTTTTTAATTGCTACAAGAAACAAAAAAGTGCAAATACTGCGAATTTCGCAAGATAACTTATAAAGCATCATGAAACTTGATATTTATTATTTTGTGTATGTTTATTTTACTCAAGGCGGGACTAATATAGTATTCGTTTCGTTCAGAACTAGACTAAATAAAATTTTATGTAGTGGATGCCAGACATTTGAAAAGGAGCTAGATAAATACAACAAAAAATAAAAATAGTTCAAGATCTTCTTCAGAATTTGGATTGCAATCTTTCAAATCTTATTGAGTATCACTACAATACTGCTGAGACATGAAATAGCAAGATGGTCAAATAACTTCTCCCCCAACTTAATACTTTCTTGATGCCCTCCTAGCGACCATTCTCTTTCATCACCCCAACCTTAACATATAGGGAGGGGTATTTCTAATTCTTTTCCTTACCCTATCATCCCCCACTTCAACTTACGTCTCTTCTGGTCACTCGACCATGTCCTGCTTTATCTCTCATATACAGCTAAGTCAAGTTCACAATAGTACAAGTTCAGTCTTAACGTTTTTATACTAAGACTGTGTATTGGATTGATATAATTATTAAAATTGGGTCTAAATTTGGATATTTCCAGAAATTGGACAACAAATCAAATTTCCGTGTTTCTCAGTCCTAATTACACAGTTATAATTAGGGTTCGGAAGTTAAAGACCTATAAATGCCCATAAAAGACCTAAAGATATCCTACAAATGATCTAAAAACTGGAAAAGGGACGTAAAAAGTTTTGTAGTTGCAAAGGAGTGAATGAAGACAACTTCGCTACCTTCACCATTTGCTCGAGGTAACTTAAAGTGGCAAATTCTTAAAACATAATACAATAGATTGGGTGGTCAGTGGGCTGGTGGTTAAAGATAATGGGACATTTTGTGTGGGTTCAATAGTTTCTCGCGGAATAAAAGGAATGATAATGGAATGTTGGCCAGAGGTCAACCTTGAATCCATGACGCGGAAAACCCAAGAAAACGTTCTTAATTATATATATGTGTGTGTGTATATATATGCCCACCGCTGTAGTCTCGAGGTAGCGTGCTACCTTGTCACGCAGCGAGGCTGGATTCGTTTCCTGGTTAGTGAGTTTTTTTCGGGGTTTTTCCTCACCTATAAGACAAATGTCATGAAGCTTAGGGCTCAACGGTCCCCGAAAATCATCCGGCCATCACCATCATCATCATCCTTCACCAGTGTGGAAAGCAACGGGAAGCTACCACACCTATAATTCCCTAGTAAAGCTGCAAAGCATAGCATGAAAATACTATGATTGCAGTGAAAGACGTGCCTCGGGCAGAATTAGTATGGAATATATATATATATATATATCATCATAGTACATTCACGAATTTATGCCATTTGTTGACCTGTTTCGGCCTCAAGAGAAACAATATCCAGAAGTCTTTTGAGTGGACGTCCTGGTCTTCTTCCTCTTCCTGCAGGTTGATATCTTAACATTTGTTTGTATATCCTGTTATCTTCCATTCGATGAACATGTTGCATCCATCATGACTTATAATCAGAAATTTTGTTTTCTAAAGGTTCCATGTGTAATTCTTCTAAGATGTCTTTACTTTTTATTTTTTTATTTATTTTTTTTTGTGATCTAGTAGTGTGTATCCTGCAGTCCTCCGAAAGGATCTCATTTCAGCAGATCTAAGTCTCTGTATATCATTTTCTTTCAACGTCCATACTTCGCTACCATACAAAAGAGTTGAAGATACAATTTTCCGAAATAATAATGAGACAGATTCCATAATATCATTGGAAGAATTGAACAATAGTTTAAAGATATATATATATATATATATATTTGGTCAATTTCGGTGTCTAGTAAGAACGATCGATTAAGATTTATAAAAATGTTTTCATGAGTACAATCTTAATAATTATATTCCTTCGGAATGGTAAAAATAATTTACTCACCAAATAATCCGCAGGTCCTGGATTGCTGTTTCCTTCGAACAGCTTCCTATCAACAGTTGCGAAGAAGCAGCCTTTCGTGCCCAGATGTTTTGTTCGTGTGTCATACTGAGAAGGTCCTGTAATTATAAATAAATCAATGCTTACATTTTATTGAATATATTAGTATTTTGTGTCATAAGTTTAAATTCAGGACCACCGCCGTGATATCGGGTTAACATCGCTGCCTCGTATGCAGCGGGCAAGGGTTTGGTCCCCAGTCGGGACAAGTTTTCTGGGTGATTTTTTCGGTTTTTTTTTCACCTGTAAGACAAATTTCAGGAACCTTTAAGGCCCAAATGGTCCCCAACATTATATGGTCATTATAATAATCATTATCATTCCGCCATGTTTAGTTTGAACGTGTGTGTGTATGAGTGGTGTGTTTCCTCTTAATGTTGTTATATCTCAGAGGAGGCTCCAGACATTAAGCTGATCACTCATTCATGGAAGCCCTCCATGTCCTTGTGCGATCAAAGAAAGCGTTCGTGTGTTCCACAGTTTAAAATCCCTCTCCTGACAAATCGTGCTAATGTAAGGTCCGGGTGACGTGTACATGTAAAGAGTACTATAAGATGAGAGATTAAATTATTTAACTCATACCCCAAATGTGAGTCAATGACCAATGACATTTCAATGATATTTTTATTTACAACCAATCACAGTCGTGCTTCACCTCGAATTTATCAAATAAATTTATCATATTAAAGAAAGCTCCTCCTTTTTAACATTCTGAATAGGTTAGAGCATTGTTTTACAGTGACTGCATGTGGCTACCAGATTGTATATATAGTGCACGTATGTGAACACACAGTGCTTGCAGTATATAATATAAAAACATTTTTAACAATTGATTATACCACAAAAAAAACACTGTTTGCACTTTCTGAAACGAATTATTTCCCAGGAAATGACGTTGCAGAAAAATATAATTGACATATTTACATGATAGGACATCAGGAATTAATTCATACCTATAATGTTGGTTATAAATTTCTCCACTAGGGTGCAATCTTACAATATTGCCATCCTTTGGCAATAAATAATATGATCTGGTTGCAGTGATGAAAAAGTGAAGCGTAACAATCTTAACAATTGTTTCTTATTTGTTTTCAAACATCGCCGTTTATATTCCATATATAAATATTTTTAAATAACTATATTTAAATAATGATTTGTGAGTAAACAGCTTAATTTTATTCGTTTAATAGTCCTAACAAATGCCACTCCTGATTTCCAATTTCTCTAGATAAATTCAGTCCTCACTTCGTGAGTCGATAATTTATCGATCATTTGGAAATTACTCGCGACTTTGTCGCTTGTAATTTTTTTCAGTAATGCAGTTTTTTATCGTGTTTTCAAATATGTATTCGGAATTTCTCCATGACCCGCAGTTTTTTATTTCAATTTCAATTAAAGGATTTAAATAATTATGTTTTAATAAACTTCTTTCGTCCATTTGGCGCAGTGAGAGACGAGCACGGGGAACACTTTCATCAGGAGATTTCAGCTATGGAAAAAGAGAAATCAAGGCAAATGTAATCCTAATATGCAGACCGATTATTGTTGGACCATCAAGAGGGATGCTCCACAGGCGAAATATAGCAGAAAATCGTCATTTCTTACTTTCTAGGTGAGTCCGAATGTTCGAATATTGTGTAGTTTTACTAATGTAGAAAATATTAAAGTGTTTGAAATTATAAATGCCTGTCTCTCGGAAACCTTGCGTGATGGAGAAACATCGATCTCATGTTTGAATTCAGGAGAAAAAATACTATCAGAATCACATATTTTTCTTTCTGAGACAAAAAAGAAGTTTATTTTTTGTTGCTAAATGTAATTAACTCAATCCTAACAAACACTTCCTTGCGTCGGCAATATTTTTGTTACTAATATGTCTTACCATTACAGTATTCCATTTCATCTTTGAACTGCCTTGGAAAGCAGTTCTCTCTCTCTCTTAGTAACGCTCCTGTCAGAATTTAACAGACAGGAACATAACCTCCAAGGTGGTAAATGACACCAACTCATCTCGTAAAATTTGTGATTTATTAATTACTCTTGAGGTGCAAGTAATAGACACTATTTCTCCAGAGCATTAAGACAGCAACATTACCTCAAACAAGCAGCAAATGCATTCAATACTCTAAGTGAATTATCGTTCAGAAGTGCAAACTCTCAGAGCACCATTATCCAAATACTTGTTATTGAATTAGTACGGCGCTTGTCAGGGAATGGAGAACTTGAGTAGTTTCATAACTTGCGTGTCACAATAGTTTCTACACATCTCAACAACAGTTCACAATCTGTGGCACTTTGTTGCATACCTTAACTCACACACCACAGATTTTCCCTTCATTATTCCATTCAACTGAAGTTCATATATTACCCTTAGTGATTAAGGTAAATCAGAAACTTTCCACGCCTAAACCATAATGTTCGTTAACACTAAAATACTACTTCATAATAATAATAATAATAATAATAATAATAATAATAATAATGGTAATAATAATAACAATGAAAGCATTAGCTCAGGATAGGGATGTATGGAGAGCTTATGTCCGCGCGGCCATCAACCTACGGGTTCGATAGAGCCAGTGAGTAAGTGAGTAAGTAAGTAATAATAATAATAATAATAATAATAATAATAATAATAATAATAATAATAATAATAATAATAATAATAATAATAATAATTCATCTCTCTTTGGTTCAAAAATGTTCCTAAGAACTTTATTCTCAAATACTAGGAATCTCCTTTCCTCCCTTAAAGTACGAGTCCATGTTTCGCAACCATATAATATAACTGGTAGAATAACATTTGAGACTTTGACATTGATTCCCTGAAGTAGTCCCCGCCCGGAAAACCGATTGGGGGACTATTTTACCTCCAGAAAATTATACCCCAGCGGAGCCCGTGTCCGCATTTATTGACGGTTGTATTTTTACGGTGAAAGATCGTCACTCTTTCGACCAAGGTACTTTCTTCGTCTGGCTTATCACCTTCTACCAGTTCGGCATGGGTAACCCTATAGGCAGCAATGCTACCGCCGCACCGGCATGACCCTCGGGATCATTTAAGCGCGCAAGCCACTCCACCACGACAAGGTAAATATAGCACATAGGGAGTTTAAAACTGCACCAAAGAAAAATAACCTTTCTAACTGATAGATCAATATGCAGTTTATTAAGTTGATTACTCTTATGTGCTTATTACTTGATACAAATACAAGATGATAGTAACATCGTCTCCTGGGCGCACAGTACAGTTATTCTTCATTAGAATAGATTTAGAATAGAATAGATTTATTTAGCCTGGTGGAGTTAAGGCCATGTGGCCTTCTCTTCCACTCACCAGAACAAACATATGTTACATATGAATACAAAAAAATTACAATAATAGTCATATTAAACAGGACAAACATATGTTACATATGAATACAAAAAATTATAATAATAGTCATATTAAACAGGACAAACATATGTTACATATGAATACAAAAAAATTACAATAGTAGTCATATTGAACAATTAATTATCAGTCATATTGAATAATAATGAAAATAGTTTCTTGCAAAATGATAGGAATAAAAGTTATCTCCCTCTTATAAAATAAGACAATAATTCAGGAGATATTAAATGCATGAACCTTGGTTATATACCTCTTCAGAGCTAAATTCCAGTTATAATGTAAACAAACCATATGTATGACTGCATTTTCATTCGTCGAATATTGGTTTTATCTTTATGTTGTGAGGAAATGTAGTTCACTCTCTAATACTCGAAATAAAGGAAACAAAGTAATAAAAATAGTATATTACGATGCGAGGTTCGGAAGTGGCTTTACAGAATCGAGTAAAAGTGTTTAAAAACCGAACGAAAGCGAGGTTTTTAATTTCCGAGATCCTGTAAAACACTTCACCAACGTGCGTTGTACATTATTTTTTTGCGCGATGGTGTTTTTAAAATAATAAATAATAGTAAAATAATAACATCTTTGTTGGAAATATTTGCGTTCATTATAAACAATTGACTAACTTTAACAGTGTGGGCAATGTTTATTAGTTGAAACAACAGGAAGCCTTGAGAAAAATTATTGATAGCATGGCCGCAATTACGTATTTATTGTTTTATAGTGTTTCAAATAAAGTTCAGTTCATTTTAAATGCAGTGATTTGTTTCGTATAATGTATATTAATACTACCTTTAGGATATTTTCTGTATTTATACATTGTACGTAGTATACATAGAGGGCAGTGGTTTTACTTCCCGCACGTGGGTGTAAATGTAATATTACAGTATAGTTATTTAGGTTGGCAACCCCGAAATGTAGGAAGTTGAACTTTCAATAATGGTCGCCATTGCTGGTAAGTACGACAAAACGCACTATCGCGCAAAACATATATTTTCAAGCATATGTGTATATAAGTTATATGGGAGAATCATAAAATATATAATTACAATTTTAATAGATAAAATAAGCATACTTACATTCTTACGCACATGCAATGAAGAACACGGGATTTATGTAGTTTCAAAATGGCTGCTTTCTATAGAATTTCTTAAGACATTCGAAAAGAAATCATTTGAAAAGCAGAGAGAAACAAATTATTTTGTATATTTTCAAACACTTCAGTGATAAATAATCTACATTAGCCATTGCGGATGTGGTGAAAATAACAGCAGCATTTACAAGCGAGACAGCATTTAGCACAGGCCAATATTCTGGTCGTAATGAAAGGGCAAATAAAATATATCTATCGACATCATGGAAAACCCCGTAAACGTCTGATCAGAGAGACCCATATATAATTTTTGTCACAAATACGTAAGAAATGAAAGTTCCTAATTACTGATATCATCTTATATTCAGTCTTATTTCCCGTAAATTATGATGTTGCCTAAGAACAATGTTTCTATCGACGACAGTTTCGTACACAATTCAGTCGTACAGGGGGTAAAAATAGTGAAACAATTTCCCCAATACAAGGAGTCGGTGGAGTAATACCTTATACAAGTTTGTTTACAATACAACTGGAACTTAGTTTTTAATTAGTATAGGAACTTTTCCCTTGTTTTCTGAATACTACGGGTGGACCGCTCGAATGGACCTAATTTCAATTGCTTGTTACTGGCAAACGGTTGAAGATAGAAACTTAAAACAACGTTCATATTACAGACAAACTCACCAAGTTTTGATATCCAGATCACCACATCTCTATATGAGCCCCAGCAGTCACTGTGACGATATCAAAGCGATGAACAATTTCTTGCCAAGTACGTTGGAGTATGTCTTCTGGAATGTTCTCAATAGCCTCTATGATGCGCTCACGAAGATCACGAAGGTCTTTGACTGGGGTGGTGTAAACTTTATCTTTGACATAGCCCCAGAGAAAGAAATCCAGTGGTGTTAAATCGGGAGATCTCGGGGGCCACGCGATTGGTCCTCCCCTACCAATCCAACGGCCAGGGAAAATGTTGTCCAAAGTCGTACGAACTTCATTGGACCAGTGGGGAGGAGCACCATCTTGCTGGAAAACGATTTTAGGCTGCAGTTGTTCAATTTGTGGAAGAAGAACTACTGCTCCAGCATTTCAAAATATGTTGTACCACGAACATTTTCTTTTCTTCTCTGCGAAGAAAAACCGTCCAATGACCTTAGTTATGTGAACAAACTGCACCAAACATTCATCTTCGGACTATCACTAACATTCCTCTTGAATGGCGTGAGGATTCCTCCGATCCCCAGAATCCGCACATGATGCCGGTTTACCCTTGTCCTGACAAATGGAAAGTGGGCTTCGTCCTATAATAAAATCTTGGTCATTAAGTCAGGATCCAGCTGCCGAGACGGTCCAGCATCGTATTGGCGACTTCCACTCTTTTCGGCATGGTTCATTCTTCCTCCAGACGTTGCACTAACTGGCACTTTAATATGCGTAGCAGTTTGAGGCGTTTGTGGACAATCCGTTGTAATGTTCATTTTGGTATTTGCCGTTCCCCGCGAATCTCTTGCTTAATGACTTTCCGTTGGCTTTCGCTCAAATGCGGCTTTAATCATTTGCTTACCATTTCATACGGATGCTCTGGCGACCGACAGAACCATTGTTCTTCTTCAACACAGATCCTGGTAGCTAATAATGTATTCATATCAGCCACTTCTTTATGCTTCTAGCAGTTGGAGCATCACGGTTAAACACACGCCGGAACTCCCTTTGAACTCTAATGATTGATTTAAACTCCGCATACCACAAAACAGCTTGCGCTTTCATCTGCGGAGTCGCCATTTTCACAAACAATTAAATCTAAGAACGAGAAACGTATCTTTGTGCCATCTACCGACAGGATTCGAAACTTGGTGAGTTTTTCTGTACTATGAACGTTGTTTTAAGTTTCTATCTTCAACCGTTTGCCAGTAACAAGCAATTGAAATTAGGTCCATTCGAGCGGTCCACCCTGTATATCCTTCATAAATATTGGAACTCCTTTCCAGAACACGTTACATGTTTGTAGCCTATATGTTTGTGTGTTTGCGAGTGTGAATATGTTTGTGTGAGTGTGTGAGAGTGAGTGTGTGAGTGTATGAGAGTGAGTGTGTGAGAGTGAGTGTGTGAGTGTATGAGAGTGAGTGTGTGAGAGTGAGTGTGTGAGTGTATGAGAGTGAGTGTGTGAGAGTGTGAATGTGTGAGTGTGTGAGTGTGTGTGAGTGTGTGAGTGTGTGTGAAAGTGAGCATGTGAGAGTGAGCGTGTGAGAGAGCAAGAATGTGGGAGAGTGAGTGTGTGAGAGGGTGAGTGTGTGAGAGGGTGAGTGTGTGAGAGGGTGAGTGTGTGAGAGGGTGAGTATGTGAGAGGGTGAGTGTGTGAGAGGGTGAGTGTGTGAGAGAGTGAGTGTGTGAGGTGAGTGTGTGAGAAAGTGAGTGTGTGAGAGGGTGAGTGTGTGAGAGGGTGTGTGTGTGAGAGGGTGTGTGTGTGAGAGGGTGAGTTTGTGAGAGAGTGAGTGTGTGAGAGTGAGTGTGTGAGAGTGAGTGTGTGAGAGTGAGTGTGTGAGAGTGAGTGTGTGAGAGTGAGTGTGTGAGAGTGAGTGTGTGAGAGTGAGTGTGTGAGAGTGAGTGTGTGAGAGTGAGTGTGTGAGAGTGAGTGTGTGAGAGTGAGTGTGTGAGAGTGAGTGTGTGAGAGAGTGTGTGAGAGTGTGAGAGTGAGTGTGTGATAATGTGAGAGTGAATGTGTGAGCGTGTGAGAGTGAGCGTGCGAGAGTGTGTGAGAGTGAGTGTGAATGTGTGAGAGTGAGTGTGTGAAAATGAGAGTATGACATTGTGAGAGTGAATATGTGTGTTCATGTGAGTATGAATGTATGTCTGAGTGTGTGAGTGAGCTTGAGCGTGTAAATATACAACCTATAGTTCGCAATGAGTTCTCTTTTGACTATTTAACTCATGCCCCAAATGGGAGTCAATGACCAATCACATTTCAATGATTTTTTATTTACAACCAAACACAGTTGTGTTTCGCCTAAAATTTACCAACTAAAGTTTATCATAATAAAGAAAGCACCTCCTTTTTAACATTCTGAATGATCACAGCATTATTTTGCAGTGACTAACTCACCAAGAAATACGGCTACCAGATTGTATATATAGTGCATGAATGTCAACATATAGCGCATGTGGGAGTTAATATAAACACATTCGTAGCAATTGAGTATACCACCAAAAAAAGAAACCACTGTTTGCACTTTCTTAAATATATTTTTCCCCAGGTAATAACATCCCGGAAAAAATATAATTGCCATATTTACATCATAGGACATCAGAAATGAATTAATATACAGTTTGATGTGTTTCATTTTTTCTCCACTATAGGCATTCTTGCAATATTGCGTTCCTTTGGCAATAAATAATATGATCTAGTTGCAGTGATGAACAAAAGAAGCAAATGAAGCGTAGCAATCGTTTCTCATTTGTTTTCAAACATCGCCATTAAATATATAAATATTTTAAAACAACTATATTTAAATAATGATTTGTGAGTAAACAGCTTAATTTTATTCGTTAAATAGTCCTAACAAATGTCACTCTTGATTTCCAAATGATCTAGATAAATTCACTCCTCACCTCGTGAGTCGTGAATTTATCGATCATTTGGAAATCACTCGTGGCATTACTTATGATAAATAGAGTATTGATAACGAATTTAATTATTTGTACTGTATTTTTAGCTGAATAGCAACATATATTTACACTCGTAATTTATACTTAAGCTTTCAAATAATAATGTCCATAAACGTTTCACGAGAATTGAGGATTTTTTAAAATAAACTTCCAACATAAATAAGTTATTATTAAAAATTTGAAGGTATCTATCTATCGTAAAAAATCTGACGTCACATTTATTTAGCGTTCAATAGTGGAGGACCAATAATACGCAATTGTGCAGTTAGACATCATTTCATCTATTAATCATTTCAATGCGTTGGGCGATTTGCCACTATCGTGCATTGGCTCAGTTTCAAAAACAAAAATCAAATTAATATTTATTAAAAAAAAATGAAAAAGTAACATGAACATCAATTTGTAATCAGCTTGTGTGTCCATCATTTTCCGCTTTTCGCAATTCCTAATTGTTTTCGTATCTCTGTTCCTTTCTCTCCGCTCCGCACTACAATCCATTATATCTACCCTCTATCAGAGATTCACCATATCCCCTATTAAGTAGTGTACTAATACTAGGAAGATCCCGCGGGCGGACACTTAAAACAGCGCTCGCAATTTACATCTCATATCAGTAAAGTGCTGCATTATCATTATATGTATCAATGTAATTGCTTTAATTAAAGCAAAAACACGGAAACTGCATTTGGAATTCAGTGCTACAATACAAAAATATACTTGCGTTTTAAGATACTAAATAATGAACAAATTAATATAGCCTACTTTTCTTCAAAATCTTCGAATCCTCTTGGAACATAAAATATAAATGTTTGTTTATATTTTGAACAAACATTTATATTTTATGTTCCAAGAGGATTCGAAGATTTTGAATGGTCTACCATTAAGGTCGGTTATTGTGACGTTATATATAATCAACACTTTTGAAATTCATTCGATTTGAAAAAATCGATAACTCTATGTCAATACTACACAAAGAGTACCTTAACAACAGGATCACAGCATCCTTGAAGACATAGAGATTCTAAAAGAAGAAAGGAATAAAGACCTACTGAACGAGAACATAATCGCAGACACAAATCCGTTATACAACCTATACAACACAATAAGTTCCAGTTAAAACGCAGAAGATAAAATATTGTTTTCGAAAGGCCTCCATATTAGAATAACTTGAAGTTTAATAACTTACTTGAGGACGACCGACTTACCAGGTAAAAAATTATATAATTAACATCTTGTTAAATATAATGACCACGGCTAGAATTTGTATGCACCTAAAGTTAATATTGCAACTTGGATATCTTGTATTATTCAACTGTTTGTATGTGATACCAAGATAAAAGACAATCTGAAGTCTTACTTCTCATAATATTATTCAACTGTTTGTACGTGAAACAAAGATAAAAGACGGTTAGAAGTCTTGCTTCTCATTATACTATTTAACTGTTTGTATGTGAAACCAAGATAAAAGACAGAAGTCTTACTTCCCATTATACACCGTGTCCACAAGTATAGAATCATACTTTAAACTACTACTGTGTCGCTTTGGATAAACGTATCTAAATTAAATTGGTGACAATCAAAAGAGAATCTCGAAACGTTTTTGCTATACCGTCATATATATTGATTGTGGTCCCCACGAGCGACTCTGCAGACATCCACATTTAACCTGTCTGCTAAATATCCAACAATGAACCCATATCGACTACAAAAAACATGATTAAATTTATGTTTAGTTTCTGTATTGTTGTCTATTATTCTCCATTGTTAACACGCACAAAACTTTTTGAGTTTCTCTTTTGATTGTCACCAATTTCATTCAGATACGATTATCCAAAGCGACACAGTAGTAGTTTGAAGTGTGATACTATATTTGTGGACACGGTGTATTATTCAACTGTATTTTTCTCATACTTACTTACTCACTGGCACTATCGAACCCGTAGGTTCATGGCCGCGTGGACATAAGCTCTCCATACATCCCTATCCTGAGCTAATGCTTTCCAATCATTCTTTGTATAATCTACTTCCCTCAAATCATAGTTAATGTTGTTCTCTACCTCCAATTGGTCTACCAACTGTGCGTTTTCCCTCTGGCTTTCCTACAAGAAGCTTCTTTTTCTCATAAGAGAAAAAATTATGTTTAAATCGTGATGTCTAATAGCTTAAATCGTTAAAGCACAGGTGTACAAAACCAGAGATATTGGGTTCAAATCCTGATTTAGGCATATATTTTTCTCTTCAAATTTAATTTGCCATTGAATGAGAGGTGATAAATTTAATATTAAATATTGAACTGTCTGTAAGTGAAACCAAGACAAAAGACAGTCGGAAGTCTTACTTTTCATTATACTATGTAGCAATCTTAACTTTTAGTGCATAAAAATTCTAGCTCTGATAATGACCTAAACTATGAATTGTCGCAGAGACTGCAGCATGTTCATAATGCTTGCGTTCATTTCAGTTTCAACATCCCTCGTTATGATGATATTTCCGAACACTTAATTAACCTCTTTTGCTGTCCATCTAGCGATAGATGTAAATTGTACCTTCTTTCACTTATTTTCAAGCCTATGAATTCTTCAACTCCTATTTACCTAGTGTCCATATTTGAGAAGTTATCGTCATACCACAATATTGTCACTAGGTCCCAAGATAACAATTCCTCTCTACAGCACTCCTTATTATACTTGTTTCATAGTAGCTTCTGCTCGCTCCTGGAACTCTGTCCCTCAAGATATCAGGGGTTGCCGCACAGTTGACACTTTCAAGTCACGCTTATACAATTATTTGTTGTTAAATAATTATTTTTAGTCCAGAAATAAATTTATTCTACATCATTAGTGGTATTTTTTCATTATTCTATCTTGTACATTTTATATTTTATTCGTTAAATCTAGTATAAATCCAATTATATTGTAAATAATAATTGCATTGTAGATATACCATGTAATCATTTATGTTTATTGTAATTTAGATGTAAGACTAATGTTCGTATTTTTTCTAACCAGTTGAGTGATAGACAAGGCCTTAAGTCCTTCACAGTGCCAGGTAAAATAAAGTTATTATTATGATTGTATAGTTATTTATTTTGATATTCTGGAGAAGAATTATTAATTCAAATGAGTTGACGGAATTTTAAGTATTTAACACTCTTTATCTATAGAGAGATTTCTTTTTTATCAAACACTTAATATACGGCAAAACATTGCTAATCATCCTAGGGTAATGTTAATACATATTTCTCTCTTTCTATCTATCTATCTATCTATCTATCTCTATATCTTACCTTAGTTCAACCTCCTCCTCTGAAGGTAATTTTACGTGCCTCACGCCACATGGCCCTTAAAGGGACACTCCTGTCGGGAGAGGATTTGTAACTATGAATCACACATTTTATTTAACCACACAAGAACATGGAGAGCCTCCCGAATGAGTGATCAGCTGAAAGGAAGAGCCACCTGCGAGACTACATGAACATTTAACACGAGACACATAACTCACTCATACATTCGTACTAAAAAGGCAAATATGACGAGTGATTTTGTTGGTCAGATGATGTTCGGGGACCAATTATACCTTAACATTTCCTGCCTGACATTTGTCTTAAAGACGAGGAAAAAACTGATGGAAACCTCACCCACGAGTCTTGTCTCATCGGATATCGAAACCAGGCCTGCAGCGTTTGAGGCAACGACGTTATCCCAAGACCACAACGGTGGACTAATATGAATGATTACTTAAATTAGTATACTTCAATTTGTGATAGTAATGAGCCATGATATCGAAAAATACCAAAGGAAATTTCATTTTCAGATGCACTGGGCGACTTCTGACCATAATTGTAAAGTAATGCCAAGGTTATTGGTAATGCATAAACTTCTGTGGCATATAATTTTTTATATAAAACGTAATTTTTTTCGATAAAACATTCAATTATCATTATCACAGGTTTTCAAGGAATTAATTTAAAATCACTTAATTTATACTATTTCTACTTCATTATTAATGTACAGTGGTCCATAGAGTAACCAAATAATTACTAGTGGTTCACACACTTATAATTATGATACTGAATGTCTTCTTCTTCTTCAACTTAATTTGTAGGATTTTCATCCTGTTTATTTCCAATATCAGTCCTCGGAGGAAGACGCATTGAATGTGCATTCACTGTCTATCGATCTCTTGGCTGGTCTTCCTCATGTTCTTCTCCCGTCCATTGGTCTATCTTCTTTAGCTCTTTTTTGCAAGCCGGTTTTCTTCCATTCTTTCTATATGACTCTTCCAATATTTACGTCTATCTATAATAAATTTGGTTATGTCTTGAATATGGCATTTGTCCCTAATTTGTGTGTTGTGTATTTTATCAAATAATGTTTTCCCCTGAATAGTTCTTAAGATTTTCATTTCGCATGTTCTTATTAGTTGTTCAGTTTTTGTTGTATCAGCCCAAATTTTTGCTCCATATACGATAACTGGTCGAACTATCGTTTTGTATATCAAAATAACCAGTAAGATGCAAATTAGACGTGGGAAAAAAATTATAGAACAAGTGTCAGAATTTAATTATTTAGGTGTATTAATAACGATACTGAAGGTCGAAAATCTTAATTAAGGCAAGAGTCAAGTAGATAGCAAACATAATTTTTATTTAAACGATTGAGTCCAGCTCCCGACTGAATTTTCTAGCATGGTCTTGTTAGGGAAGTAGACGAGAAAATCTTGATTTATTAAAACTCATTACAAATAATTAATTTGCACTTTATTTAACATTTAATTATCCTATATTCAATTTAATTTTTGGACAAAGTGACAATTAAAATTATTCCCTGCGACCTGTATATTTAGAAATTTACCACAATACACTTAATCGAATATAATTCAAGATATTCTAATTAAAACATTTGTTGAGAATTTAATATATCAACAGTTTTTTTATTTTTTTATAAGTAAATTCACACAATATTGGCTTGAAATGATAATCTTATCATATCATCAGCATCAAGGATTAGATCTTAAGGTCTGTTCCGATCTCATGTTAGAATTTATTGGTCTGTCCATCTTTACTGGGTTTTCCTACATTTCTTCGTCTTAATAGTCTGCAGTGAAGAATCCGTTTCGAAATTCTATTGATGTGGTCCATCCATTCATATCTGTATTGTGTAATTCTATATAATAGTTTCAATATATTTAGATATCTTCGTATAATTTAATTTCGTTTTCGATCTGTTATTGTATAGCCAGCCACATTCCTCAAAAACCTCCCTTCTGAAGTTTCTATTCTGATTTTTTCAACAATCTGATCTAAATTGTTACTTGTTATTTGTATTAAATATTTTATGTTCATTATTTTTAAAAAATAAAAAATAACTGATATCTAATTAAATATTATTTCAATAAAATTACCAAAGACTTAAATCTCCTGCTTGAAAAGACTAATCACCATTACATTAGAAGTTATTTGGGTATTTACAAATAAACAAGATATTATTACCATATAAAATGCATTTAAAATTTAAATAAATAAATATAATAGTACCGGTAACATAAAATAATAAATTAAATTAATATGTAACGTTGGAAGAGGATCGGCTACCAAAATATGTGTTTTGGAATGGAAACCTGAGAGAAGACGACGCAGAGGAAGACCTAAAACCTCTTAGAGTCATATTTATACATGAAGGAAAGACATCTACAACCAGGAGATTGGATGGACCGACAAAATTGATTATTAGGAAATAGACGATGTCAAAGACATTAATCAACCGATAATCTATCTATCTATCTAATAAGTAACGTATTTTACGTCCACAAAATTAAGTACTTGTAATGAGTTATTATTCACTCAACTTCGGTTGATGAAGACCGGCGTATGAACTTGCGCAAGACTTTGAAAAAAAATGTTTATTGTTTTTGTCATCATCATCATCATCATCACTCCAGGGATTAGGCAATTGCCCGTTCCGACTTCATAATGCATCAGCCCAACGTCTTCTAGGTCTTCCAACATCACGTCTTCCAACATCACGTCTTCCTCTTGCTTGATAATTTCTTGCTAATAATGGGTATCTCTCCTTACTCATTCCATCCATGTGATCAATCCGTTTCTGTCTGTAATTCGTGACTTTATCCAATAAAGGCTGTACTTTCAATTCTTCTCTTATATCCTCATTTCTTATTCTATCAAGTCTTGTACATCCTTTTACTTGTCTTAGGAACCTCATCTCCGCCGTCTGTATTCTATCCTTCTATTTTTTTCACTGGAGCCCAAGTGTCACATCCATACAATATTGTGGGAACCGCCATAACATTATACATTTTTATCTTGGTTTCTTTTCTAATTTTATTTTTTAATGTTCTCTGTATTGTTCCACACACCGTCTGAAATTTATTTATTTTGGAGTCAATATCTCTTTCCACATTGTAGCAAACATCACAGCCCAAATATTTCAAACTATTTATTGTTTTTGTAATTGAATATTATTTATATATTTGGTGGAGAGCCAAAATGGCTAATAAAAGAGTAATTTCTTTGGCTCCTGAGCCAAAATTTCCTGACATTTGTATTAGACATACACAAGAAGAGCCTCCCGGGATCTGTGGGCAGTAGACTGCAAAGGATACCACAAAATCTGAGATTAAAATGCCTGAACTAGCGGGAATTCAATTGATCTTACCGGAATGACACGTTGTGAAGGTGACTTTATCAACATACATTCCACACTGTTTTGAATATTAACTGGTTCCGACTAAATAAATTACTTAAAACAATAAAACTAAACAATTTTAAATTAATGAAAAGAAAATTATTATGGGCGCAATTCCAAAACTGACTCAGCGTTATGATTTTTTTACGTTGTTAAACGATGAAATAAGGGTGGGGGGGGTTTATATGATGGCAAAGAGCCATTTCTACAAAAATCCCATTTATCATCAAGTTGTGGCTTTCATCCACAGGAAGAGAGAATAATTCTGCAATGCAGAATAGTCTACGTCGTTAGGGGTACGATGATCGAGAGAGGGGTGAAGGGTTGTCAAGTAGAAAGAGAGAGCAAAATAGGGAAGGAACAGAGAGGGGACAATTAGAAATTACGCGGTAATGCTGGCGCACTACAATAAGGGAAACAGGTATAAGATCATTGGTTGCTGTTTTCTACTGTAGATAGCTTTACTCATTACCATGAATTAAACTGAAGTTTAGGTTTAGTGATCAGAGAAAACATCACTTGTACATTAGGCTATTATAAGTATAATTTCCCGGGTTTATCCCAATTTTATTTCATCAGTCAATCCCGAGAACTTTGGATTCCACATTTTTATCAATTATATCAGTTGTCTTTAAGACATTCTTGGTTTTCTCTCCTGGCATTGGTGGAATTGTAACCCACATCTTAAGTTGGGGCACCTGAAAGGTGGAATTACGATACCCCGATGGTATGATAGGTGATGAAAGACAATGAAGTGACAGGAGAGTCCTTAAATCTAAACTTAACCTAAATCCAGACATTAGGGGACACAGAAATAATTTCCTTTAACGGCACCCGGTACTAATTTCCATGTAATTTGGTTTAAAAATATGAAACATTTAAAAATCATTTTTTCAGCTTAGTCTTATGTGACGATCTTTCACCGTAAAAATACAACCGTCAAGAAATGCGGACAACTGAATGGTATTAATAAGCTGTTAGTTTATGCTATTGATGTAGTACTACTGGCCGATAGCGAGGAGATACTAAAGGCCAACACGCACACACTATTGAGTAACACTAAGAAATTAGGACTGGAAGTAAATATCAGTAAAACTAAATATATGGTCACACGTAGAAATTCAGTATATAATGGAAATGGACAGCTAATGACAAAGGAGGGAAATTTTGAGGAAGTGGCTGAATTCAAATACCTAGGAACAATAATCACAAATAGGAATGAGATGCACAAAGAAATTAAAACATAGGCTCAATTCTGGAAATGCGTGCTATTATGCATTGCAGAGACTTTTGATGTCCCAACTCCTTTCAAAAAACGTTAAGCTGAAAATATATAAAACTATTATTCTACCAGTTATATTATATGGGTGCGAAACATGGACTCTTACTTTAAGGGAGGAAAGGAGATTACAAGTATTTGAGAATAAAGTACTTAGGAAAATTTTTGGACCAAAGAGAGATGAACAGACAGGCGAATGGAGAAGACTACATAACAATGAACTACATGGTCTTTATAGGAAGCCAGATATAATAAGAACAGTTAAGTCTCGTAGACTGCGATGAGCAGGACATGTTGCAGGTATGGGGAATGAAAGACGTGCCTGGAAACTTCTTGTAGGAAAGCCAGAAGGAAAACGCCCAGTTGGTAGACCAAGAATGAGGTGGGAGAACAACATTAACTATGATTTGAGGGAAGTAGATTATACAGGGAATGATTGGAAAGCATTAGCTCAGGATAGGGATGTATGGAGAGCTTATGTCTGCGCGGCCATAAACCTACGGGTTCGATAGTGCCAGTGAGTAAGTAAGTAAGTAAGTAAGTAAGTCTTATGTTATGTGCATGAAAATTACGTCACTAATTAAACAAGTCCTCCTGAACAGAATGACACTGGTTAAATTTTTAAACATATTTATTCATGAGTAGGGTCCTAATTAAAACTGTAAAAAAAAATAAAAATAAAAATCCAACTTCTCTTCGTACACTTTTCTCAAACACTACTTATCTAATAGTTTCCAAAATTTAGTATGTTATTGTCCATAGTTCATTTGAAAATAATAAGCTTTGCTTGTGTTCAGATGTGGATTGTGATTTAATTTTAAAAAATTCAATGAAGATTTTTTTTGTTAAAAATGTTCAATACATTTTTTTTTAAATTTTGAACACAATGAATAGCACAAAGATAAATCTTATTATAGAGCTCTTTAAACTGCATATCCATGCCAAAAAAATATGTTCCTGCCTTTCATAGTTTCATAGAAAAGTGTACCAATGGATGAAAAAATACAAGTTATGGGACAATGAAAAAAAAAGTGCATATTAGCAGAACACAGAAACACAATTTTAAAAATCAATTTTTATGAGTTCAAATGTCCAAAATCAGCAAAATAATATTACACATCGATAAAATTAACCTTCCTGGATTTTTTAAGCAAAAACATCCATTTTTTCAGCCCAAAGAAGTACAGGTGCCCTCAAGAAAACAATCGTGTGGTCTGACCGGGAATCGAACCCGGGACCCAATGTACTTTAGCCCATGAGGCTAGTCATGGAATTCTACAATAATCCCTGTCATTTTGGACATTTTATCTTTCATCGTGTCGAGGGGGACTCAACTTGACTAAAACTATATAAGGAGCATCAGCAGTCATCTCTACAACCCCAAAAACTCGACACTACTATCAGTCGCTTCCGATTTGTTTTAGATGTGAACCTTCTCACCCCTTAGATGTGCTAAGATTCAAACTTGGGCTTAAATGCCATCTGGACTGGTAACAATCAGTTTAGCTACCCCGAAAACTGTGGTTTTAATATTTGTCTCGATCACTTTTGATATCTTATATTCACCCCTTTTAAATCTCCCTGAACAAATATTTTTTTCAGGTTGGTGACTTTTTTTGGGATTCCATGTTAAAAATATTAAAAATATATATAAGATATTTTAAAAATGTAACCTGAAAGGAGTTAGAACACTAAATTATCAACATTTGAAAATATTGTTTGTTTAATCTATAAAAATGTGTTTCATTTTCTGTAAAATCGTATTATAATTTGGGTGAATCAAAAATATAATAAACTTTCCCATACTCTGTATATTTCTTTCAAAATACCTTTCCTCACAACAATGCTATCACTATGAATGGGATAGTTTCAAAAATTTCATTGAGCTCCCTTGAACATTTTAGAAATGGAGTTAAAAAAGACTTGGCGATATTTAGATAAGGATAGAGGGAATCTCATTAATCCATTCACTAATTAGATCTTCTTTCTTCTTCTTTCATCCAATGTTGACAAGTTGTCTCTTCCTCTTGAATGTATTGCCTCAATTGTATATTTCCATTTTATCTTTTGGCGTCCAATATTTATTTTCCCAGTTGGGAATTTATCCCTAACTATTTTAACTATTCTGTCGTTTAACACTCTATTTATGTGTTCATTCCATTCTTTCCTTTTATTGTTTGTCAAATTCGAAATTTGTTCTTTTTGCAGTTTTTTCTCATCTTGTCACTTCGAATGTGATCTCTTAATGTTATGATTTCTATTGTCCTCAGAACTTTAAATGCATATGCTTCCAGTAGACGTTGAGTATCACTTGTTTCTGGTCTAATTAGATGATTATATAAATTATAAATTAAGTATTAGCATATAAAATGTCTCATGCTTTAGTAGGTATGCGAAATGTAAATGAGATTTTAGGAAAGTGCAATTCGATGAACTACATGTTGCGAGGGATTTAAAAGATTATCGGCTTCACATCTTCGTGTGTCAATCACAGAGGTGTATAAAGTGACATGTGATTATCACGATGCTGGGTGGGCACCGACCCATGCACTGGTAATAGAGCGCATTCCATAGTACTGTGTCAAGAGTGCATTTAATAGTAAGATACATTTTGAGTTGCGTTACTAACCTGGATTACTTTTATCTGTTCTGGTATTCTTTATGTCTGGTATTCTACCGAACCGCTTTACTGATAGAAATGATGGCATTCCATATATATTAGTTGTTGGTTTTATGTGATAACTTTGACAGTTGTAAATATGATTTAAAGCTTCAATAGGATTGTATGCACATGGATCTGGTGCTTTCTGAAACAAAAATAAAAATCATTTCATTTTAGATTCCTCAAGAAAACATAAATTAAGTTACTCGATACAGAATAAATCATAATTCCTATTCCAAACATCTGGGGATTGTAGAGAGGACTTAGTAGATAAAGTTTTGATAAGCAGCCCATGTCCGGAAACGTACCGTTTCGATGTAAAATAAGTTTGAAGATCGAAACACAATGGGCTGATATCGTGTATCTCGTGTCGATCCATCCTTTTTTCAAAAATTCTGTGTGTATGTTGTCTAAGCCGGGAGACTTTTTTCATTAAGTCCAGCGCTATTTTTACGTCTAATAGGTCGATTTGGTCGGTGGAAGGAGTGTGAGGTGCAATTTCTATTTCAGTTCGGATAGAATAGTACACTCAGCAAGATACTATATAAATTCTCCCTCTTAATTGAATCGTATGCTTTTTTTTAAGTCTACGAATAGTTGATGTACAGTACCATTCTATTCCCATTCCTTTTCTAAAATCTGTCTTACAGCCTACTAAAAATCTGATCTGTTGTAGACCTGTTTCTTCTAAATCCACATTAATGATCTCCTAGAATGTCATCAATATAGGGAGTAAGTCTGCTTACTAAAATATTTGTTAGAATTTTGTACGAAGTTGAAAGTAATGATAATCGATTCTTTCCATTCATCTGGAAGAGCTTATTTTTCCCAAATCATACTAAGCAACCGGCGTATCTTGTCCATCATTTTTTCTCCCCTGATTTTATCAGTTCTGCTGGGATCTCATCTAAAGCTGTTTACTCACAAATCATTATTTAAATATAGTTATTATAAAATGTTGATATATTTAATGTAGACGGCGATGTTTGAAAACAAATGCGAAATGTTTGTTTTGTTTCATTTGTTCATCATAGCAACCAGATCATATTATTTATTGCCAAATAGGATCTCAATATTGTATGAATGCACCCTAGTGGAAGAAAAAAAGAAACACATCAAATTGTTTATAACCAACATTATAGGTTAGTAATTAATTTCTGCTGTGCTATGATGTAAATGTAAATTATATTTTTCTCGAACGTAAATACCTGGGAAATAATACGTTTAAGGAAGTGAAAATGGTGGTTTATTTTTATTGTGGTATAATCAATTGCTACAATTTTTGTTCTATTATATCCAAAGCGGTATCTGGTTACATTCGTGCACTACACAGGACTTGTCTATACTCTGAATCTTACACAATATATATGACTAGAGCATGGAACTCACTTCCCAGTCATGTCAGGGACTGTCAATCGCTATCATTATTTAAATCCAAATTAAGTGATATCTCAAGTTCGACAAAATGAAAACGTTGGCTGCATAACAACTATATAGAGCAAGCATTCCATTAATAATCATCTAGGAATCTACTTACTTTATTTTATATCATTTTAATTTTATTATATTCTATGTTTTTGTTAGCATTAGCTAGTATTAGATCACATCATAATTGTATTTTGTTTAATCTGTATTTTTAAAATATCTTAAAATTGTAATATGTACGTAATTTTTGTATAATTTTACTATTCGCTGGTTGAGTGGAAGAGAAGGCCTTATGGCCTTAACTCTGCCAGCTAAAATAAAGCATTATCATTATTAATATTATTATTATTATTATTATTATTATTATTATTATTATTATACACATATATATATATATATATATATATACAATCTGGGAGCCACATACATTCTAGAATTCTTATATCAGTGCTACGTGAATATAATATATTAATTGCTATATTCAACGTATTTGTTAGAGTCAGTCACTGCAAAATAACGCTCTGACCTGTTCATAACATCAAAAAGGAGGAGTTTCTTTATTGTGATATATTTAATTGATAAATATCGAGGTGAAACACGACTATGATTGGTTGTAAAATAAAATTCATTTGAACGTGGTTGGACATTGACTATCATTTGGGGCATGAGTTAAATAGTCACATAGAAGCTATTTATATACTTATTTTTATATAAGTTTGATTTTTTCTAGCGTATTTTTTACAATATATTCATTAGCTTCACTAGTTCCATCATTCGTAACTATTTCAGAATCCACAATTATAATATTATTTCCATAGTTACAAATTCCTCTTTTTTTAAAATCATTTTACGGTGTAGAAAAATAAAAAATATAAACTTGAAATACACGAGTAAAGCGTCGTCAGACAATTTCTACTGAGGCGGCTTAAACTTGTGAAGATAAACATGAAAACATCTGTGTTTACACATGTAACATACAGCAATCTATTTCCCTTTGTTTGAGTGCATGCTTCTAGTGTTTAAAGGGGTTAAAATGGTCACGTTCAAGAGAAGGTCTGGTTTTGATAGACCCGTCATCTCGTGATACGGGTGTCTGACACACCTGGTGGATTAATGAATACAGCTAGGGTGATATACTGTTCACAATTCTGGGGTTATAAGTCATCATTACACCATTCAGTATTGACAGCACTGTGCTATACACTTCGGTTATTAATGTATGCTCTATATTCCAACGTAACTTTGTATTATACCAAATTATTGGCGCTAAAACACTTACTTATTCTCGAAATTATTTTATCACGAATAAAATTAATAAAACAACATGCACCACTTTTGAGTAACGCGAAGAAATTGGGACTGGAAGTAAATATTATTATTATCATCATCATCATCATCATCATCATCATCATCATCATCATCATAGTACATTCACGAATTTAGGCTGTTTGTTGACCTGTTTAGGCCTCAAGAGAAACACCATCCAGAAGTATTATGAGTGGACGTTCTGGTCTTCTTCTTCCTGTAGGTTGATATCTTAACATTTGTTTGGGTATTCTGCGATCTTCCATTCGATGAACATGTTGCATCCATCTTGACTTATAATCACACATTTTGTTTTCTATAGATTGCAGGTGTAATTCTTTTAAGATGTCTTGGTTTTTTTTGTGATCTAGTAGCGTGTATCCTGCAGTCCTCTGAAGGTATCTCATTTCAGCAGATCTAAGTCTCTGTATATCCTTCTGTTTCAACGTCCATACTTTGCTACCATACAAAAGAGTTCCAAGAGCCAGTGTTTTATACACTTTTAGTCTTGAATGATTTTGGACTAATAGTGGCTTGAAGATAGAATTTATTAACCCTAAAATTCTTTAAAATGTTGATATTTTTGCATTTACGTCCTTCTCTTCTTCATATGAGATATTGCATCCTAGATACGTAAAATTATTCACCTGCTCCAAAATATTTTTGTCAAGTACAATTTTACTTTTGACAGGATCTATCAATATCAGTAAAACTAAATACATGGTCACACATAGAAATACATTATATAATAGAAATGCACAACTAACGACAAATGAGGGAAATTTTGAAGTGGCTGAATTCAAATACCTAGGAACAATAATCACAAAGAGGAATGAGATGCACAAAGAAATTAAACATAGGCTCAATTCTGAAAATGTATGCTATTATGCATTAAAGGGGCTCTTGACGTCCCAACTCCTTTCAAAAAACGTTAAACTGAAAATATATAGAACTGTTATTCTACCAGTTATATTATATGGATGTGAAACGTTGACTTGTACTTTAAGGGAGGAAAGAAGATTACGAGTATTTGAGAATAAGGTTCTTAGGAAAATTTCTGGACCAAAGAGAGATGAACAGACGGATGAATGGAAAAGACTACATAATAATGAACTACATGGTCATAATAGGAAGCCAGATGTAATAAGAATAGTTAAGTCTGGTAGACTGCGATGGTCAGGACATGTGGCATGAATGGGGAATGAAAGATGTGCATGGAAGCTTCTTGTAGGAAAGCCAGAGGGAAAACGCCCATTTGGTAGATCAATAATGAGGTGGGAGAATAACATTAACCATGATTTGAGGGAAGTAGATTATACAGGGAATGAATGGAAAACATTAGCTCAGGATATGGATTATGGAGAGCTTACGTCCGCTCGGCCAATAACATAAGGGTTCGATTGTGCCAGTGAGTTAGATAAATTATGAGAAAATGCTAACTTTATTTATTTCTTTATCACAGTTTAAAAATCACAGCTTATAGATACTTTTTTACATTCCACACGCATTCCAGGTAAATTGCTAACTATGCAATTATAGTTTAGAAATATTTATGAGTATAGAATATGATACTACAAGGTGCGTGTAAAAACCATATCTGCATATCTGGTATTCTAACTTTGTTGTCTCTCTCTCTCTCTCTCTCTCTCTCTCTCTCTCTCTCTTTCTTCTTTCTTTCTTTCTCTCTCACTCTCATTTACCCTTTGCCTTACTTTAACTTCTCCCTTTGTAGGTATTCCCTATGTAACCCGGGCTTTATAGGGACATGACTTGGTTTAACTTTGTTGAAAATGAATATAATTGAAATTTATTTGTCAAAAACCCAGATATAATTTTACCCTATTTATTTATTTTTTCAGAATATATATTTAACTTCTAAGCAAATTTATATGTTATTACTTTAAATGTTTCATAAAAAGCTGCTTAAAGCATCAAAACGAAAAAAAAAGCGATATTCATTTCTAGTGAGGCCTAATTATCTCAAATTACGAGCTAAACCCCCCGGCACCCGCGTGCGGAGGCTACGGCTAAATAAAATGAAATGTGTGTCTTGTTTCGGTGAATAAGCAAAAAGAAAATTAATTATAAATTTATATCGTAATTACTTTTTGATATCCCGTGCTGATTATCCGGCGGAGGCCGGAAATCTACTTATCCAAACTTTCTTGGCATAAATGAGCTGAAAGACAAAAATTGTTATTGAGAGTTATCCCTAAAAGAATACACTCGCTTCACGTTAGTCTGTGGCGTCGAGGAGTGCAGTGCTCTGTACCCTAAGTAGGCTGAGTAAATGCTTCATTTGCTATTTGTTCATGACTATACATTGCTAGTATCTATATCCGTGCGATGCAGCAATAGTGCTGCTATGACTGGAGACTGTGTCTTATAATACTTCTATAAATACATATTGTTGAACATCTCAGGATTATTTTTCCATTCCATTAATTTACTTTAACCTTTCGCCTTATAAGCAGTTTTTACATCACACGCCACCCGGAACTTATAGAGCCACGACCTGTCGGGAGAGGGATTTTAAACTATGGATCACGCATATACTTTTTGACCTCACAAGGACATGGAGGGCCTCCGCGGAGACAACACAACATTAAGACGAAACAGGCCTTTCACACATATTCATACTAAACATGGTGAATATGATAATGGTAATTATGATGGTGAGATATTGTTCGGGGGCATTTGGACTTTAAGGGGGGCGATGGGTGAAATTTCTATTTTCTACATTTTTTGAGCTAGAAACTTGATTTATTGTACAAACATTCAGTGCATGATACATGATTATGTGTTTAAGTTTCATTCTTGTGAGACATTTATCTTATGAGTTTTTTTAAATATTATATTTAAAAAAAATTATATATTATAATTAAATGGGTTCCACAATGTTTTAGTAAAATGTCTGATTTTGTTTCTACAAGACCCCTCAAATATTTAGAAAAGCATCATGCTTTAGAATTCTTATAATGTGAATGCAAAGGGAGAAAAAAATAGTGTACCGGTACCTCATGCGTGAAATTACAAAAAAAAATAATTGCATGAATTTTATTTTTTATTTCATAAAATACTACTTCAATCATGAAACCCATATACTACTTCGTTACTCATTGTTTTTAGGACATGCAGTAAAAATCTGAACCTTCTAGGACAAAATTTGTGAGTTCCATTCAATTATGAATGTACGAAAATGCAGTGAAAATAAAAGTGTGGAAAAACAAGTTTAAAGATTTGCTTTCAGTTTAAATACGTACAATATGTAACATACAGGCCTAATCAGCACTTTAGGTCACTTGGAAGCGTCATAGTGCCTCTGGAACTTTGCCAACATATACATTAGAGTACATGCTATTTTTAGTTTTAAAAAAAAACAATTTCGAACTCAAATGGTCAATTTTTCACCCATCGCCCCCCTTAAAGTTCGCAGACATTTGTCTTATGTGTGAGGATAAACCCCAATAAAACCATCACCCAGGAAGCTTGTCCCTCCCGGAGGACTTATCCCTTGGATTTTTTCATTCTAAAAATCCATTGACCCTGGCCGGGTTTGAACACGCATCCGTCGAAACTAGAGGCAAGAAACATGACCTATAACCCACCGCGGCCGATATTAGCCACATACAGAGTGTTCGGAAGTTCATATTACAAACTTCTAAGGCTAGTAGAGAGGACAGAATAGGAAATATGTTGAATAGGAACCCATGTCCGGAAACGTACCATTTCCGTGCTACAGCCATTACAATGTGTCGGATTTGCAGGTGTTACTTTGCAACCGGACTGGCAGTATATGACGTCAGAAGAACGCCACATAAAATGAGGTGTGAAGTAAAGTACAGAATTAAATGGCGTTTGACTCATTACAGAAGAAAGTTCAAATAATTAGTAACAATACCAAAATAACAAAAACACTTTCATTGATCACAATAACACTTGTGTCAACAGTGGAAAAAACAAATTTTCATAATGTTAAGATTCCCAAATTTATTATATTAAATTTGTTCCTGTTTACTGCACTGGATGTGTCGCATAAGAAACTGCTCACTACAACAGAGGCTCGATGTGACGACCACCAATGTCGTTGCACACTTTTACCAACGAATCATGTTCCGGTACACTCGTTTTATCATACCTAGTGTCCCATTAATCTATTGTGCAACGACCATAACTCGTGCCAGCAGTTCTTCCTCGATCTCTACAGGAGTCTCGTACACCATACTCTTCATACGACCCTACAAGAAATATTCCAATGGCGATCGTGTGGGGTCATGCAATAGGACCACCCCAGCCTATCTATCTTTGCACGAATCTTCGGATAAGATGTACCCGAACATCACGTGTAAAGTGCGGTGCGCCATCGTGCAGGAATTACGGTCCCTAATAGACATTAAATGGCAGGATAAACATCACGTGCAATCAGGCGATCTTCTGACGTCAAGTACTGCTTATCCGGTTACAAAACAATACTGCTAAATCCGACACATTTTAATGGTTGTAGTGCGGAAACGGTACGTTTCCGGACATGGGTTCCTATTCAAAATATTATCTACTCAGTCCCGTCTACTAGCCCTAGAAGTTTGTAATATGAATTTCCGAACACCCTGTATCATCACATAATATTGAACGAGTTATAGGAGAATTACTGTGTATTCTGACAGAATACCATAAGTTAACTAACTAACTAACTCACTGGCACTATCAAATACTTAGGTTCATGGCCGCGCGGATATAAGCTCTCCATACATCCCTATACTAAGCTAATGTTTTCCAATCATTCCCTGTATAATCTATTTCCCTCAAATCATATTTAATGTTATTCTGTCATCTCATTCTTGGTCTACCAACTGGGCGTTTTCCCTCTGGTTTCCCTACAATAAGCATCCATTCACGTCTTTCATTCCCCATTCGTGCCACATGTCCAGCCCATCGCACTCTACTAGACTTAACTGATCTTATTATATCCGGCTCCCTATAAAGACCATGTAGTTCACTGTTAAGTAGTCTTCTCCATTCACCTGTCTGTTCATCTCTCTTTGGTCCAAAAATTTCCCTAAGAACTTTATTCTCAAATACCCGTAATCTCCTCCCCTCCCTTAAAGTAAGAGTCCATGTTTCGTATCCATATAATAGAACTGGTAGAATAACAGTTTTATATATTTTCAGTTTAACTTTTTTTGAAAGGAGTTGGGATGTCAAGAGTCTCTGCAATGCATAATAGCACGCATTTCCAGAATTGAGCCTATGTATTAAATTGTTGCTCCATTGAAAGTATCAAATACTCATGTTTACCGCACATAGCGATATATAAAACAGTGGGTATGTTGAATACTCAATTGTAATGCGGGCTCGCTCTATCATACATACGATGAAGCAAGAGCAGCGGGTTGGCTTCATTCATTAGATGCTTGCAAGTTCATTATTCTTGTTTTTGTATTGTTTGCTACTGACATACGTGTCATGTGGTTATGAAGTTTTTCTTTGCAAAGTGAAAACAAAGCCCAATCAACATACAGTAGAGCTCCCTGCAGTCATTACCCGCATTCTGATCAACGTGGCTATGACTAATGGCGCACCTGGAACTGATATGTCTACCATTTCACTTATCTTAAACAATATCAAGCTTACCATCCCTTCAGAAATAAGAGTCATTAAAAATACAAACTTCAGTTTATACAAAGATATGATTTCTCTAGCAACCTATTTCCATACATTTTTCTCATTCTATTTTTTTTTTAGTGTGGGGTATAAAATGAATCAGTTAAAAAATGAAAATTAAAAAAAAAGTTATACACATAAATCTGAAATATGAGTTCTTTAGGATGGCTGAATTCAAATACCTAGGAACAATAATCACAAATAGGAATGAGATGCACAAAGAAATTAAACATAGGCTCAATTCTGAAAATACGTGCTATTATGCATTACAGAGACTCTTGATGTCCCAACTCCTTTTAAAAAACGATAAACTGAAAATATATGAGACTAATATTCTACCAGTTATATTATATGGATACGAAACGTGGACTCTTACTTTAAGGGAGGAAAGGGGATTATGAGTATTTGAGAATACAGTTCTTAGGAAAATTTTTGGACCAAAGAGAGGTGAACAGACAGGTGAATGGAGAAGACTTACATAACAATGAACTACATGGTCTTTATAAGAAGCCATATATAATAAGAATCGTTAGGTCTCGTAGACTGCGATGAGCAGGACGAATGGGGAATGGAAGACGTGCGTGGTAGCTTCTTGTAGGAAAACCAGAGGGAAAATGCCTAGTTGATAGACCAATAATGAGATGGGAGAATAACATTAACTATGATAGGAGGAAGTAGATTATACAGAAACAATTGTAAAACATTAGCTCAGGATAAGGATTATGGAGAGTTTATATCCGCGCGGCCATGAACCTACGGGTTTAATAGTGCCAGTGAGTTAGCTAGTATAAATGTTATTTTATTTGGTACTATATTTATTTTTTTATTCCGGCTTTTACAATGAATATACATTTTTTAGGTACCCATGTTCACAGTTAACTACACATTTGTTTCAACACATTTTTCCATTCCTGTCTGTTCATCCATATATCTTCTTCTATTTCCCATTCCCTCTTAACTTCATTGATTCCCTGAATCCACGTAATAGTTTGTCTACCCTTCTTTTTCCTTCCCTGTGCTTCCCAATCCATAATTATCCTAGGTAGTCTTCCTTCTTCCATTCTTCTAATGTGTCGGTACCAATTTAATTGTTTCTTCTTTATAAAATCTAATATTGAATATTGTACCTGCATTTTTTCTTTCATATATGAATTTCTGATTTTATCCTTCCTGGATATTCTTGCAGCACGTCTCCAGTTGTCTATTTCAGACTATATTTATTTATTATAATATGGAAAAAACAAAAATGATAATGCCACCTTAAAAACATTATTTCATTACTATAACACGTTTTTAAAATCTCGTTTATATTTAAGTCAGTTATAGCACGCATAATAAATTTAATACCTTGTTAATTTTTTCTCTAAAAAACTTTATGCTCGTGTCTAGTAAATTGTTAGGTCGAAGGATGAAATTATGCCCGTATTATTGAAGGTTCTTGATATACAAGGATGACGGCTGACCATCACAAGAGCAGGTGAAATGAAATGTAGCTATATGGATGACGTTAGTATGGAGAAGTGGTAGAATGAAGATTTGGTGGGGAAGACAGAAGAATTTCCGAGAAAAACTTGCCACGATTCTGGTTCGTCTACCACGTATCCCACATGGAATGACCAAGAGGCAAACTCAGGACCCAGAGCTGGAGGGCGAGTGTCTAACAACTTGCACCGCACGCACACACCACTCGCACACGCACACACACAACCACACACAAACACAACCACACACACACACACAACCACACACACACACAACCACACAACCACACACACACACAACCACAAACACCCACACACACAACCACACACACACACACAACCACAAACACACACAACCACACAACCACAACCACACAACCACACACACACACAACCACACACACAAAACCACACACACACAACCACACAACCACACACACAACCACACACACACAACCACACACACACAACCACACATACACAACCACACATACACAACCACACACACACAGCCACACACACACAACCACACACACACACACATTACACACACACACATACACATACACACACACACACAGAGTTAAATTCATCTTTCACTCAGGACTAAAATATTATAATAAAAAACAATATTGAAGTAGAAATGTAAGATAAAATTTAAGCAATTTGTTAAATTATTAATACCAACTACAGATACAACAAACCCAATGACAATGGCTATTTATCTCATGCCCCATATGGAACTCAATGACCAATCACATTTCAATGAATTTTGTTTTACAACTAATCACAGTCGTGTTTCACCTCGATTACCAAAATAAAGAAAACTCCTCCTTTCTTTATTATTCTGAACAGGTCAAAATATTATTTTCAGTGACTGACTCTCTAACAAATACGTTGAATACAGCAAATAATGAACAGATTCCTCCGACCTACACATTTAATAATTGTGTGTTCAATAATTATTGTGTTTTTAAATATTGATTTTTACTGAGTTGTTTCCGAGAAATAATTAATAACCTATAATGTTGGTTATAAAATAATATACAGTTTGATGTTTCATTTTTTCTCCACTAGGGTGCATTCTTACAATATTGCGATCCTATTTGGCAATAAATAATATGATCAAGTTACAGTGATGAACAAATCAAACATCGCCGGTTACATAAAATACATGGGCCTAAATATTAAAATATACAATATTTAAACAATGATTTGTGAGTAAACAGCTTAATTTTATTCGTTAAATATTCGTAACACATGCCACTCTAGATTTCCAAATACTCTAGATCAATTGGAAATTACGTGTGGCATTACTTATGACTATTTAACTCATGCCCCAAATAGGAGTCAATGACCAATCACATTTCAATGATTTTTGGTTTACAACCAATCACAGTCGTGTTTCGCCTAAAATTTACCAACTAAAGTTTATCATAATAAAGAAAGCACCTTCTTTATAACATTCTGAATAGGTCATAGCATTATTTTGCAGTGACTGACTCTCCAAGAAATACGGCTACCAGATTGTATATATAGTGCATGAATGTCAACAGAAAGCGCAAACGAGAGATAATATAAAAACATTTGTAACAATAAATTAATTATACCACATAAAAAAAGAAACCACTGTTTACACTTTCTTAAACGAATTATTTTCCAGGAAATGACATAGAAAAATATAATTGACATATTTACATCATACGACATCAGAAATTAATTAATACCTATAACGTTGGTTATAAATTTCTCCACTAGGGCGCATTCTTACAACATTGCGATCTTTTGGCAATAATTAATATTATGATCTGGTTGCAGTGATGAACAAAAGAAGCAAATGAAGCGTACCATTCGTTTCTCATTTGTTTTCAAACATCGCCGTTTACATTACATATATAAATATTTTTAAATAACTATAGTTAAATAATGATTTGTGAGTAAACAGCTTAATTTTATTCGTTAAATAGTTCCTAACAAATGCCACTCTTGATTTCCAAATTATCGATAAATGCACGACTCACGGAGTTTATCATTCCTGACATTACTTATGATAACATGCATTGAGGAAATATAAGTTATTACTGTAGAAATTAATTTAATATTCCCGTATGGCATAATAATTACATCGCTCAGAATAATCATGATTATAATCAATGTTACTGAAGTACATTTTAAAAGGAGGGAAAAAAACTAAATAAAATGCAGATCTAATAAAAAAATTAAAATTAATACCTTCAAACAGAATCTTAAAGTAAAATATAAAACTGACAACAATAAAAAATGAAGATTTACTGAAGAAATATACTTACAATGTATTTGATTAGTCCACCGCTGTGGTCACAAGGTAGCGTGCTGCCTTGTCACGCAGCGGGCCCGGGTTCGATTCCCGGTCAGGGCAGGCTCCTCGGTGAGGTTTTTTCCGGGTTTTTCCTCACCTATAAGACAAATGTCAGAAAGCTTAGGACCCAACGGTCCCCAAAAATCATCCGGCCATCATCATCATCCTTATCATTATCATCATCTTCCATCACCGGTGTGGAATGCAAGGGGAAGCTACCACACCTATAATTCCCTAGGAAAGCTGCAAAGCATAGCATTAAAATGCTATGATTGCAGTAAAAGTCCTGCCCTCGGGCAGAATTGCTATGGATGGATATTTAATTATAGGAATAATATTTAGGTATCATAATATATTGGGGTTACCAAATAAAATCTTCCATTATTTTCCAAGAGGAAGAAGAGATATCAGACGTCCTCGGAATAGATGGTTTTAGATCTATTAGTGAAGACGTAACATGCAACTTTATACCTAAACCAGGAAGTGAAGAAGAAGAATATATTGGGTAATTTTGTTAAAGCTATCATTAAGAGCTAATTCGATTAACTAATCACATTTTAATTAATATATGTACAATTGTATACCGGGGGTCCTGAGATCGAGTCCCGGCAACTCCATGTGGGTTTCGCGGTGGGTGAAACGGAGCTTGGGGAGGTTTTTCTCGGGGTTTCCCCCAGTTTTCCCCTGCCACAATTCCATTCCACCATTTCTCCATACACATCTCATTCATTTCGTCCATCTACCCCTGTGACGGAGCGTCAGGGATTGTCGACCGGCACCCTTGTAGTTCACAGATCTCTATAAATATAGGAGCTCTTTATCTCATCTCATTCCTCGACTCGATCCCGAGTTAGACACGAACACTATCGAACCCGTAGTTCCATGGCCGCGCGGACATAAGCTCTCCATACATCCCTATCCCGAGCCAATGTTTTCCAAACATCCTCTGTATAATCTACTTCCCTCAAATCATAGTTAATGTTATTTTCTCCCACCTCATTCTTGGTCTACCAACTGGTCGTTTTCCCTCTGGTTTTCCTACAAGAAGTTTCCATGCACGTCCTTAATTCCCCATTCGTGCCACATGTCCTGCCCATCGCAGTCTACGAGACTTAACTGTTCTCATTATATCTGGCTTCCTATAAAGACCATATATATATATATATATATATATAATTTAATAAATGTCTCGGAGGAGGTATATCTATTAACGGTATAAACACCATTTAGAGTAGGTGTTTACTGAAAAATGCTATTTCTGAAGATGTGAAATAGCGATCCACTGAAGTATAATTAAAATTGTCACAATATGGCGTAAAAACTAAATGAAACAGTTGTCTCTTCCTTGTCTGTGGTGTCTCCCTGCGAGAGCCACTTAAGTGAGAATGCTCCTTTGTCTCCCAGGCTTGCATTGTACTCCAGTTTAAAGCCACAAATAATATTCTCTTTATGATAAGGAACTCAGGAAGTGGAAGAGGTAATAGATATCCTTTTAACCGACTGCACCGAGTTGCAGATATTTTGAATTGTTGCAAACAATAAACATCCGTTTCGACGAAAGGGACAATGCATTTCCTTGTATTGTAGATGTCTTTAAGTCAGTGGCGTTAAAAACATAGGGTGATTTAAAATTGAATTTATCATGATGAATATTGGCCGGTTATGACTAACTTCAGAGAGATCCCGCAATCGATTTAGGGCTATATCACTTTTATTTTTGGTACAAGGATCTAGAATGAATCGAGTCTTCCTCCTGAAGAAAAATGAGTATCTATTTGATACGAACAGTAGCAAAATCCAATTAAAAATGTAAAATAAATACATAAATTGTACCAAGTCATTCACTCAGCCTCCTTTGCATAGAGTAACTGAATAAATTAATAAATCCCAATGCCAGGCAATAAAAATCACAAACAATTAGAAAGATCATAGAGAGAAGCAGTTTTCAGACCTAGGTCATGTGTATACTTAAATTAATCAGGAAAGCGAGTAGAATACGATTATGAAGGAATAAATGATAAATAAAATGATCCGACGAAATTAGCATTAATGTGAAATAAATGACAACTCATTAACAAGGTAGAGGGAACTCAAGTAATGCCACCCTTTCTTTTGTGAAGGCGGAAGTGACCGACACATATACAAAGCGTTAAAATGTTGACAAATTCCTTTATTCTCATGGTTTAACTGGCAATATCTTGTAAGTCAGAATTTAACAGCTCTATATTGACAGCCAGAGCACAATAACTGAATTTACGAGTGGGGATTTCATCTTGGGACAAACAACGCTAGTAAAAAGTGTGGGAAGAGAGAGAACTCTAGCGTTAGGGCCTACTACAAGTAAAGATCAATGACCTAGGAAAAACCCAGTGGCCTAAGTTACAAACTTGTGAGCCGACTGTACGTGAAACCAGCACGGATAGGGCCCAACCTCCGACGGCAAAAATCACCAATAACAAATTTGTAAAAACTTCTCTGATTATAATATAAGGGTACATTGACCAATCATATTATTTGTTACGTGTGCCTAAGCACTGATCTCAGATCCACGAGGTCGATATAGTGGGAGGACCGAATTTACGTAATGGGCGAGGGAGACGAACCTCACGCACTTCTACTTACACGCTACTCGTGCTTGTGATCCGAGCATTGCCCACATCTTCGACACACACTGGCAGCATGGTCACCAGTGGTAATTTAACTTAAATTTTGGACTTAGAATCTTCACCGAAGTCCCTCAGTATCGGGACTTAAACATTTTTATTAATCGACTGAATATTCAAACTTCAGAAGTTAATTCATAAAGCAGTGAATCAGTTCACCATCGGATAATTATTGACGAGGTAAACCCACGACGAACGCCATCGCCGACTGGAGATCAGTAAAGTAAAAGTAAAAGTAAAGTGATCCCACAACAGGCCCGGAGGCCCTTGGGGTAGTAGGAGGTTAGGGCTCCCACTTTTTCTAGACAATCGGCATTTTATGTCAGCCGGGTTGTCAGCCCTGCGTAACGGCCGCCTTTACCCCCAGAACAAGCGTCTGGTACTCATTTCCGCTAGAGGCTGAGTCGACCCCAGGGCCATAGTGCCGCCAGAGGGTTTGGGTCAGTTTAAAAATCCTGACCCCAACGGGGCTTGAACCCTCGACCCTCTGGCTTGTAGCTCAGTGCCTTAACCACTACGCTACGGCGTGATCAGTGCGAGGGAATAAAATTAAAACTTGTACAGTGTTCTACATTTCGTGTGTTTCAAGACATAATAAAGTGCATTCAACACGATGTATTCTACACAATAAATTCTGCCCGACGAAGTCCTCGTAGAATCCCTGAGTAAGAACCTCATGCCTACCGATATTTAGACTGAGCGAACCAAACACCTAACTTCCCCAGTGAACCGGGGAAGTCCTTTACAAATCCAGCGCCCACCAAATCCTTTACTATCCAAATAAACCTGGGATTGACCTATAACTCTATCCCATATTGCCACCCGACATTGGGGTAAGCAATAATTTATGTCCCAAAATATATGTTTGAGGGGTACGTCAACGAACCATATATGACTCCATTTAGGGCCTTACTGTCATATAGTAGTCAGGTACAGCACCTTCAGTCAGCCATCACAATCCTTCAGAACATTATAGATTTACCTTTTTATTATAATATAATTTATTTTAAACTACCTAATACCCGGCTTATGCAGCTACGACTAAATAAATAAAATGTGTTTTTATGTTTAGTTGAATTTAATGATATAATGAAGATTGTGACATGAATTATTATAGTTGAGGACAACGGTGTAAAAAAAGGTATAAAAAGGTTGTTCTGTCCATCTTTTCACTGGCCTTCCTACATTCCTTGAACCTCTTGGCTTATAGTTAAATGCTGCTTTTGGTAATCTTATTACGTTCATTCTTTCTACATGTCTGAACCATTTTTCTCTATATTATTTGATTTTATCATTCAATGGATATATATTTAACTCTGTTCTTATATCTTCATTCTTTATCCGATCCAATCTTGTGCAGCCTTTTGTTCTTCTAAAGAAGTTCATTTCTACACTTTGTATTCTACTTTGTGATTTTTTGATCATTACCCAAATTTCACTCCCATAAAATAATGCAGGAACTGCCAATGTTTTATAAAACTTCAATCTAGTATCTCTTCTTGTTTTGTTATTTAATGTTCTATGTATAGTTCCACACATAATTTGAAATCTTGACAGTTTCACATTTACGTCTCTTCCAGTGTTTGTGTTTATAGTAAAATTACAACCCAAATAATTAAAATTTGTTACTTGTTCCAGAGGTTTGTCGTCTATTATGATTTTTGAACTTATATGTTCACTTACCCAAAATGCCATTATTTTCGTTTTTTTCTTTGATATTTTAAAATTATATTCCTGGCATAACTGATTTAACTGGTGTGGGTACTGCAAATTATTTTCATTTTCTTGAATAATAACCACATCGTCAGCATACATTAAACGTTTAATATTTTAAAACCGTTCATTCTTATACCTATATAGACATTTATTTTCCAATTTTGGATTATATAATTAATGCATAAATTAAAAAGTGTAGGTGATAAACTACACCCTTATATTACACCTCTATTCACTAAAATAGCTTCGGTCTTTGATGTGCCTATATTTATTATAATTTGAGATTTCAGCTACGACTAAAATATATATATACGTTCAGTTGAATAAGTAGGAAAGAAAAATAATTAGAAAATGATATCGTAATTATTTTAGATACCCCGTACTGATAACCCGGCGTTGCCTGGGAATCTCCTTATCTCGATCTTCTTGGCATAAATGAGCTGAACGACAAAAATGGTTATTGTGAGTTATCTGTAAAAAATATACATATGCTGTCCGTGTCCTGAATGTAATCAGTTATTAATTTCAGCCACTGGAAAAAGATGAGCAACTTGATGAACGTATTAGTGTTAGTTATTATCGCATAAACAGACTTCTAACGAGATATCATAGTGATATTAATTTACATTACAAATTAAACATATTGTAGGCTTAATATGATCCTATTACTTCGCGTTACTAATTAAAAAAAATTAATGTTACTAGTTGCAACATGCTGTTCAAACTCCTTTCAAGAAACGTTAAACTGAAAATATATAAAACTATTATTCTACCTGTTATATTATATGGATGCGAAACATGGTCTTTTACTTTAAGGGAGGAAAGGAGATTACCAGTATTTGAGAATAAAGTTCTTTAAAAAATGTCCCGCGCCGTAGCTGAGTGGTTAAGGTAGGAAGCCTTGGCGCAGAGCTACGGGACTTGCGCTGGTTCGAGTCTCCATGGGGGAAGAAAATTTGTCATGGTATTTCGGCCAGTATGGGACCGGTACCCACCCAGCATCGTGAGGTAATTGGGTAGCTACAATAAGTAGCGGCTCCAGGTTGAGGAACCAGCTATAACGGCTGGGGGACTCGACATGCTAACCACATGTCACCCCTATACTGGCTGTTGATCACCAACCTCTGTGATTGACACATGTGGATGTGAAGGGCCAGCAGCCGGCTGGTAAAAGGGCAACCGCTGAGAAGTGGAAAGACCCTCAATCGGATCGGAAAAAAATGTTTGGACGAAAGAGAGATGAACAGACAGGTGAATGGAGAATACTTATTAACAGTGAATTACATGGTCTTTATAGGAAGCCAGATATAATAAGAACAGTTAAGTCTCGTAGACTGCGATGGGCAGGACATGTGGCACGAATGGGGAATGAAAGACTTGCATGGAAGCTTCTTGTAGGAAAACCAGAGGGAAAACGCCCAGTTGGTAGACCAAGAATGAGGTGGGAGAATAACATTAATTATGATTTGAGGGAAGTAGAATATACAGGGAATGATTGGAAAACATTAGCTCAGGATAGGGATGTATAGAGAGCTTATGTCCGTCGGACATGAACCTACAGGTTCGATAGTGCCAGTGAGTTATTTAGTTTAGTATTATTGCACAAACCGAATTTTAACAAGATAAATAGTGATATAAATTTACATTATAAATTAAACTTTTGTAGGCCTAATATGAACTTACTGTTTTGCGTTTTAGTTAAAATAATGAAAATAATGTTACTATTTGCAACATGTAAAAAAAACCTTTTTTGCGCGATAGTGCGGCCTGTAGTAGGCTACTTACAGCAATAGCGACCATAAATAGAAGTTCAATTTCCTACATTTCGGGGTTGCCAACCTATAAATAATTATATTGTAATATTACAGAGTACCTATCTAGTGCGGGAAGTAAAACCACTGCCTTTTATGCATACTACGTACAATGTATATACAAAATATATCCAAAAGGTAGTGTTAATATACATTATACGAAACAAATCACTAAATTATTAATGAACTGAACTTAATTTGAAACAATATAAATATAAATTCGTTCTTGCTACCATTTTATCCCTGATTTGTGCTACAACCTGCTGTAGTCTCAACTAAATTATTTTCGTCATTTACCGTATAAACATTGGCCAGACTTTTAACGTTAGTCAGTTGTTTATAATAAGCGCAAATATTTTCAATAAAGATGTTATTATTTTACTGTTATTTATTATTTTGAAAACACCATCGTGCAAAAAAAAAAAAATTGTACAACATATGTTAGTGAAGTGTTTTACAGAATATCGAAAATTAAAAACCTCGCCATCGCTCGGTTTTTTTATCATTTCCTCGCTTCTGTAAAAACCATTTCCCAACCTCGCATTGTAATATGCTATTTTTACATTTGTTAGAAGAGAAGAAAAGTAGTGCATCCGTTTATGATAGTGCAAAATATTACAATATCGAAACTCGATCATATTTTTAGAACGCACTATACGCTAACAGTATAGTTTGATTGTAAGCATCTAATACAAATGCAGTTGTCATTTTGTGTGGAGAACGGATTTATGAACATTAATTGTAGGATTATACAAGCACATTTAGAAATGCTGATACAATAAAAAATATTTTTTTTAATAGGCTATATTGACGTTTCTGTACAAATGAAAGAAGTGATAAAAACGCTCGGCGAAGTAAAAAGCAACTTCTAATATTTGATTGGAAAACTCCCACAAAACATAAAAATTAAGTCCTGTCAAATTCGACAAAATTTTTCGGATGAAGAAAATTCGTGGACGCAGGTTATTTCATAGAGAACTTATAAGCCAACAGTTGTGTATCGGATAAATGCAAGGGACATGACACGTAAATAAAAATACAAACTTTAGGCATCCCTCGACTTAAGCCCGAATGAACAAGGTCTCTAAACAAAATTTACGACCTAGTAATACCTTAGTTGCCTGCTAGATGTCTCATTGGATCGGAATGTTGACCGCATACCATTCACGACATCTATGGACAAATCTACCTATAGTCTTCTGCCCTAGAAAATATCCTTCACTGCAGTCATATCATTGTCATGCTGTGCTTTGCAGCTTTACTAGGGAAGAATAGATGTGGTAGCTCCCCGTTGCTTTCCACACCGTGGATGATAATGGTGATGATGATGTACGGGGACCTTTTGGGCCTCAAAGCTAACCTGACATTTGTCTTACAGAAGAATAAAAACGCCGGGGGAAAAAACGCTCATCCAGGAAGCTTGTCCCTATCGGGAATCCAAACCGGGGCCGCTGCGTAACAAGGCAGCACGCTACCTCGAGACCATAGCGGTGGAAACCCATAGGCAAGTAAGATTAACTAAATTAACTTTGTCTAGTTACTCCTAACAAAGGAGAGACTATGGATGGATTTCTAAATCACGACCGCGGTTTTCCGTTTTTTTTTATTGTTTCCATAATAAAGTATAACATTATGGAATATTTACCTAAAAGGTCCGTCTCCTCAACTCTATTAGTTATTTAACTGTAGCGCTTTCGGGACTAGTCCCATCATCGGCAGGATTCAAAACTGGTGTTTCGCTGAAGATCTGGTAGCGGGGGTTACACGTACTGGGTTCGTTTTCGTTTATCAGATCGTCGTTGTTAACTGCCTTCAAAATTTCCATCTCCTCGAGTACGTTTATCTTCACTGAATTATTTCCAGATAAACGTACTCGAGGAGATGGAAATTTTGAAGGCAGTTAACAACAACGGCCATCTGACAAACGAAAACGAAACCAGTACGTGTAACCCCCTCTACAAGATCTTCAGTGAAACACCAGTTTTGAATCCTGCTGATGATGGGACTAGTCCCGAAAGCGCTACAGATAAATAACTAATAAAGTTGAGGAGATGGACCTTTTAGGTAAATATTCCATAATTTACAACTTTAATTTTGAATAATGCATCAACGGAACATATCATGAATCTTACAAAAGTTGTTAAGGTAACACCTATAAAAATTACTGAAAATTCACAGAAATTGTTATGAAACTATAGACATGATTCAGACATTTGTTTTTGTAATTAACAACCGTAAATTTTCAGTTTTATGTCCACCTATAAAAATTACTGAAAATTCACAGAAATTGTTATGAAACTATAGACATGATTCAGACATTTGTTTTTGTAATTAACAACCGTAAATTTTCAGTTTTATGTCCACATATAAAAATTACTGAAAATTCACAGAAATTGTTATGAAACTATAGACATGATTCAGACATTTGTTTTTGTAATTAACAACCGTAAATTTTCAGTTTTATGTCCACCGCTGTGGTCTCGGGGTAGCGTGCTGCCTTGTCACGCAGCGGGCCCGAGTTCGATCCTCGGTCGGGATAGTTTTTCTGGGTGAGGTTTGTATCGGGGTTTTTCCTCACCTGTAAGACAAATGTCAGGAAAACTTTAAGGCCCAAACGGTCCCCGAAATCATATGGCCAGCGCAATCATCATCATTCATATTCGTCTTAGGTTAAGGTTAGGATTAGGGACTCTCCTGGCGCACCATTATCATCATTATCACCCATCATATCATCGGGGCAACGTAACCCCGCCTTCCAGGCGCCCCAACCTCAGAAGTGGGTTACAAATACGCCATGCCAGGAGAGAAACCAGGAATGTCGAAAGACAAACCTGGGGCATTTGGGGGAAAAAAAATATCAGTTTTATGGTTGTTATGGAAACAATAAAAAATCGAGAAACCGCGGTCGTGGTTTAGACTTCTGTTGAGAAATTCACGTTAGGTCTCCCTCACTAAAATTGAAATCAACTAGATTCAATTGTAGATCTGATGATACGCCACTGACTACAAAACAATATACATCCGTTTGTGAGCACGAAAGAGAGAGAGACAATGGAGTGCCTTGTGGTATGTTTAATTTCATCACGGTAAACAAGAATGTGTGCGACACCCAAGTCATGGAGGAATATAATCCCAAGTCCTCACACTTTCAATTGTTTGATTCTCCTGCCATCTCGTTTTCAAATAGAGGAACTGTTAACATGCCTTTTGCGTGGATAGGGAGAACGAGAAATACAAAACTGAAGAGGGAGATATAGAACTGTGAACAAAAGAGAATCACACTACAGATACTAGCTTGCACAGTATGTACTTCTGAAACAATTCATAGGATCTCAATGAATATTCTAGATCTTAAATGAGATTTCAAAGCTTATTAAATACCCAATATTTAGTCATAAAGACCATAAAATAATCATGAAAATATATTAAGAATACAATGACTTCCAATTTTCCATCTTATAAGGTGTTTAAAAAAATATTTCATACAATGTCTCATTTTATCACTCTTCCGACTGAATAAATTATATGTACGTAATCACGAAACGAACGCAACTTTAACTAGTATAATGACAAAATTTTATATATATATATATAATTAAGTTTGTCATTATTCTAGTGACGCAGCGACGCTTTATCGATGTTATATATAACATCGATAAAGCGTTACAGCTATAAAGTAAAAATATTATCTTTAAATTTGTTTACTTGTTATACTAGGTGGCAGTCAAGACCGAGTCCTCGCTACATCTCGTAATAATGGAGAATATATACATAAGAAAAATAAATGTTTGTATTAGATTTGTCCGGTGGTAAAATGGATAGCACGCTGAAGTACCAATTCAGAGGTCGGGGTTCAAATCCCGTCCAGGCATTTATTTTTCTTATGTTACATACATATATATATACACATATATATACAGGGTGTTTCATAAAGGATGGCGCAAAATTGAATGGTTGAAAATATACGATAAAAGAAGCAACAATGTTCCAATAAACATGGGTCCACAAACGAGCCATTTGCAAGATAATTACGAATGTATGGTTACAAGCCGCCAATGACTTCACTGTAGACATCGTCCTAGTTAGTAGAAATTTATTTGAATTTAGACTACTATTAATTTTTCATCTCATTTAGTTCACATTTCACAGTTCACTTCACTTATGGGTTACCTGTTAAAGGAGATGTTAAAGTGTCTTCCTTGCATCTGGATGCAATACTGAGCTCGTCTCTGCAATGAATGTCGAATTCTTTCGAAAACCCCTGGATCATTTCTGAATTTTTGACAAACGTGTACAACTCTCTGCTCCAGTTCTTCAATTGTGTTAACGGGTGTGCTGTACACTTCGCTTTTGAGGTGACCCCAGACATAAAAATCCAAAGGATTTAGATCAGGTGATCTTGGAGGCCAAGGTACAGATCCGCCTCGACGTATCCATCTTTGGCCGTATCTGCGCGTTAGATGCCGTCTCACAGCAGCAGCAAAATGTGCCGGAGCTCCATCATGCATGTACCACAAACTCCGACGTTGCTGAAGTGAAACATCCTCAAGCAATCCTGGAAGATCACGCCGCAGAAATCTAAGGTACCTCCGTCCATTAAGTTTTCGTGGAAGAATGTGTGGTCCAATGAGATAATCACCTAGTACGATGTTACAAACAATGACGTCAGTGGCGGCTTGTAACCATACATTCGTAATTATCTCGCAAACGGCTCGTTTGCGGACCCATGTTTATTGGGACATTGCTGCTTCTATTATCGTGTACTTTCAACCATTTAAGTTTGCGCCATCCTTTATGAAACACCTTGTGTATATATATATATATATATATATATATATATATATATATATATATATATATAGTCAATGCCACAAAGTTGTCATTTAGACATTCTGATATTCTCTCCTGGCATGGCATTATTGTAACCGACTTCTAAGGTGGGGCGCCTGGAAGGCGAAGTTACGCTGCCTAGATGATATATGATAGGTGATGGTAATGATACGCCAGGAAATACCTTAATCATAAACTTAATGAATATGTTAATGGTGATAATGATGTCCATATAATGTTCGAGCCTTAAAGTTTTCTGAATCTGTCTTACAGGCGAGGAAAACCCCTCCCCAAAAAAACATAACCCAGGAAACTTGTCCAGACCGCTGCGTGACAAGGTAGCACGCTACCATAGCGGTGGACTTAATTAAAATATTAAAATTGTAAAATTCGTACCTATTGTATCAGTCATCCTCAACTAAAACAAACTACTGTTTATTAAAATCGTCAACATTGAAAATGTAGAATTTTAAAAGACAGTAGCGTTTATAATAGTACAATTGTAGATGCCCATGATGGAAGAGTGACTTCCGAAAGGCCTACAATTTATAAACAGAAGATTGTTTCAGTTGAGGACAACTGATAACTTTTTGTCTCATGAGTACCAATAGTAGTACTTGAAAACGTGATTTTTCAAGCTAAACCCAGCTTAAGGGTGATGAGGATATGGTATTAATAAGTTGTTAGTTTATGCTGATGATGTAATACTATTGGCCGATAGCGAAGACATACTAAAGGACAACATGCACACACTATTCAGTAACACTAAGAAATTGGGACTGAAGTAAATATCAATAAAACTAAATATATGGTCACACGTAGAAATGCATTATATAATGGAAATGGACAGCTAATGACAAATGAGGGAAATTTTGAGGAAGTGGCTGAATTCAAATACCTAGGAACAATAATCACAAATAGGAATGAGATGCACAAAGAAATTAAACATATGCTCAATTCTGGAAATGCGCGCTATCATGCATTGCAGAGACTCTTGATGACCCAAATCCTTTCAAAAAACGTTAAACTGAAAATATATAAAACTTATTATTCTACCAGTTATATTACATGGGTGCGAAACATGGACTCTTACTTTCAGGGATGAAGGGAGATTGCGAATATTTGAGAATAAAGTACTTAGGAAGATTTTTGGACCAAAGAGAGATGAACAGACAGGTTAATGGAGAAGACTACATAACAATGAACTACATGGTCTCTATAGGAAGCCAGATATAATAATAACAGTTAAGTCCCCGTGGGGGAAGAAATTTTCTCGTGGAATTTCGGCCAGGATGGAACCGGTGTCCACCCAGCATCGTGAGGCATTTGGGTAGCTACAATGTGTAGTGACTCCAGGTTGAGAAGACCAGGTATAACGGCTGGAGGACCCGACATGTCACCCCATACACTGGTTCGATGATCGTCTACCTCTGTGATTAACACATATTGATGTGAGGCCAGCAGTCGGATGGTAGGCCAAGGGTCTTCTAGGCCTGTCGTGCTTGCAGTTTGGAGGCATGCAATGAGTTTTCAATGAACATTATAGACATATGACCATTAAAAATAGGCCATATCACCAGAACTTGTTTCAATTATATGACTTGACTGAAAGTAAAAGAATTCACTGAATGAAAGTACAAATTTAACAGTTATGACAAAATTCGCATTTCGTTTTGTTAATTGAACAGTCCGGCTATCTCTTTGGAGCTTGTAAGTGTTTTGAAGTGTCCCCTGAGTACGCTACTAACGTTCTGCCCTTTGGAGGGGCTGCCTCCTTAAAGCCTTTGGACTTGCTTCCTTGTGTTTTATCCCCACAAGGAGGGTTGCCTCTTCCGCCTTCTGCCGTTGAGGACTTCACTCTTGTTTCCCCGAGCTAGGTCTCTTATTTCATCCCCAGAGATTGGGTTGCCACTTCCGCAATTTTCGCCGTTCCGATATTTCTATCTCCGCGTGTCTGCCGTTGTGGTCTTCCGTATTTGCAGCTTCCAGTGTGGTCGTTGCTCCCACGTTGCGGATTATTCTTAGTTCCCTCTCCTCTTATCTAACCGCAAGCCAAGGCTTCCCGGTTATGATCGCCTGGGTCATTGGTACTAAGCCTCCCTACCACGCCAAAATGATAATCCACAGAGATAATCCACCAACAGAACAAGTGGTAAGATATAACTTCATAGGTTGCGAAGTATCATACACAGCGGAAACAGATATAAATAACAAACTAAATAAGTTTAATTAAATAACAGGAACACTAAAAAGAACTTTGAAAAATAAAGCCAGGAAAGACTCTATAATGAAATTATAGAAGGACAATGGCAGTGTTTATTATTACTTATGGATCCGAAACATGGACAGTGACAACACAATAATCTGCCAGAATACAAGCTGCTGAAATGAAATTCCTCAGACCAATAGCAGGATATCAAAGAAGAGACAAAGAGGACACGGTACCGGAGAAATAATACACCAACTAAAAGTATAGGAATGAACCACAACAATGATTGAAATACAGAACAAACTGGAAAGAACACTTGGCAAGGATGATTGAGAATAGAATACCAAAAGCAGCATACAGCTATTGACCACGAGGAAGAAGAAGTTTGGGAAGACCAAAGAAAAAATGGAAACAGCAGCAATTTGGAGCCGGAACAGGCTAGTAAATAAGCCTAAACCGTGATGAAGAAGAAGAAAAAGTTTTGTTAATTGGTAAAGTCACTTATTACACTGTTGCAAGTGACAGTGCGATTTCCTCACTGCACATTCAAATATTGTGTTTGCAGTAATTAAAGTTTTAGACATATTTCGAATATGCTATCTTCATTCCTACTTCATTTTAAAACAGTCCTAATACATTAAATATCGCATAAGGGCCTTTTTTTCTCTGAGCATATATTAGGGCTCCTTTTTGTACCAATTGTTGAATACTTAGACCTAATTAAAGTTTTAGACATATTTTGAATACGTTACATTTGTTCCTACTTCATCTTAAAACAGTCCTGATATATTTAATATCACATAAGACTTGTTCCTTGAATTTTTCCATCCTAAACAATCCATCGACCCTGAACCCGCGACCCGCTAGAAACACCGCTAGACTTAGTCAGGGTAATAATTTAGCGTTAATTGAATAAGGATGACCTATAATAAGCTCTTTTGAATATTGAAATGGACCATGTCCACTTTTGGTGCACTTACAAGTAAGCACATGAAGATCTTAAGAACTATTCAGAAGAAAACATTATTTGATAAGATACACAACACAGAAATTAGGGACAAATGTCACATTCAAGACATAACCAAATTTATTACAGATGACGAATATATTGGAAAGGTCATGTAAAAAGAATGGAAGACAACCGACTTTAAAAACGAGCTAAATAAGATAGACCAATGGACGGGAAAAGGACAAGAGGAAGACAAGCCAAAAGATGAATAGACAGTGGATACACATCCAATACGTCTTCCTCCGAGGAGTGATTTTGGAAATAAACAGGATGAAAATCCTACAATTATGAACACAAAGACAAGTAAGCATATCTACTCATAGCTCAAAGAGTTTGATCATCATCCGGTATCATGGCAGCTGCCGCCGTCTTCCGGAAACCAAACGCCATTCACCTCTGTCCATCCATTGAACTTCCTCCAATCCTCTGATAATCATAGCCACTTGTACCCATTTTATCCAAGTTTTCTTCGGTCTTCCTCTCTTTCTCCTTTCTATTGGGATCCATTCCATAACAATTTTAGGCAATCTTTGCTCTGGCATTCTTTTGACATGGCCATTGTAATTTTTTTCTATGTCTATGATGTTCGGCTCCTTTTGTATACCCATAATTTCCCTTATTTCTTTATTTCGTATTCTATCCATTCTAGATATTCCAGCTGATCTTCTTAAAACATCCATTTCTGTACTTAAAATTCTTTTTATTTCCCTGGTAGGAATTTGCCAAACTTCAGCACCATACGTTAAAATGCTCTGAATTACGGTTTGATATATTTGTAATTATCTATTTTTGTAATACTCTTGCTCCACCAAACAGTGTTTAAAGCATATATTGCTTGTTTTGTTTGTGCGGTTCTATTTTTAATTTCCACTGTGCTATCGCCTAAATGGTCTATTTTTTTCTTAAATAAGTGCATTCAATACTAGGTTTTAGTTCTTCTCCAATGTTGAAATTTATATTTTCCATTTCTTCTCCTACACACAGATATTTAGTTTTCTGTATATTTATAATAAAGTCCCCATTTTTCATACTCTTCTTTTAGTTTTTTTTGCCAAGCTCAAGAGTTTATTTATGTTTATAATTCTATTTTCCTAGTATTACCAAGTGTCTATTGAAATAATGAAAATATTTATTCTACGCATACTATTTATAATGTATGGTTTAAACTAGTAAATAGAAAAACTTCTCAGTTTTCACGTAATGTGACAAAATTAACATTGGTCCATTTTAAAATTCAAGAGCGCAAATACATCAGAAATTATGCTGCTGTTTTATTTTAAGCAACATACATAAACATCATTTAACACAATTGGTTACTATCTCTTCCATATCATTAGAAATCCTAATATGAGAAAACATAAAATACAGTAAGACAAACTCGGCTAATTTCGTGACACGGATAATTTCGTATGTTGTTTCCGTTTGTAACGAAGTTGTACTGGCTCGTAGATTACAGTCTACTTTCTTGCTGTGTTTTTATATTTGTGACAACAGCGCTCCTTTGTGTATTTTGTTAAGGAGGGTGATGGGTGAAATTTCTATTTTCTACATTTTTTTAGCTAGAGACTTGATTTGTTGCACAAACATTCAATGCATGATACATACATAATGATGTGTTTAAGTTTCATTCTTGTGAGACATTTATTTTGAGTTATTAAATATTATATAAAAAATGAATTTATTATAATTAAATGGGTTCCACAATTGTTTAGTAAAATTGTCTGATTTTTTACATGATCCTTCAAATATTTAGAAAAACATCATGCTTTTGAATTCTTATAATGTGAATACAAAGGGAGAAAAAATAATGTACCTCATGCGTGGAATTACAAAAAAAAAAATAATTGAATGCATTTTATTTTTTATTTCTTAAAATACTATTCAATCATGAAACCCATGCACTACTCTGTTACCCATTGTTTTTAGGGCATGTAGTAAAAATTTGAACCTTCTAGGATAAAATTTGTGAATTCCATTCAATTATGAATGTACAAAAATGCAGTGAAAATAAAAGTGTGGAAAAACAAGTTTAAAGATTTTCATTCAGTTTAAATACAATATGTAACATACAAGTCTAATTAGTACTTTGGGGCACTTAGAAGCGTCATAGGTCTCTGAAACTTTGCCAACATATGCATTAGAGTATAGGCTACTGTTTTTAGTACAAAAAACAAAAAAATGCCAATTTTGATCTCAAATGGTCAATTTTTCACCCATCACTCCCCTTAACTTGTGAGGAAAGTGTTTTCATTCATGTTCGAGTGAGTATTTGTCTGTGTTTAAATATGTTTGGGTAGATATTCGTCTACACTAAAGGTGAACCATGGATATTAAGTCCAAAATGTGATCTATGATTCCATGAAAAGTGGGATTTCAAATGCATTGGAAGTAACATGGAGAGTGATTAAAACGTTTGTGACAAATTTATCCTAATGCTATTAAGAAATTACCCGAGCTCTTCAAACCTCCAGAAAAAATAGATTTGTAATTTATGTCATACTAGCTAATACCCGGCGTGCGCTGCTACTCTTAAATAAATGCCATTGTGTTTTTATCACCAGCCGTGCGCTGTTATGCTTGCCCGGGAATCTTCTTATCGTTATTGTGAGTTATCCATAGAAGAATATGCTGTCACGGACTTTTTATTGAATTTTTTTGTGATATTCAATTCTGTTTACATTAATTTGGTGTATTTTTTTTATGGTTTAGGCAGCGTAAGCCATTTAAGCGTCAACATAGGGACTTTATTTCACGTTTTTCACTACAAAGGGTGATTTTTAGGGGTGAAGAGGTTGAGTATTACAACTCTCTTATAGCCTATGTTCATCCCCGGAATTTCCTGAACATTTTTCAAAAAGCCCCATCTTAATCTGATGAACGGTATGGCAGAGCACGCTTGCCCGGGAATCTACTTATCCCGATCTTCTTGGCATCAATGAAAGACAAAAATGGTTATTGTGAGTTATGCGTAAAAGATAAACATAATTATGCTGTCGCGGACTTTCTTTGTAGAGTTTTTTGAGATATCAATTCTGTGTACATTAATTAGGTGTATTGTTTATGGTTTAGGCAGCGTAAGCCATTTAAGCTCAAAATAGAGACTTTATTTCACTTTTTTACTACAAAGGGTGATTTTTAGGGGTGAAGGGGTTGCGTATCACAACTGTCTTATAGCCTATGTTCATCCCGGGAATCTCCTGAACATTTTTCAAAAAACCCCATCAAAATCGGATCAACGGTATGGCCGCGCATAGAATACGAACAAATAAACCAACAAACAAACAAACAAACATTGATTTTTACATATTAGATTGATAATAAAATAAAATATATATTCGATAACTCAGCATATATATTTCATTCATCTATCCTTAACTTTAATATTCCAAAAACTCTAACCAAACATTTTCATGATATTAAGGTATAATAGCCTCAGTATCACAAAATTAGCCGACTTAGCTGTATTAATTGTGTTACTTATAATCAGATGATATTAATTTATAATTTTGTGTCCCTTTAGGAAAATGCCTGGAGCACATGGCAGGTATGCGATTAACTAGAGTTGAAAATATAAAAGCCCAACATGTCGAACAGCCGTTAAAATCACACGAATTACACCAGATTTAAACGAGAACTGAATGAAACGAAACAAAATAAAAGTGAACTAAATATTTTGTTTGCACGAGCTGTGTAACAGCTGGAAATTTAATGAGGAAAACAAAAATATGCCTCAAGCATTGCACAATTGTAAGCCAAAAAACAATAATGTTCCAATCACAGTAACACAATCCTACGAGCTACTAACTGCTAATATTTCATCTTTAAGAATGAATGAGGAGATATTTAAGAGAATATTACAAAAAATCCTTAGTATTCATAAAAAATAAAAAGTAGAGTAAATATGACACAGGGTCCAATTTTGAGAATTTTTTTTTATGGCTGGACTTTTAGGTAACATTTCATACAGAATACCCCGTTCTAAACAATTACCTTTACTCCTTCTTCTTCTTCTTCTTCTTCTTAATCATAATTTATAGGATTTTCATCCTGTTTATTTCCAAAATCACTCCTCGGAGGAAGACGTATTGGATGTGCATTCACTGTCTATCCATCTCTTGGCTGGCCTTCCCCTTGTTCTTCTCCCGTCCATTGGTCTAATATTCTTTAGCTCTATTTGCAAGTCGGTTGTCTTTCATTCTTTCTATATGACCCTTCCAATATTTTGGTCGATCTACGATCTCGTATAATACATTTGGTTATGTCTTGAATATGACATTTGTCCCTAATTTCTGTGTTGTGTATTTTATCAAATAATGTTTTCCCCTGAATAGTTCTTAAGATTTTCATTTTACATGTGCTTATTATTTGTTTAGTCGTGTTCACTAAATTTTAATTTATAATGAATTATAAAATGAGATTGTCCCGCGCCGTAGCCGAGCGGTTAAGGTAGGAAGCCTTGGCGCAGAGCTACGGGACTTGCGCTGGTTCGAGTCTCCATGGGGGAAGAAATTTTCTCATGGTATTTCGGCCAGTATGGGACCGGTGCCCACCCAGCATCGTGAGGCAATTGGGTAGCTACAATAAGTAGCGGCTCCAGGTTGAGGAACCAGCTATAACGGCTGGGGGGCTCGACATGCTAACCACATGTCACCCCTACACTGGCTGTTGATCATCTACCTCTGTGATTGACACATGTGGATGTGAAGGGCCAGCAGCCGGCTGGTAAAAAAAAAGGGCAACCGCTGAAAAGTGGAAAGACCCTCAATCGGATCGGATAAAATGAGATTAATATTTAAACGATTGGCAGCAATGCAAATTAAACGTAGAATATGCTTAATGGTTGAAGAATTCCACTAAAACCCTACAATTTAATAATAATATGTTATATCAACAATATTCGTAACGATGTTGTTAATAATAATAATAATAATAATAATAATAATAATAATAATAATAATAATAATAATCAAGTCCACAATTCTAGTCTCAAAGAAACATCGTCGTATTGTACGCAGTGGGCCTGGTTATATTCCCGGACGAAAACGTTTCCTGTGTGATTTTTTCGGGGTTTTTCCTCACCTGTTACACACATTTCGGGAAACTTTAAGACCCAAATGGCCTCCTAACACCATTTGGCTGTCATAATCACCATCCATATCAAATTCGCCTTTTTTAGTAATGAATGACTGAGTGAATGGTGCGTCTTGTCTTAAATTTTCGTGTTGTCTCTGAGATGGCCCTATCATTAAGCTGACAACTCATGCAGGGAGGCCCTCCATCTCATTGTGTGGTCAAAAAAGTATGTGTATTGTCCAAAATCTTCTCCCGACAGGTCGCGTCCCTGTAAAATCCGGGGTGAATGTAAAAGTAGGCTACCTGTAATGAAGATGTGAAACTAAGGGGGGAAAACAAATTATCATAAATTACCTAAGATTGTGTCAAATTACGTTAAAAATACAGTAATAACTTACTTTTACATGGTTTTATTTTCTTTGCGGTCCGAAACACTTGAATGACGGGCACTAGAAAGTATTGTTTCGCCAATTTAAGGGTTAAGTAAGTGCTAATAGGAACAATATCAAGCAACTGTAAATATTAATCATAACTTGTTAGTGCCAAGAGGAACCATAACATGCTTAAGTATAATTAACAGAGAGCATTGTTTAAAATGCAAATAACAACCACAACGAAATAGAACAATTTAGCGTCACAATAACTCAAAATTATATTTTAAGGAATCGAAAATAGAAAAATAATTTCACACATTAGAACTAGTAAATAACACTATAAATGCATAATCAGGAACATCAACACACATAAAATGATAGAGATATTTTAATATTGCTAAACCAAAGCTTGTAGTACTGCAGAAAACTGTAGTGGAGCATGCTGTCATATGAAGATTCTTAAAAAAAAGGGGGGGGGAAATAATCAGAAAACTTAAACCTCATTACCTCCGGTATTATTAAGTGATTATTATTTTTATTTTTGAGAATTTTCCTCATCATTGAGGGCTTTCTCCAACCAATCTTGATGATTAAAATGAGCTTTTAAAAACATACATAAATGACTAGGGACGTATAGATTACCAGTTTGCAATACACATTCACAAATGTATTTTAATTAAAGTTCTGCATCATTCTCTGTTCTCTGTGGCTTGATCCGTTATACCAAACTTCCTCATTGAATGTCATTTTTACAGGTGGTTCTTGGTCTTCCTTGTCTGCTCCTTCTTTCTATTGCCCATGTATGGACGGCCAATGGTAGTCTTCTATCCTGCATTCTTCTTACGTGTCCATACCACATTAGCCTTCTGTGTCCAATCTCATCCATTATACTCCTTTCTGCATTCATCCATTTTCTAATTTCTGTATTTCTAATTATTTCCAGTCGAAAATTCCTGGCAGCTCTCCTCCAATTTGGCCATTATATTTAGTAAATAATCAACTCTGTCTATGGAGTCAATAGTGGAGTCAGTAACTACCGACGATGCTGGAAGGTCTCTGATGTTAGAAGCGACGCCAAACAATAACAACAGATAGTAACTGATAGTTCAGCTGAAGATGGAAGCCTGTTTCCAAAAGGCCTACAGTTTTTAAGAGTTTTTAATAAAAACATTTAACCTAGTTGAGGACGAAGGCACCTGCCAGGTATATATTTTAATACTTTACTTTCTGTCTTTGGGCCTCAACGGTTTTCGGCCTCATAAACAGTAGATTTTTAACGATATATAAAATGATAAATTTACAGAGTGAATCAATTAAATATTTTTCAATGTTGAATACGTAAAGTCAGACGGTGAATAAAGTCATGTGACAAATTGTATTTAATTAAATTTATTTCATTCTTATTCACCAGTCCGTGTTTGAGGCGCTATTGTGTGACACTGTTTGCTCGTCCGGAATTACAACTTGTGTTTACAGGTTCTGGGAAGAGCTATTCAACCAACCTCCAGTAATTCACTGCAGTACTTGTATTCAGTAACACAAAGTAACAGATACAATAGTTCAAACGAGAAGCCTCAACACAGGGTTCTCTATTTTTCTATCTTCTTTCCTGAAAGTAATACCCATGCCTATTACGCATACTTCAGTAAATTCTGGGATAATAAGGCTAACCGTGCAATTGTTTCCCACTTTCAATTCAATGCTGCATTTCAGTTGAGTACTGTTATTCTCCCAGTTATATTACATACAGTAGATGCGAAACATGGACTCTAACTTTAAGGGAGGAAACGAAATTACGAGTATTTGAGAAAAAAGTCCTTAGGAAAATTTTTGGACCAAAGAGAGATGAACAGACAGATAAATGGAGAAGATTACATAACAGTGAGCTATAGAAAACTACAAATAAGGTCGCAGAACTATGTAAAATATTAATAATAAGAATAATACGTTATTATTATCATTAAGCTGTTATTCCCCTAAATATATCTCCACCTTGTTAAGGTGGTGAGGCTTCTGAGATCTTGTGACTTTTTGAGCTATGTCGACGGTACCTTAAGTAAGCTATCAATAACCATTGGTAGGGTTACCCTTGCCGGACAGGTGAAGAGTGATAGTCCAGAAAAAGAGAGATGTACTAGTCCTCCACGTTAGGGGTTGATCGCAAGGCTGACATATTTGAATCAATATAACACATTTTATTTTCGAGAAATCCTTAGGAGGCCAAGGTTTGTCTCAAAGGGCCACAGCTCCGAAGAAGAAGAAGAAGAAGAAGAAGAAGCTACTATTATTATTACTATAATTAATACTAGACCCCTATTATTATTATTATTATTATTATTATTATTATTATTATTATTATTAATTGAAGCTACCACACTATAATTCCCTAGTGAAGCTGCAAAGCATAGCATGAAAATGCTATGATTGCAGTGAAAGACCTGCCCTCGGGCAGAATTACTATGGATGGATGGATAATTAATTAATATGAAAACATCATTCAATTGTTGTGTATTATGTCTATGTATAAAAATCTATGAATTTAACATTAACTAACCATCTCACTAGCACTATCGCATCCGTAGGTCCACGGCCGCGCGGACATAAGCTCAACATACATCCCTATCCTGAGCCAATGCTTTCCAATCATCTCCTGTATAATCAACTTCCCTCAAATCATAGTTAATGTTATTCTCCTACCTCATTCTTGGTCTACCAACTGGGCGTTTTCTCTCTGGTTTTCCTACAAGAAGCTTCCATGAAAGTCTTTCATTCCCCATTTGTGTCACATGTCCTGGCCATCGCAGTCTACGAGACTTAACTATTCTCATTATATCTGGCTTCCTATAAAGACCATGTAGTTCATTGTTATGTAGTCTTCTCCATTCACCTGTCTGTTCATGTCTCTTTGGTCCAAAAATTTTCCTCCGATCCGATTGAGGGTCTTTCCACTTTTTTCAGCGGTTGCCCTTTTACCACCCGACTGCTGGCCCTTCACATCCACATGTGTCAATCACAGAGGTAGATGATCAACAGCCAGTGTAGGGGTGACATGTGGTTAGCATGTCGAGTCCCCCAGCCGTTATAGCTTGTTCCTCAACCTGGAGCCGCTACTTATTGTAGCTACCCAATTGCCTCACGATGCTGGGTGGGCACCGGTCCCATACTGGCCGAAATACCATGAGAAAATTTCTTCCCCCATGGAGACTCGAACCAGCGCAAGTCCCGTAGCTCTGCGCCAAGGCTTCCTACCTTAACCGCTCGGCTACGGCGCGGGACCAAAAATTTTCCTAAGAACTTTATTCTCAAATATTCGTAATCTCGTTTCCTCCCTTAAAGTTAAAGGCTATGTTTCGCATCCATATAACTATGAATTTAACATATGTGGCAAAATATTGAAATAAATCAGTTCAATATTAATTAGAAGATATCGAAACAGAGGGATGAGTATTAAAAAAAAAGCAGGATCTTGAAAAACATAAATAGAGAAAAAGATTGAAATAAAATTAAAAATGCGTCTCAGTAATTAAAAAATAAATTGAAACTTAAAAATGAAACGAAATAAATATTTTCTGGACTACATGCAACTACGATGAATAGCTTAGCGCATTCTAAACGTGTTAAAGGAAATTACGTTCATATACAGTCATCTATTTTTGAGACTTATTTTGCAAGACGTGTAAGAAATTTATAGCTGTCATAAAACGAACATTAGAGAACACTAAATATACAGCACCTGTTCCTCCATTTAAAGTCCTAAATATTTAGTTGAAATTAATTACCTTAGACAAACAGAATTCGTACAACCAACTTTCCATCTCTCTCTTTTAATACAGTTACGAATTAAATATAAATCCTCCAAATTCCTGTATTCCATTTGCTAAAATATAATCTCATGCTATTATGCATTGCAGGGATTCTTCTCGCCACAACTATTCTCAAAAAATGTAAAAATTAAAAAAAAAAAGAGTATAAAACGGACATTCTTACAGTTGTTACTTGGATTCAAACATAGGCCTACTCTAACATTAATAGCGGCAAGTGGATATGACATAGTCTCAATGAAACACAACAAGGACACACTCACAATTCAAGCAATCTCACTCTACACACACGATCTTATATCTTGAGATGGAGGAATAGTATTAGCTATTGTGGGATGAATGGGGAATGAAAGAAGGGAATGGAAACTTGTATTAGGAAAACCAAGGAAAGGACCCAGTAGATAGACAAATAATAAGATGGGAGAATATTATTAACTATGATTAGAGAGAATCAATTATATAAGGAATTATTGTGTTAATAAACCCAGAGAGAAAGGTCTCATAGATAGACCAAGAATGAGGTGGGAGAATAACATTAACTGGAATTTATGGGAGGTGAATTATACAGGGAATGATTGGAAAACATCAGCTCTAGATATGGATATATGGACAGCATATGTCCGGACAGCCATGAACCTAAAGGTTCAATAGTGCCAGTGAATTAGTTAAAATTAATTTATCTGCTTAAAATAATAATAATAATAATAATAATAATAATAATAATAATAATAATAATTGTGGCACTATCGAACCCGTAGGTTCATGGCCGCGCGGATATAAACTCTCCACACATCTCTATCCTGAGCTAATGTTTTCCAATCATTCCCTGTATAATCTACTTTCATCAAATCATAGTTAATGTTATTCTTCCACCTCACTCTTTGTCTATCAACTGGGCGTTTCCCTCTGGTTTTCCTACAAGAAGCTTCCACGCAAGTCTTTCATTCCCCATTCGTGCTACATGCCCTGCCAATCGCAGTCTACGAGACTAAACTTTTCTTATTATATCTGGCTTCCTATAAAGACCATGTAGTCCATTGTTATATAGTCTTCTCCATTCACCTGTCTGTTCGTCTCTCTTTGGCCCAAAAATTGTCCTCAGAACTTTACTACGTACAATGTATATACAAAAATATATCCTAAAGGTAGTGTTAATATACTTTATACGAAACAAATAATTACGTTTTAAATGATCTGAACTTTATTTGAAACAATATAATTTAACAAATTCGTACTTGCCGCCTATTTATGTCTGATTGGTGTCACGGCCTGCTGTAGTCTCAACTAAATTATTTTCTGCATTTAGCGTATATAGCCTATATTGGCCAGACTGCTAACGTCGGTCAGTTGTTTATAATGAACGCAAATATTTCCAACAAATATATTATAAGAAGTTGGACCTTTTGGAGGCTGTCGAAATAAATAAATTGAAAAGTAGTAATAAACTGTTAAATTCTCAACTTCATTTGAATGAATCCCCTTTGTTAAATTTAAAAAAAATAAATAAATATTATTGCATTGTTGCTTAGATCAGTTGATATGTACTATAATAACACAATTCATAATTTAACATGTCTGAAGAAGTTACAGTGTACCGAAACAGCTGTCACTGAATTATATCTTAATATATATGAAAATCAAATAAAACCAAGTTTTATTTTTATTTAATCAATATCATTTTAATATCAATATCATTTAATATTAATAGTATTTATTTAAAAACACCATCGTGCAAAAATGAACTATACAAACACACGTTTGAGAAGTGTTTTACAGAATTCTTGAAAATTAAAAATCTCGCCAACGCCCGGTTTTTAATAATTTCCTTTCCTTTCCTCCTTCTGCAAAAAAAAACTTCCCACCTTTCGCATTCCAATATACTGATGTAATATAGTTTAGTAAAGCACAGTCAAGTTAGTGTAAGACACAGTATATAAGTACGGAAGACTCCCTGATAACAAAGCATTAAAACAGTTACCGCTAAGTATGGCTGAATGCGGCATATGCATTAGCCATTTGTTTGCGTCACTCATTGTACCCACAAAACGTTGTTCTTCTTTAACACTGTGCCCAGGACTAGGCAAGTTTATGATGGAATTTAAGGTAAGGCGACTGCTATATTAGTTTGGTTATTTAGCAGGCATGAGACAGATAGAGACAAAGATCGCAATCGATACAAGAATCGCTATACTCCGGTCAGGCATCAGCCATGCTTTCAGCGATCTGGAGGCACCCTGTACATTAATAACACCGAACAGTTTCCCGAATACATTTTTTCCTCATACAAACCTCCTGAAAGTCAGTAAGCTTATCGAATCTAACGTCCCGAATGATTTTTGTGGAATCTAAAAAATAATAATAAAAGCCAATAACTATGGAGTACCTTTGCACAATGTTTTTATTCAATTAATGATGGTATACCGTGTGAAATGGTATTCAATGGGAATCATAAAGACAATATACAAATCTAGTCTTATGTTTTCCTTTTTGTAAGTAATGAAAATCTGGAGACGGTTTTGAATTATTTTTCACTGGCTTTTAGATTTCAACTCTAGAAAGAACTCAGATTGACAATTTTCCTACAGTAAAAGCTCCTTATTCACGGTTCCCTTATTCGCGTTTTCATTATTTGCAGGTTAAAAAATTGCAACACAGTTCCTGTATTCGCGGCTAAAAATGCCTTTATTCGAGGATTAGTCGGTATATTAGAACGCATCGGCAACTTGTTTTTACTGCGGGCACGTGTCAATGCGGCTTTCACAAAGAGCGATTGAAACCAAATGGACAAATTAATATCAAAGTGAAAGAAATATTATTGTCACTAAGCCTAAAATTCGTTGTTACAAGCCACCGGTATGAGATGTCCGTTAATAAATGCCGCCCTCGGCACAATCGGTGTTTTATTGTTTCAACTTGTCATTCGTTGCAATAATTTGATTGAATAACACGTGTCTCTTCTGCATTGTTACCAATTTATAAAGTCGAGTAAAAGGAAAAAAGATTAGTTCTGAAGCGGAAGAAAGTGTTGCCGTTTAAGTAAAAATAGAAATACTTGACCCTTACGTGTTGGCAAGTCGTTTTATCTACATCACGCTGCTTCAATGTTAATGAATCAACTGTACGATCCATCAAGAAATCCAAAGACAAATTAAGGAATTCTATCGCTGAATTCACAGCTTAATATCAATCTGAATTGAAAAACCCTTTAAAAGAGGCAAAACAGAAAAAACTTACTGAGTTCTTTAAGCCCTTGCCTAGGCCTGACAGTAATAATTAATATAAATTGTTCCAAATCTCTCATTAATTGATTTGATTTTGGCTATTAAACTCGTGCCACAAATGGCAGTCAATGACCAATTACATTTCGATGAATTTGTATTTACAACCAATCACAGTTTTTTTCACCCCGATTTTATCGCTTTCATTCTATCAAGTGGCTCCCAGATTGTACATATAGTGCACGAATGTAACTACATTCTGCTTGCGAGATATAATAGAAAACCATTCGTAGCAGTTGATTATACCATAAAAAAAAGAAACCACTATTTGCAGTTTCTTAAACGTATTATTTCCCAGGAATTAACGTTGCAGAAAAATATAATTGACATATTTACATCATAAGATATCAGAAATTAATTAATAACCTGTAATTATGTATTTCATTGTTTCTCCACTAGGGTGCATTCGTACAATATTGCGATCGTTTGACAATAAATAATATGATCTGGTTGCAGTGATGAACAAATGAAGCATAACAAACGTTTCTCATTTGTTTTCATACATCGCCGTATACATAAAATATATAAATATTTTAAAATAACTATATTTAAATAATGATTTGTGAGTAAACAGCTTAATTTTGTTCGTTAAATAGTCCTAACAAATGCCACTCTTGATTTCCAAATTCTCTAGATAAATTCACTTCGTGAGTCGTTAATTTATCGATAATTTGGAAATCACTCGTGGCATTACTTATGAGTTATGACTATTTAACTCATGCCCCAAATGGGAGTCAATGACAAATCACATTTCAATGATTTTTTATTTACAACCAAACACAGTTGTGTTTCGCCTAAAATTTACCAACTAAAGTTTATCATAATAAAGAAAGCACCTCCTTTTTAACATTCTGAATAGGTCAAAGCATTATTTTGCAGTGACTGACTCTCCAAGAAATACGGCTACCAGATTGTACATATAGTGCATGAATGTCAGCAGAAAACGCATGCGATAGATAATATAAAAACATTTGTAGCAATTGATTATACCACAAAAAAAAACACTGTTTCCACTTTCTTAAACGAATTATTTTCCACAAAATGACGTTGCAGAAAAATATAATTGACATATTTACTTCATAAGATATCAAATTAATTACTACCTATAACGTTGGTTATAAATTTCTTCACTAGGGTGCATTCTTACAATATTGCGATCCTTTGGCAATAAATAATATTATGATCTGGTTGCAGTGTTGAACAAAGGAAGGAAATGAAGCGTACCAATCGTTTCTCATTTGTTTTCAAACATCGCCGTTACATTGAATATATTAATATTTTAAAATTTCTATAGTTAAATAATGATTTGTGAGTAAACAGCTTAATTTTATTCATTAAATAGTCCTAACAAATGCCACTCTTGATTTCCAAATTCTCTAGATAAATTCAGTCCTCACTTCGTGAGTCGTGAATTTATCGATAATTTGATAACCACTCGTGGCATTACTTATGATAATTTTTATTTTATTTTAGAACCTTGAAACCTATCTCCTATATATCCATACAAATTACCATTCCATATTCGCGGCATATTTGCGGAATATATCCCTCACGAATAAAGAGCATTTACTGTATTAAAATTTCCAAGTCAACCTCAGTTGCATCTGAGGCAGAAATGTTTTAGTTACTTTCTATATTGAAAACAGTCTACACGTATTGTTTATAATATAAAGTTTTGTCTTATTCGTATAAATTACATAAAAGTAATTGCGTGGTTCCATTACCTTGGTTGTAATATCTACTAACCATATTTAAACTTGATACCTGCGGGATAAAAAATCAATATGGGAGGATATTAAATTCCAGGGTTATGGCGCTGATCATTATTAATTGGGCTCCGGACGGCTTCACAAGCACTTTGAACAATAGCTCCAGCCTTTATTGAAATTTAGAAACTCAATATTCCAATGTTTCAAAAATCCTCAATATCGTAGCTCTTTGAGATGAGTAAAACGTGAATGTAATAAGCATGTGGCAACGTGCAACTTCAAATAATTTTCCTTAAATATTAACATTATTTTATCTACTGTTAGTCCTATAACAATCAGTGACGTTTTAGTTCATAGTTACTAAGGCAACAAAACTTGTACTTTATATTCTAATGAAAAACACTATCAAAACATAAAATACAGGCTCAACAAAATGTAAACTACACTTTAATAACGATTTCGTATAACCACATAAATAAACTTTCCTTGACTATTCTCGAAGTATATTAATAGTTGCATCTTGAACTGCTTTTAATTTTTTTTTCCCTGATTAACCGTGAAAATTATCTTCTCCGCTCACCTTAAATTAACATACAAGTATGAAACTAGCGCCGCGCCGAAAATTGCAGAATATAACAATGTTTGTTGAGTCCACCGCTGTGGTCTCGGGGTAGCGTGCTGCCTTGTCACGCAGCGGGCCCGGGTTCGATCCCCGGTCGGGACAGTTTTTCTGGGTGAGGTTTTTATCGGGGTTTTTCCTCACCTGTAAGACAAATGTCAGGAAAACTTTAAGGCCCAAACGATCCCCGAAATCATATGGCCATCGTAATCATCATTCATATTCATCTTAGGTTAAGCTTAGGTTTAGGGACTCTCCTGGCGCACCATTATCATCAGCATCACCCATCATATCATCGGGACAACGTAACCCCGCCTTCCAGGCGCCCCAACTTCAGAAGCGGGTTACAAGTACGGCTTGACAGGAGAGAAACCAGGAATTTCGAAAGACAAACATTTGAAAAAAAAAACATTCTAATGAGATACACTATCAAAACATAAAATACAGCTTCAACAGAATGTAAAATACACTTTAATAATGATTTCGTACAACCACACAAATAAACTTTCCTTGACTATTGTCGAAGTATATTAATAATTGCATCTTGGACTGCTTTTAAATGTTTTCGTGATGAACCGTAAAATTACCTTCTTCGCTCTTTTTACTTTAAATGAACATATGAAATATGTTTTTTTTTTCCCCCTCCAAATCCCACATTACTCTTTCTCTAAACATATCGTTTTCGCAATAATTAAATGTAGTCCACCGCTGTGGTCTCGAGGTAACGTGCTACCTTGTCACGCAGGTTCGATCCCCGGTCGGGACAGTTTCCTGGGTGAGGTTTTTATCGGGTTTTTTCCTCACCTATAACACAAATGTCAGGAAATTTTAAAGACAATAAAATAAACGAAGTGAATAGTATACGGTTAACCCTGTAGAAAAATAAAATTAAAAAAACGAAAATGTTTAAAAATCTTAATGAAACCATTTCCAAAATTAAGTCTTTAGAATAAAACCCTGCTATGAAGGGTAACCAAACGGTCCACGAACATCGTATGGCCATCGCAATCATCATCATTCATATTCATCTTAGATTAAGCTTAGGATTAAGGACTCTCCCGGCGTACCACTATCATCACTATCACCCATCATATCATCGGGGCAACGTAACCCCGCATTCCAGGCGCCTCAACCTCAGAAGTGGGTTACAACGCCAATGCCAGGAGAGAACACCAGAAATGTCCAACCTCGGGCATTAAAAAAATAAATACATAAATGTATTTTTTTTCAACAACCCCGGGTTGTCATTGCGACATTTCTGGTGTTTTCTCCTGGCATTGGCTTAATTGTAACTTACTTCTGAAGTTAGGGCGCCTAGAAGGCGGAGTTACATTACCCCGATGACATGATGAGTGATAAATAATAATGAAGCGCCAGAAGAGTTCATAACATAAAATCCAGACCATGAGCAACCATAGGAATGATTCCCTAAAAGAAAAATTCCTGACGTTTGATCAGAAATCGAACGCTGACCATTATCTCATGAGGCTGGTCAAAATAAATATAATTAACTATACTAAATATGCAACATATAGGCCTACAAAATACCCTGAACGTAGATAATATATTGTAGACTACACGTTACAAATTTAGGTTTAGTAATTTGCTACTCCCTTCGGTCATGTTCTAACTTGAGCATCTCGTTACTAAACCTCTGCTTTTGTAACTAGTCGTCTAAACAACTATTATACACGTTCATTAAAAATATAGCGAATCTCAAGATTTTCTGGCTTGTAAAAGATCCCTAAGCCTGAATAAAAATGCATCTAAGCAAACATTTACCGATCTCAGCATCCTAGTAGTATTTTAGTTACCTACTACATGTCTCATTGAGTCGGTGTGTTGCCCGCATGCCATTCACGACATTTATGAGCAAATAGTGTAACTAAAGTAACTTGTCTAGTAACTCCTAACCAAGGAAAGGCCATGGCTCAACATTGGGCTACTCCATTACAGACAGATATTTAGTCATCACGGTAGCAGTACATTGCAGGAAAGTCACAGTGTGACCAATTAAAGTAACAAAAAATAGGGTAGGATAGTACATATGGATATAGGTATAATATGTCTTCTTCTTCTTCTTCTTCGTCACGGTTTAGGCTTATTTACTAGTCTGTTCCGGCTCTAAATTGCTGCTGTTTCCATCTTTTCTTTGGTCTTCCCAGACGTCGTCTTCCTCGTGCTGAATAGCTGTATGCTGCTTTTGGTATTCTATTCTCGGTCAACCTTGCCAAGTGTTCTTTCCAGTTTGTTCTGTATTTCACTATCGTTGTGTTTAATTCCTCTACTTTTAGTTGTCTTATTTCTGTGTTGTGTTTTTTGTCTGTTCTTTGATATCCTGCTATTGGCCTGAGGAATTTCATTTCAGCAGCTTGTATTCTGGCAGATTGTTGTGTTGTCACTGTACATGTTTCGGATCCATAAGTAATACTAGGCACAGCCATTGTCTTGTATAATTTTATTATAGAGTCTTCCCTGGCTTTATTTTTCAGAGTTCTTTTTAATGTTCCTGTTACATGTTATGTACCTAGTTAATATTAGAGTAATTTTCTTAACAAGTTGGTAGAATTGATCCGATGAGCCTTCATATGTATGCCTTATGAGCTTATTTCAATCTGTGTCATTGTTTGTAGCTCTTATAATTTATTTTATAAGCATACACTATTGAGTAACACTAAGAAATTGGGACTGGAGTAAATATTAATAAAACTAAATATATTGCAACATGAAGAAATACATTAGGCCTATATAATGGAAATGGACAACTAATAACAAATGAGGGAAATTTTGAAGAAGTTGCTGAATTCAAATACCTAGAAATAATAATAATAATAATAATAATAATAATAATAATAATAATAATAATAATAATAATCATCACAAACAGGAATGAGATGTACAAAAAAATTAAACATAGACTCAATTCTGGAACTGTATGCTATTATACATTACAGGGACTCTTGTCGTCCGGATACCTTTAAAAAAACGTTAAACAGAAAATATAGAAAAATTGTTATTCTACCAGTTATATATATAGATGCGAAACATGGACTCTTACTTTAAGGGAGGAAAGGAGATTACGAGTATTTCAGAATAAAGTTCTAAGGAAAAAAAAATTGGGCCAAAGAGAGATGAACAGACAGGTGAATACATAGCATTGAACTACATGATCTTTATAGGAAGTCGGATATAATATGAACAGATAAGTCTCATAGACTGCGATGAGCAGGACATGTGGCACGAATTGTAATGAAAGACGTGCATGGAAGCTTCTTGTAGGAAAACCAGAGGGAAAACGCCCAGTTGGTAGACCAAGAATGAGGTGGGAGAATAACATTAACCATGATTTGAGGGAATTAGATTATACAGAGAATGATTGAAAAGGATTATTTCAGGATAGGGATGTATGGAGAGCTTATGCCCACGCGGCCATGAACCTACGGGTTCGATAGTGCCAGTGAATTAGTTAGTTAGCGAAGTAGGTGCTTGAACATACTAATGTTCAATTTATAAGAATTCAAATTGTTTAAGACCCTGGAGTAACTTCAAATATGACAGAATCATTTTAATTTTTCTACACCTCTTATACACTTCAATAGAAGATTTTAGTGACAAGTGTCGCCATAGCCTATAAGTGGATAAAAGCTTGCTGCTTTATGTGATGGATATGTAAAACCTATTTTGAATCGAAAAGCTATACTGTACCGTTATACGGGCTCTTTCTAATCAATTTTGATTTTGTGTAATTCTCCCCTTAAAACACACAAGTCGGCCAGGTTGCCACATCCCTTTTCCATTGTTTCTTCTCCCCATGTGTAGTATGGGACTCGACTCAATGAATGCCGAGAATTAAAAAAAAACCAAAAGAGCCACCCTCGCTTGGCAATGATTTAGACGTTCCGCCATATTTTAATCTGTCTCTCTTCTCCCAGAACAATTAATTCTAACTAAAATGAAAATCGCATCAGAAAGCGAAATTTTACAGCTCATAACGGCGGTTTGTAATTATTCGAAAACAAGTATTTTTCCAGTATCTTTGGAAATGCTAAGGCATTTGACTTCATGGTAACAAATAAGCTTAACTTTAAGGAGGGCTGGAGTTCTAATTTTGATATATGCCAACCTGATCAAAGCATTTCCTTTTTGTAGTTTTCTTTAATGGCCTAACTGAATATTACTTCTCAAAGAAATACACCGTGTCCCATTCAAACCTCCCATATTTCAATTAATTATAACTCTCAAAGTATGCGGAATTATGAAATTAGGTTGGTATTGAAAGAAAGAGAAACTCAAAGAATTTTTGTTTTCATTGTTGCAGTTAATTTATCTGTCGCATGTTGGACAATAATGACATAAAACAAAATGCCACCACATTCGCCAGACATCAATCCACTGGACTTCTTCCTCTGGGGGTATGTAAAAGATCGTGTGTTTGCGACTCCAGTACAGGATCTTAATGATTTATGAACCCGTATCCTTGACACAATTGCCACAGTACCAATGGACATGTTGGGCAGAACGTGGCACGAAATCGAATACAGACTTGATATTGTTCGTGATACTAATGGTGCACATATAGAGGTGTTTTAGTCTGTGTCAATGTGTGGCAATGAAAATTCTTTGAGTGTGTGTTTCGTTTAATACCGGCCTCATTTCATAATTCCGCATAATTTGTTAGTTATGATTAATTAAAATGTGGGAGGTTTGAATGGGACACCCTGTATATTAACGTTTATCAATCATAATAGAAAACAGGATCTTTAATCAATTACAAAAAGCCACATTACTGCTCAAGAAAACCATGGAAAAATATAATCTCAAGATTTCAACGAAGAAAAAAACAATGACCTTTCGGGTAAAATATGCAGTTCGATCGAAAATAGTTTTGAAAAATGAAATTGTCGAACAAGTACAGATTTTTAAATATTTAGGATGTCACATATCTTACAATTGAGAAAATGATATACATGAAAAAATTATAAATTTCAAAGTATATGTGGGACTATTAAAAGAACACTACAAACAAAAACAACAGAAGAAACAATGCTAAAGTTTAATAAGGTAATGGCAGTTTCCATTGTGACATATGGATCAGAGAATTGGGTCATGAATAGATCAGACAGAAGATTACTAGAAACATCAGGGATGAATTCCTCAGATACGTTGCAGGATATACTCTAAGAGACCACATTCCTAGTGAAACAATTAGGCAAGGACTCAACATTTTTAATCTAAATGAAAAAATACAAAACTATAAACATAAATGGCCTCAACATACTTAAATAATGGGCTCTTTTAGGCTAACAAAACAAGTACTTATTATTGATTTCGTACATCTCAATGATGGATAAATCATATTTGAAGAGAAAAATTATACGCTCAGACCGGGACTTGAACCCGGGACCCTTGGTTCTCTAGACCAAGTGCTCTACCAACTGAGCTACCTGAGCAAGTACCGATCTAAACGCAAATCTTTCTCTATATACATTGTAATTCCCATCCACCAAACGCTGTGAAGCCATGCTTCTATCTTGCAAATGGCGGCTCCTTTATTAAGAAGACATATTTGGAAATTATACATTACAGCCAGTACGGCTTTTTCTAAGTTTTTATTATTGATTTCGTACATCTCAATGATGGATAAATCATATTTGAAGAGAAAAATTATACGCTCAAGACCGGGACTTGAACCCGGGACCCTGGTTCTCTAGACCAAGTGCTCTACCAACTGAGCTACCTGAGCAAGTACCGATCTAAACGCAAATCTTTCTCTATATACATTGTAATTCCCATCCACCAAACGCTGTGAAGCCATGCTTCTATCTTGCAAATGGCGGCTCCTTTATTAAGAAGACATATTTGGGAATTATACATTACAGCCAGTACGGCTTTTTCCAAGTTTTTATTATTGATTTCGTACATCTCAATGATGGATAAATCATATTTGAAGAGAAAAATTATACGCTCAGACCGGGACTTGAACCCGGGACCCTTGGTTCTCTAGACCAAGTCCCGGTCTGAGCGTATAATTTTTCTCTTCAAATATGAAAAACAAGTACTGTTGTACCAACCTCAAGGCTATAGAGATGTGGGACGTCCTAGAAGACCATAGGAAGATGAATTCTGAGAGCGAAACAGGCTGACAGCCTACCATGAAGATGATGATCTTTATGCTTATTTATGCTCCACAATTAAAGAAAAATACATTCTCTTACACATGAAAATAGGCATAAATTATTCTCTCTTTTTACCCCTTTCTCATTCACTTCATCTTTCTCTAGGTCAATATTGATTTAGACATTCCTTCCATTTACTACATTTATCTATTATTTAATTTAGTATTGTAGATTCCAGCCTGTGAACAAGTCCATGAGTGTCATCCAAATTAATCGATTTTTAAATTGCCAATTTTTTAGTTCAGTTGTTCCCACACTTTCCTTTGGGCTTTAAAAGAAATCGTATATTTCATAGTCATCATCATCATCATCCAGGGATTAAGCCTGTTGGCGCGTTCCGGTTTCATGAAAGTTAGAATTGTTAAAATTGTTCAGACCATCTTGTATGTGGGCGTCCAACATTTCTCCTTCCGTGCGGTTTATAATTTAGCAATAATTTTGGAAATCTTCCTTCTGGCATTCTATCAATATGTTCTTTCCAGTCGTTCCTATATTTAATTATTCGGTCCGTAAGTTTGAAAATATTTAGTTCCTTTCTTGTATCTTCATTTCTTTTCTTATCCAGCAGAGTACATCCTGCTATATTTCTTAAAAATCTCATCTCAGCTGCTTCCAATCTTTGTTCTTGTCTTTTAGTGATCGTCCAACATTCTGATCCATACATCAATACAGTATACACCTGTATTTGTATTAAGTAACATGGACAATAGACATCTATTTGCAGATGTATTTTATTTTTCCAATAAAAATTTTTAAGCTGTATTATATAGATGGTTTCTAAGAACTCTAGTATTAATTATTTAAAGAATAAATGACGTTTGCAGATTCCCTAATGACTGTAAGTCGATCCATGGGGATCCGCTGAAAGTTATCCGTTTATAAAGTTAGTTCCTTATTTCTTTGATATAACTTCCTAAAATATTATTTTAGACAAATGTATTTCCTAAATATGTTATCCCTGAAGTATTTCTTGGAATAAATGTAGGCCCAATTGCATAAATAAATTAATTATTTTAGGTAATACTTTAGAAAGAATGTATTTCGGCAAATTCATTTACCCTAAATAGTATTTTAGGATGAATTTATTTAGATAAGACATTGATCCCTTGTAATACTTTAGGGAAATACATAATTTTGTTCCATATAATGTTTCGGGGAAGAATTCTCTTGTTTACTGACTTGTACACTACTTGGTTATAGTATAATTTTCTCATTTCGAAATGAGTTTGTTACTAGATTAAGGAGGATGTGGAGTAAAAGGGATAGAAAGGACATAGAGAGTGAACTAGGGGAAACTTGCAAGATAGACGGTGGCAGGTGTTTGCTGCAGGTCTCCCCTAGCTAACTTATCACGATTTAGAGGAGGTTCTGGCAGCCTGGACAATTTTTAGCCTCACTTGAACAATGAATATAAAGTTTAATTATCCCATGATAAAGGGAAATGTTTCTTGTTATAGGGATTCTGGAAAATAATATATAGAAAAATAAAGCAGCATAATTTTCTTTTTCCATCTTCTTTATAAATGAAAAATAATGTCCACTCAACAGTTGAACTTAGATCAATGATGGGAGGAGAACGCTAATGGACTGTGACATTGAACCACGCTGTTATGTTAAATCGAAGTTTCATTATTATTTTTCGCGGAATGAATCGTTCTAACTTAGAGGTCTAATATCTTATTTAAATAACCTTTAAAGACATATGGAAATAGGTTATGATATATATTTTTTTTGAGATATGTGAAGTCGTCAACAGTGGTACAATACAAGGATACATTGGATGATAGTGCAGGCTTTAAAGAAATGTCACTATCTCGACGGGGTCAAGGTCATAACCGGCTATTCCCTCCGAAGTCCTACAGTGGGCGAGTTCCAATTTCACTTCAGAAGAAACAAGATATTTTATCTTTGCTTCCACATGTAACCAACATATTCCACAGCTTTTATGCGGGACTTCCAACTAATAATTCAGAATGGAACATCTATCCAGATAGCATTGAAGATGATCATGCAGAAGACAATGATGACCGAAATAATTAAAACTGCATATATGTCAGTGTTAAGATCTTTGTAAGAACTTTGATTTATGTGAATCTTATAAAAACATTGTATTTAAGAATAATGTTCTTTTTACACGGTTTTTATTAGCTTGACCTGTATCTATCTATCTATCTATCTATGTAACGGAATCTTTCAACGTGATTTTCACCCACTTAAAATCATCGGATCGACTTGAAACTTTGTATACTTGTAGAGGACCCGTGACAATACAATAATTTCATATTTATTTTCTAAAATCCTGGCCATAATCATCAGAAAATAAAAAAAAAAGTGTTTTTGTATCAATGTAACGGAATTTTTCAACGTGATTTTCACCCACTTAGAAACATTGGATCGACTTGAAACTTTGTATACTTGTAGAGAACCCGTGACAATATAATAATTTCATATTTATTTTCTAAAATCCTGGTCATAATCATCAGAAAATCAAAACACGTGTTTTTGTATCAATGTAACGGAATCTTTCAACGCGATTTTCACCCACTTAGAAACATTGGATCGACTTGAAACTTTGTATACTTGTAGAGGACCCGTGACAATACAATAATTTCATATTTTGTTTCTAAAATCCTGGCCAGAATCATCCGAAAATCAAAAAAATGAAAACTGGTATAATAGGTTGCGGACTTGTCGAGTTTTTAGTCAATCGTTGTAAGAGCTCAGTTGGTAGAGCAGTGAACTCTTAGTGGTATATAATTTCAGTAATCCATACGTCGCTGGTTCAAATCCGGATGGGAGGGTTTTTTTTATAGAAGATTATTACTTTTAGCTCATACTAAAATAGTATCGAATTTAAAGATATTTACATTTTTATCTTATTCTGTAAAATATTAAAACTAAAAAATAAAAAATAAATAATAGTTTTTAAAAAACTAAAAGAACACGCTTTATTAGAAAACTAAAAAATGAAAAATAATTTTAATTTCCAATACGCTTGGGATAAAATAAAGTGGTCAACAAAAAAAATCATCTCCAACACATATAGAATAAAATTAGAGTTATCAACAAAAAGAAAATAATTTTACCATCAAAAGCGTGGGATGATTTTTATGATTTTTACATTTTCTTCTTAGAGAGTTTACTTTTACCAATATCTGTTTATTATCAAATATATTAATTGATATAGAGCACCCCACGCTTTTGATGGTAAAATTATTTTCTTTTTGTTGATAACTCTAATTTTATTCTATATGTGTTGGAGATGATTTTTTTGTTGACCACTTTATTTTATCCCAAGCGTATTGGAAATTAAAATTATTTTTCATTTTTTAGTTTTCTAATAAAGCGTGTTCTTTTAGTTTTTTAAAACTATTATTTATTTAATTAATTGTCTGTCATGATATTTATTCGATTGCATTTAAAATGAGGAACGCACATTTATTTTGTGTTATATTCGTAAACATGCTGTTGAAAGTACTCTACTTTGAATAATTAGTTCAGCCAATTGCATTATTTTTGCTAGGAGCAGAAGGAGCAAATGGAAATAAGTCACAAATTTGATTGTGTAAGAGGGGTTAAGTCTTTAGTTTTTATTGTTCTAGGCTTAAAAATTGTTTAAATTTTAATTCATTCAACCACTTAATATGTAGTCTTTAAGAAGACATTTAAGATGATATTTTCGTGTGTTTTGTTTCCTCAATAAAATATTCTCTGATTTGCAGTAGAGTTGTGAAGTTTTAAATTTGTTTTTCTAGAAACCTTATTTTATGACTTAAATCCCTTTACCCGAATACCATCGATATATATATATATATATATATATATATATATATATATGTATATACATATATATATATATATTGCCAGAAGGAAGAATTGATACAGACAATTATTTCTCGAAATTGATTAAATACATTTAAAAAATATTCAAATTGTAATTGAAGCGTATTTTATCTAATATATAAAAATTAATGTTTGTTTGTTCGTTCGTATTCTATGCGCGGCCATACCGTTGATCCGATTTTGATGGGTTTTTGCAAAATGTTCAGGAGATTCCCGGGATGAATATAGGCTATAAGGTAGTTGTTATACTTAACCCCTTCACCCCTAAAAACCACCCTTTGTAGTGAAAAACGTGAAATAAAGTCCCTATTTTGACGCTTAAATGGCTTACGCTGCCTAAACCATAACAAATACACCAAATTAATGAACATAAAATTGAATATTTCAAGAAACTCTACAAAAAGTCCGCGACAGCAAATGTTTATCTTTTACGGATAACTCACAATAACCATTTTTGTCTTCCATTGATTCCAAGAAGATCGGGATAAGTAGATTCCCGGGAAAGCGTGCTCTGCCATACCGTTCATTCGATTGTGATGGGGCTTTTTGAAAAATGTACAGGAGATTCCGGGGATGAACATAGGCTATAAGAGAGTTGTAAAACTCAATCACTTCACCCCTAAAAATCACCCTTTGTAGTGAAAAACGTGAAATAAAGTCTCTATTTCAACGCTTAAGTGGCTTACGCTGCCTAAACCATATAAAATACACAAAATTATTGTACACGGAATTGAATATCTCAAAAAAACTCTACAAAAAATTCCGCGACAGCATATGTTTACCTTTTACGGATAACTCACAATAACACTTTTTGTCTTTCATTGATGCCAAGAAGATCGGGATAAGCTGATTCCCAAGGCAAGCATAGCAGCTCAAGGCTGGTGGTAGAAACACACAAACATTTTTTTTATTTAGGAGTAGCAGCGCACGCCAGGTATTAGCTAGTGAACTATACATTTTGTAAAGATGGTTCTTAAAATTGAAATTGACCCTCTAATGGCAGCAATGGCAATTTTAAAACATATACTCTATCCAAATCTAAGGAATTCCAAAATGTAGCTAAGAATCCTGGTATAGTATCTCTTGCCCCTATCATTAATTCTGTGACAGTTATACTATCTAATTGGTATTTATCTTTGTAATAGTCAACTGTTGGCTCATATATGGCTTTCTTTTCAGAGTCAACATCCACTATGAGTCTCAAAACGAATTGTGGCATCTAATATTATATCAATTTTAGAAGATGGTCTCAATGCAATAATATGTATTCGTCTACCACTTCCATTTGTGGCCACGCCATGAATTTCCTCATAAACTGTGTATCCATAATCTCGCAAGGCTTTCTGCCATCATGTTTCGAATGGTGTGGTGACGAAGTTTCTCAGCGATTCCCCAAACGGACAGGCTCCAATAATATCTCGCTAATTCAAATTGGAGAAACTCAATTTGTCATGTAAGTTTATTTAAATATGTTAGACCGCAATAATGAATGCATAATCAAACTTCATTATTATGTATTTAACTGTAATTTTGCATAAATTTAGTCTCATTTACCAATTTGTTTTCGATCATTTTAAATTATTACGTCAGTGAGACCAATTCATGGGCTTCTAAACACAATCAACATTTACTATTTTACGAAATAGCCTATTCCGTAATCTAATATATAAAAATGAATGGTTGTTTGTTGGTTTGTTTGTTTGTACTTTATGCGCGGTCATACCGTTGATCCGATTGTGATGGGGCTTTTTGCAAAATGTTCAGGAGATTCCCGGGATGAACACAGGTTATAAGAGAGTTGTGATACTCAACTCTTACACCATTAAAAGTCGCCATTTGTAATGGAAAACGTGAAAAAAGTAGCTTACGCTACCTAAACCATAATAAATACACAAAATTAATGTACACAGAATTGAATATCTCAAAAAGCTCTACAAAAAAAAGTCCGTGACAACATAATGTTTATCTCTTACGGATAACTCACAATAACAATTTTTGTCTTAAAATTGAAATTGACCCTCTAATGGCAGCAATGGCAATTTTAAAACATATACTCTATCCAAATCTAAGGAATTCCAAAATGTAGCTAAGAATCCTGGTATAGTATCTCTTGCCCCTATCATTAATTCTGTGACAGTTATACTATCTAATTGGTATTTATCTTTGTAATAGTCAACTGTTGGCTCATACATGGCTTTCTTTTCAGAGTCAACATCCACTATGAGTCTCAAAACGAATTGTGGCATCTAATATTATATCAATTTTAGAAGATGGTCCAATGCAATAATATGTATTCGTCTACCACTTCCATTTGTGGCCACGCCATGAATTTCCTCATAAACTGTGTATCCATAATCTCGCAAGGCTTTCTGCCATCATGTTTCGAATGGTGTGGTGACGAAGTTTCTCAGCGATTCCCCAAACGGACAGGCTCCAATAATATCTCGCTAATTCAAATTGGAGAAACTCAATTTGTCATGTAAGTTTATTTAAATATGTTAGACCGCAATAATGAATGCATAATCAAACTTTCATTATTATGTATTTAACTGTAATTTTGCATAAATTTAGTCTCATTTACCAATTTGTTTTCGATCATTTTAAATTATTACGTCAGTGAGACCAATTCATGGGCTTCTAAACACAATCAACATTTACTATTTTACGAAATAGCCTATTCCGTAATCTAATATATAAAAATGAATGGTTGTTTGTTGGTTTGTTTGTTTGTACTTTATGCGCGGTCATACCGTTGATCCGATTGTGATGGGGCTTTTTGCAAAATGTTCAGGAGATTCCCGGGATGAACACAGGTTATAAGAGAGTTGTGATACTCAACTCTTACACCATTAAAAGTCGCCATTTGTAATGGAAAACGTGAAAAAAGTAGCTTACGCTACCTAAACCATAATAAATACACAAAATTAATGTACACAGAATTGAATATCTCAAAAACCTCTACAAAAAAAAAAAGTCCGTGACAACATAATGTTTATCTCTTACGGATAACTCACAATAACAATTTTTGTCTTTCTTTGATGCCAAGAAGATCGAGATAAGTACGTAGATTCCTTCCTGTGCAAGCATAGCAGCACATGACGGGTAATTGTTTTATGGATAACTCACAATAACGAATTTTGTGTTTTAGCTCATTTATGCCAAGAAGATCGAGATAAGTAGATTCCTGGGTAACATCGGGTAATCAGCACGGGGAATCTTAAAATAATTACGATATACATTCATAATTAATTCATTTTACTTATTCAACTAATCAAAGAAGTACATTAATTTTTGTCTTTGAGCTCATTTATGCTAAGAAAATGGGGATGAGTAGATTCCCGGACAACACCGGGTAAACAACACGGGTATCTAAAAATATAAATTTATAATTATTTTTTCTTTTACTTATTCAACTAAACTTAAAAGCACATTAATTTTAATTTATTTAGGCGTAGCAGCGCACACCGGGTATTAGCTAGTATAATATATAATTAGAAACATTATAGATGAAGGTGATGATGATGATGATTAATAATAATAATAATAATACCAAATGTATTTTAATGGCTAAACTAGTTAAAAAATAGGTCTCATAAATGCATGTGTTCCTCGCCATATTTTGGTTAAAAAGTAAGTCTCACATCATAATTGTCATCCAGGGATTAAGCCTGTTGGCTCGTTCCGGTTTCATGAAAGCTAGAATTGTTAAAATTGTTCAGACCATCTTCTGTGTGGACGTCCAACATTTTTCTCCTTCCGTGCGGTTTATAATTTTTATTAAGCCTCACAATATCATTTAATTGTCATAAACCCTCACGAATACACAAGTAGACATGATTTATTAAAATTGCCACATACAAACAACGAATTAGACCACCAATCCGTATTAAATATTGGACGTTTTATTTTTAACAATGAACTAATACATATACTAAATAATCTTCACTTCTTCATTTCCGCTTTTAAATAAATCCACTAAAACTTATATCAAATTGTATTACACTTTCGGACGTACTCGTATATTAATAAAACATTATATTATTGTCTTCTTCTTTTTCTTATTCTTCTTCTTCTTCTTCTTCTTCCTTCCAAGTATTAGGTCAAGGCATGTTACGATCCTATAGAACATTTTCCCTCCAGCGTTTCATAGGATGGCCCAGAGATCTTCGTCCTCGTTCCTGATGGTGTCCATTCCATTATTTTCTTCGGTAATCTTTCATCCTCCATTCGCTTAATATGCTCATACCATTTTAGTTGCTTTTCTTGGATAAATTCTAAAATTGAGTTTTGTACATTCATGTTCTCTTTCATAACTTCATTTCAATTTTCTCTCTCCTTTATATCCTAGCAGATCTTTTCCAATACTCCATTTCTGCTACCATTAATTTTCTTCCCATCTGATAATTTATAGTCCAAACCTTTGAATTATAAGTCATAATACTTCTAACTATTGTTTTAAAAAGTTTAACTTAAGTTTGTTTTTTGATATGTTTATCCCATAATATTCCATTCAGGGCAGATATTACATATTTTCCTGAATTTATCTTTGATCTTATTTCCTTTTCCTGCTTCCCATCTTCTGTAATTTTTACTCCCAAATATTTTTATTCCTCTGTGTGTTTAATTACCCCTATTTCATCTTCAAATATCAAATCTTGATGAATGTCTCCTATGGCCATATACTTGGTTTTTTCATAGTCAGCTTTAATCCCCATTTATTATATTCTTGAATCAATTTTCGGGTAATATATTCAATGCCTTCATACTCTTGTGCCAAAATAAGTTGATCATCCGCAAATTGGAGGGAATATATTGTTGATTCCTCATTTATTGGAATTCCCATAGTTTAAATAAATATATATATAAATAATAATAATGATAATGATATATAGCAAATAGAGGGATATAGAAAGAAATATAATGGGCATTAGAAATTTTAAAGCGGCCCGCATTCATAATTGTAGCGCATGCTTTTATGGTTTGGAGTCAGTATTGATTCTCAGTTTGTCCGAGAAGGGCGCTTTATATACAACAAACACTGTCCTCTATCTCGTACCCATGAAACTACCATCTATACTAGGGGGATATGAACTCGTAAAAAAAATTAATAAATAAAGATGCATTAGTTTTGGAGGAAGAAGTGATATTTGTGTGCCAAACTCTAGTGTATTCGAAATGTGAAGCAACAAATGTCTGAATCATTTTAGAGAAACATGCAGAATTGTCAATAATGCATTTAGATGTAAGGTACCAGCATCTTTGCTGTGATTTAAATATCTATTTGACTTATAAAAATTTTAAATTATATAAATTTAAAATGAATAATAATAAAGTTAAGCAAAATTAAGCGATTTCATATAAAAGTCAAGAATTCATAAAAATCATGTATATGTACTACAAAATGAAACATTTAAATATAGTCGGATATGTCGGCATAGAGAAAATTAATAGACCTACGATGCAAAATTTTAAAAATAAATTAAAATATGTAATTTCATAATTCCAAACAATATCATCATCATAATCCAGGGGTTAAGCGGCTCGTTCCGGTTTCATGAAAGATAGAATTGTTAAAATTGTTCAGGCCATCTTCTGTGTGGACGTCCAACATTTCTCCTTCCGTGCGGTTTATAATTTAGCAAAAATTTGGAAATCTGTCTTCTGGCATTCTATCAATATGTTCTTTCCAGTCGTTCCTATATTTAATTACTCGGTCTGTAAGTTTGAACACATTTAGTTCCTTTCTTATATCTTCATTCCTTTTCTTATCCAGCACAGTATATCCTGCTATATTTCTTAAAAATCTCATCTCAGCTGCTTCCAATCTTTGTTCTTGTCTTTTAGTGATCGTCCAACATTCTGATACATATTTCAATACAGGAACAGCCATTAGTTTATAAAATTTCATTTTTGTTTATTTTCTTGTGTTTTAAAGGGTTCTCTTAATAGTGCCACACATTAGATGAAATTTATTTATTTTATGATTAATATTTTCAATTTTAACATACGATAAATTGAAACCTAGATATTTAAAATTGTTCACTTGCTCTAAAATTTTATTATCAATTACTATGTTTGCTCTCAAGGTATCATGTCCTTTAAATGCTAAAATTTTAGTTTTATTCTTTGAAATTTTTAAATTGTAACTGGCATTTATTTTTTCCAAATTAAAAATAGCTCTTTGCAGATCATCTTCTGAACTGGATATCACTACCTGATTATCGGCAAATAATATTGTATCGAACAGCTTATTATCCATTTTAAAATGTTTATTTAAATTAATCTGCCACTTTAACATAACTTCGTCTATATATAAATTAAAAAGAGAAGGCGATAAAGGACACCCTAGTCTCTCACCACGATTTATTATTACCATTTTTTATTTAGATTTAAAACCGATTTCTATTACAATTTTATTATTTACATATAAGCTTTGTATAGCCATAATCAAATGTTTTGGAATACATTTATTTGCCATTATATCCCATAATTTACAAACAATATATTAAATTATAAATTACAAAACTAATAGTTATATTATCCAGATATAATGAGAACAGTTAAGTCTCGTATATTGCGATGGGCAGGACATGTGGCACGAATGGGGAATGAAAGACGTGCATGGAAGCTTCTTGTAGGAAAACCTGGGGGAAAACGCCCAGTTGGTAGACCAAGAATGAGGTGGTGGGAGAATAACATTAACTATGATTTGAAGAAGTAGATTATATAAGGGATGATTGGAAAACATTGGCTCAGGATAGGGATGTATGGAGAGCTTATGTCCGAACCTACGGGTTCGATAGTGCCAGTGAGTTAGTTTAATAGTCATATTTACTTACTCACTGGCACTATCGAACCCGTAGGTTCATGGCCGCACGGACATAAGCTCTCCAAACATCCCTATCCTGAGCTAATGCTTTCCAATCATTCCCTGTATAATCTACTTCCCTCAAATCATAGTTAATGTTGTTCTCCCACCTCATTCTTGGTCTACCAACTGGGCGTTTTCCTTCTGGCTTTCCTACAAGAAGTTTCCATGCACGTCTTTCATTCCCCATACGCGCAACATGTCCTGCCCATCGCAGTCTACGGGACTTAACTGTTCTTATTATATCTGGCTTCCTATAAAGACCATGTAGTTCATTGTTATGTAGTCTTCTCCATTCACCTGTCTGTTCATCTCTCTTTGGTCCAAATATTTTCCTAAGAACTTTATTCTCAAATACTCGTAATCTCCTTTCCTCCCTTAAAGTAAGAGTCCATGTTTCGCACCATATAATATAACTGGTAGAATAATAGTTTTATATATTTTCAGCTTAACGTTTTTTGAAAGGAGTTGGGACATCAAAAGTCTCTGCAATGCATAATAGCATGCATTTCCAGAATTGAGCCTATGTTTAATTTCTTTGTGCATCTCATTCCTATTTGTGATTATTGTTCCTAGGTATTTGAATTCAGCCAATTCCTCAAAATTTCCCTCATTTGTCATTAGCTGTCCATTTCCATTATATAATGTATTTCTACGTTTGACCATATATTTAGTTTTACTGATATTTACTTCCAGTCCTAATTTCTTAGTGTTACTCAATAGTGTGTGCGTGTTGGCCTTTAGTATCTCCTCGCTATCGGCCAGTAGTACTACATCATCAGCATAAACTAACAGCTTATTAATACCATTCAGTTGTAAGCCTTCCTCATTCTCTAAAGATTTAATGGCATGCTCTAGTACAAAATTAAATAGTAGAGGAGATAGTGCATCTCCTTGCTTCAACCCATTCTGGATTTCAAAAGTGTCTGAAAACTGTTTGCCTACACGCACCCTACTCGTTGAGCCATTTAGACACATTCGTATAAGTCTAACTAACTTTTTAGGAATTCCGAACTCCAGCAGGATACTATATAACTTCTCCCTCTTAATTGAATCATATGCTTTTTTGAAGTCTACATATAGTTGATGTACAGTACCATTATATTCCCATTTCTTTTCTAAAATCTGTCTTATACTAAAAATCTGATCTGTTGTAGACCTGTTTCTTCTAAATGCACATTGATGATCTCCTAGAATGTCATCAATATAGGGAGTAAGTCTGCTTACTAATATATTTGTTAGAATTTTGTACGAAGTTGAAAGTAATGAGATGCCCCTATAGTTGTTGCAATCAGTTTTATCTCCTTTCTTATAAATTGGTACGATAATTGATTCCTTCCATTCATCTGGAAGAGCTTCTTTTTCCCAAATCATACTAAGCAACCAGCGTATCTTGTCCATCAATTTTTCTCCCCCTGATTTTATCAGTTCTGCTGGGATCTCATCTGAACATGATGCTTTATACATCTTCAATTTTTCAATTGCCATTTCAACCTCTAATGCACTTGGCTCTGCGACTAGCATTTCTGCTGTCTGTAACTTATCCTCCTCAATGTCCTGTTCTGTATGTACATTTAATAGCTGATTAAAATAACTTTTCCATCTATTTAATATACTCTTGGAATCTGCAATCATATCCCCATTTTCATTCCGAATTATGTTTGTTCTAGCCTGAAACCCTTTCTTCTCTATACTAATTCCCTGATATAATTCTCTAATGTTCCTATTTTTTGCATTCATTTCAAGATCATTAATCTTCTCTCTCAAATATTCCCTCTTCTAACTCTTTAGTAACTTGGTGGTTTCCCGTCTAACACTACCCAATTGCTCTAAATTTACCTCATTTGGCTCGTGTAACCATTTCATTTTTGCTAGCTTTCTTTTCTTTACAATGTCGGCACATTCCTCATCAAACCATTTCTTGTTTTGCCTCTTTTTTAAACAACCAATGCTTTCTGATGCTGACAATTTAATAGTATCTCTTATAGCCTCCCATTCTTTATTTATATCAGTTTCTTCTTCGTTTGCCACATTGTCATCTGAAGATTCCAGTACTTCAAATCTATTAGCAATTTTGATTTGGTATTCTTGCCGCATTTCATCATTTTTCAAGTTTTTTAATTCATATTTTACAGAATCATCTTTAGCGTTTGTTCCTCTCATAAGCGATAGCCGTTGTCTGATTTTCACCTTGACCAGATGATGATCTGAATTGCAGTCTGTCCCTCTAACTGATCTAATATCAATGATGCTACTGTGCCAGCGTTTATCCACTAATACATGATCTATCTGGTTCCGAGTTTCTCCATCTGGGGACGTCCAGGTGTATTTATGAATATCCTTATGCTGAAATGTTGTGCTCTTAACAATGAGATTCTTTGATGTGGCAAATGTGACTAATCTAACCCCGTTGTCGTTACTATCTTCATGAAGACTGAATTTGCCTATTGTTGGTTTGAATATATCTTCCCGCCCCACTTTTGCATTTAAATCTCCTAAGACAATTTTCATATGATATCGTGAAAGGCTATCAAATAAGCATTCTAATTCTTCATAGAACTCATCCTTGATCTTGTCATCTTTATCTTCTGTGGGGGCATGTACATTTACAATTATAATATCATGTCGTTTACCCTTTAGAATTATGTATGATATCCTATCACTAACAAACTTAATATCTCGGATAGCGGATAGGATCCTCCTTCTGACTAAAAAACCTGTTCCAAATGCAGGTCTTTCTGCACCCCCATAGTATAATGCAAAGCTTCCTGATTCCTGACTACCTTCTCCTGGCCACCTAACTTCCTGTAAAGCGACTATATCCAAGGGTGATTTATCCAATTCCCGCGTTAATATCTCTAGTGCCCCGCTATTGTATAAAGTCCTAACATTCCATGTTCCTAGGAACATGTCCCTGTGTTTGAGCCTTTGGAATGGGTTCCCTGAAGTAGTCCCCGCCCGGAGAACCGAATGGGGGACTATTTGACCTCCGGAAAATTTTACCCCAGTAGAACCCATGTCCGCATTTCTTGACGGTTGTATTTTTACGGTGAAAGATCGTCACTCTTTCGACCAAGGTACTTATTTCGTCTGGCTTATCACCTTCGACCAGTCCGGCATGGGTAACCCTATCGGCAGCAATGCTACCGCCGGCATAGCTCTCAGGATCATTTAAGCACACAATCCACTCCACCACGACAAGGTAAAGATACCATGGAGGGTTAATAGTCATATTATAGGATTTAAATTCTCCATTCGTATATTCTATCCGAAAAGATTCAATTTTTATTCTATAAATTTGGCCATTTAGCTATAAAGTAGAATACTGGTTCCTTCATAAAGTAAAATTCTTTAAACAACAATATTAGAAATTATTAAACAATAATGTGTCTAAGACGATAAACTCCCCTTTAACCAAAAATTCAGATAAGAAAATGGTCACGAGATAAGTGAAATGATAATTTCAGAAAAATTGTAAAAAGTCAGTAAGACGAGATCAGAAGCAATATCACGAGATAGAAATGTGAAATTGAAATAAAAATTAGATAGTGAAGAATAAAATAGAATGTTGACAATAGAATGAAAATATGTTCAATAGCAAAACTCCTTCGAGATTCGCTTAAACTTACAATTTATGTGAAGACAAAAAACAATAGGATCTAACAATAATCATAAACTTTGTGGAAAGTCTTAAAACCCCAATTTCGATATTTTTGTAACTCCACTTATATATATAGTTCCTTCTTTATGTTTTAATTGAAAAAATCCCATTTAACGACGCCACGGTTATAAAAAAAAGGGAAAAGTGGGAAGTGATTATATAATCGGGGTTTGGTTATTTTTTGGGTGCTTCAATTACATATAGAAACATTGTTGTGGTTGGTTTCTGTACAATAGAGTTGACACGTTAAAAAATACGAGTAATTAGCCTACCCTGAGAATTTTAGAATCTATTCTATATATTCTTCTTCTTCCTTTCCAGGATTAGGTCAATGCGACCTGTTCCAGTCTCAAGTCCATCGTTTCCTTGGCCGTCCCAAAGATCTTTTTCCATGTGGTTTGTAGGCGTTGATCTTTTTGGGTAATCTTGTATTGTCCATTCTGTCTAAATGTTCTTTCCACTGGTATTTGTGCTCGTCTAATTTATCAACTATTGAAAATATCTCCAGTTCATTTCTTATTGATTCATTGTGTAATCTATCCATGCGTGAACATCCTTTTACGGATCTTAAAAAATTCTTTTCAGTGGCTTGAATGTGTGAGATATATTTTTTTGTAAGTACCCAAGATTCAGATCCATATAAAAGAACAGGTACAGCCATAATTTTATAAAACCTGAGCTGAGTTTCTCTTCGAGTCTTTCGGAGGGTTCTTCTTGTGGTGCCACACACATTTGATATCGGTTTAATTTATTGTGTATATCCCAATCGTAGCTGTATGTTATATCTGAACCAAGATAGTTAAAGTGTGCTATCCGTTCTATTATTTCATTATTGATTACTATTTTTGCTCTGACTGGCACTCTGCCCTGAAAAGCCATAATTTTAGTTTTTGAAGTTGAGACTTTGAGATTATAATAGAGTCCTAATTGATTCAACATGTAAATGGATCTTTGTAAACATCCGCTGACTTCTGCATAATTACCAGATCGTCTGCATACATTAAAATATTCATATACATTTCCTTATTAATTTGTACTCCTATTGGACTTAATTTCTTGAATTTTCGTATAACCTCGTCAAAAGATATATTAAACAATGTAGGCCTAGGTGATAATGTACACCCTTGTCGAACTCCTTGATTTATTAAAATTTCTTCACTGGAATAATTATCTAAATTAAGGATAATTTTCGTGCCATTATAAAGACTATTTATATATACAAAATAATAATAAAAAAGATTGATGTTATGTATATAATTTCAAATCTGCATTTCAATAAACGCACGGAAAATATCCATTCTACTTTGTTCTGCCATCTTTCGGAGGAAATATAAACTACGTAGTTTGTATGAAAGGTTACAGATGGCAGAAGCAGACAGTATTCGCCCGGACTCGTCGCCCCATATAAATCGCGAACGATATGAATTTGTTTCTATACTATTATTAAATTCTGCAAACAACACATTACATTTTGTAACCCACAGCACAAGTAAAGAAACCTTTATTTATATAGACATACATATTTCAACTTTCAACTGGTGCACTGATGTTTATCATTGTTCCCGATTCACGTGTTTAAATTCCGAATCTCGACTATGTCGGTATGTTTTAAGGTGTAAAAATTCTGAACAAGTCTTTCTTCAGGAGGAACGAAAAGCCATTGTAAATTTATGGCATTTAATGAACCTCAAACTTTAAAATGAAGTCCCTTATCAAAATTTGTGGAACCATATTAGGCTTATGGCCATATTAAGAATTGCGAAGCTAATTACACTGGTCAACATGATTTTTGTCTCATGAGTACCAATAGTTGTACTTAATGCAGTTTTTTATCGTGTTTTCAAATATGTATTCGGAATTTCTCCATCACCCACAGTTTTTTTATTTCAATTTCAATTCATGGATTTAAATAATTATTTTTAATAAACTTTTTTCGTCCATTTGTCCATTGTGAAATAAAACCAAATGAGCTAAGCCAAATGATTTCAGCTATAGAAAAGAGATATCAAGACAAATGTAATCCTAATATGCTATTATTGTTGGATGATCAAGAGGGATGCTCCACAGGCGAAATATAACAGAAAATCGTCATTTTTTACTTTCTGGGTGAGTCCGAGTGTTCGAATATTGTGTAGTTACGAAGGTAGAAAATATTAAAGTGTTTGAAATTATAAATGCCTGTCTGTCGGAAACCTTGCGTGATGGAGAAAAAACGATATCATATTTGTATTCAGGAGAAAAAATACTATCAGAATCATATTTTTTTCTTTCTGAGACAAAAACAAATTGGTCAGTGTTATCTGAATTATTAACTCTTAAATTAGGAATGTATTCTACACCGTGTCTCTAAAGAAATACACCCTCCGATAAATGTATAATTTTATTCAAACACTACCACACCTAAGCGGTCTCATATGATGCACTGGACAATAAAGTTTTTTACATTGAACTTTTCTCCCTTAACCGCATGTTACAAAATGCAACTACTGTTTTCTCTGATGAAACGTCATAACTGCCTAATTTGGGGACCGAATCATTGAGTATGAAGGAAATTCACCCAAGCTTAATGTTTCCTCTGCCATGTTACATCGAAAGCTTTTTAAGAGTTGTTCCTTTATGACTGATACTATCGAAGGCATATTTTACTCTGGAATCCTCGAACTACAGTACAAAAGTATCATTCTAAAATATAAATCATAAATAACTAACTCACTGACTCTATCGCACCCATAGGCTCATGTCCGCGCGGACATAAGTTCTCCATACATCCCTATCCTGAGCTGTTTTCCAATCATCCCCAGTATAATCTACTTCCCTCAAATCATGGTTAATATTATTCTCCTACATCATTATTGATCTACCAACTGGGCGTTTTCCTTCTGGTTTACCTACAAGAAACTTTCATGCGCATATTTCATTCCCCATTCGTGCCAAAATATAATTAAAGTAAAATAAATAAGAGTGTATAACTTTTTTTTGTCCAATGCCACCAGGTTATGTTTTTGACATTTCTGACTTTCTCCCATGGTATTGACGGAACTGTAATCCATTTCTTAGGTTGGGGCACCTAGAAGGCGGAGTTGCGTAACCCCGATGATATGATGGGTGAAAATGAAAGTCCAGGAGAGTCCTTAACTAAACTTAACCTAAATTCCAGACAATGGGCAACCAAAGGAATAATTGTCTTTAAGAAAAAATTCCTATGATCTGACCGGGAATCGAACCCGGGGCCTCTTGAACTGTAGTCAGAAAGGCTAACCACTAATCCATGAGACTGGTCTAGTATATAAAACTAAATTTAAAACATTAATTGGATACAAGAATATTAACAATGGAAGCACATTCATCTTTATCCCATTATTTTCAGTTATTATATGTGGCATCGGTTAATAGCATAACTGAATGGGGATTCAGATAGTTATAGGTTCCACCTAAGATGGAACACCGCCTCATTATCACTGTCAGATTCGCAACAATCCTATCCGGATGCTTCCGGAACGTTGGGTAGAATGAAATGATATATTGACTATTTAACTCATGCCCCAAATGGGAGCCAATGACCAATCATATTTCAATTATTTTTTATTTAAAACCAACCACAGTCGTGCTTCTCCTCGAATTTATCAACTAAAGTTTATCATATTAAAGAAAGCACTTTTTAACATTCTGAATAGGTCATAGCATTATTTTGCAGTGACTGACTCTTTAAGAAATACAGCTATCAGATTGTATATACAGTGCATAAATGTCAGCAGATAGCGCATGCAGGAGATAATATAAAAAACATTTGTAGTAATTGATTATACCACAAAAAAAGAAACCACTGGTTGCACTTTCTGAAATGAATTATTTTCCACAAAATGACCTTGCAGAAAAATATAATTGACCTATTTACATCATAGGACATCAGATATTAATTAATACCTATAATGTTGGATATAAATTTTTCCACTAGGGTGCATTCTTATAATATTGCGATCCTTTGGCAATAAATAATATGATCTGGTTGGAGTGATGAACAAAAGAAGCAAATGAACCGTACCAATCGTTTCTCATTTGTTTACAAATATCGCCGTTTACATTAAATATATAAATATTTTAAAATAACTATAGTTAAATAATGATTTGTGAGTAAGCAGCTTAATTTTATTCGTTAAATAATCCTAACAAATGCCACTCTTGATTTCCAAATTCTCTAGATAAATTCACTTCGTGAGTCGTGAATTTATCGATAATTTGGAAATCACTCGTGCATTACTTATGAGTTATGACTATTTAACTCATGCCCCAAATGGGAATTAATGACCAATCACGTTTTAATGAATTTTGTTTTACAACCAATGACAGTCGTGTTTCACCCCGCTCTTTATCGAATTCTCTTTATCAACTCCCGCTTTTGTGATAAAGAAAGCTCCTCCTTAGAGCATTATTTTGCAACAAATACATTGAATATAGCAAATAATGAACATATTATTTCGAACTACACATTTGATAATTGTGTGTTCAATAACTGTGTTTTAAAACAATGATTTTACTAAGTTCTTTGCTAAAAAATTAATAACCTATAATATTGATTATAATATACAGTTTGATGTGTTTGATTTTTTATCCACTATGGTACATTCTTACAATACTGCGATCCTGTTTGGCAATAAATAATATGATTAAATTGCAGTGAATAAACAAATGATACATAATCACTCGTTTCTCATTTGTTTTCAAACATCGCCGTTTACATTAAATATATAAATATTTTAAAATACCGGTAACTATTTTTTAAATAATGATTTGTGAGTAAACATCTTAATTTTATTCGTTAAATAGTCCTAACAAATGCCACTCTTGATTTCCAAATTCTCTAGATAAATCCACTCCTCACTTCGTGACTCGTGAATTTATTGGTGATTTGGAAATCACTCGTGGCATTACTTATGATAAATACACGAAACTCTAAATATAAAATATATGCTATTTCAATAAGGAGGGCAAATTCTTTTGTACTTACCGGTTCCTGAGGACGTCCTTCTCTCGGCACAACAGATTTAAACACAGCGTTTCTGGGTTTCATGGGATATTCACGATCCTGCCAAAAAATAAATAAATTGGAAATCAAACTTTTTTCTTTTACAGGAAAATTATTCTTTGATATTTCCCCAATATTTTCTTCATATCAACTTCCCTAAGCCTAGCTGTCGTTAATCTTAAAATAACGTTTACCTAAACAAAATAAATAATTTAAAATCAAATTTATATAATATATTACAACAAAACTGTTTACATGAAATACAACGGCAATTCTTCCAGTTATAATTTAAAGATGCTAAACATGGTGTCTTATTTTTAAAAATGAGAAAATATTACTTTAAAAAATGAAACAAAGAGAGACAGATAGCTGGATGGAGAAAAATTCTTATCAGTGACACACGATATTTATGAGAAACCAGATGAAATGAGAATAGTTAAGTTACGTAGAATTTAATGGACAGGACATGCGGCATGAAGGAGAATGAAAGAGGCCCATGGAAATTTTACTCTAGGAAAAACAAGCCAACAAGCTGTTAGCAGTAGAAATGGATTTTTGTAGGCGACGGACAATAATTTCATGAAGGGATAAGGTCAGAAACAGCGCAATAAGGGACATTATGCAAGTTAAAAAAAAAACATATTGGAAGAAATAGAAGAAAAACGTTTGAAATGGCATGAACACCTCATAAGAATGGAAGAAGAGAGAATACCAAAGAATATCCTTAATTGGAAAGCTAATGGAAGAAGTGTAAAAGGCAAACCTACAGAACGTTGGATGGATGGAGTAAGGAGAAGTGTGGAAGCTAGAGATCTAAGGGAAGAAGATGCTCTAGAAAGGAACTTCTGGCGACATATCACTTTGGGTTGAAGGAGAAACACTGTATTTTGGAATATTCCTAATTTTAAAAAAAAGCAGAGGAGAAATCATCAGCAGATAGGTCAAGAATTCGGAGGGAGAATGGCATTAACCATAATTTGAGTAGGGGTTAATTACACAAGGAATGTTTGAAAAATATTAGCTCAAGTCCACCGATGTGATCTCGGGGTAGCGTGCTGCCTTATCACGCAGCGGGCCCGGGTTCGATCCCCGGTCGGGACAGTTTTTCTGGGTGAGGTTTTTATCGGGGTTTTTTCTCACCTGTAAGACATATGTCAGGAAAACTTTTAAGGCCCAAACGGTCCCCGAAATCATATGGCTATCGCAATCATCATCATTCATATTCATCTTAGGTTAAGCTTAGGATTAGGGACTCTCCTGGCGCACCATTATCATCATCATCACCCATCATATCATCGGGGCAACGTAACCCCGCCTTCCAGGCGCCTCAACCTCAGAAGTGGGTTACAAGTACGCCATGCCAGGAGAGAAACCAGGAATGTCGAAAGGCAAAACTGGGGCATTTGTAAAAAAAATATATTCTCGATCGCACACATACTCAAGGACATAGATATTCCATTGACAAGTGATCAGCTCAATACTAGGGCCACCTCCGAGGCAACATAGGGTTTTAACTCAAGATACATAAATAACTCTTATCACTCATACATGATCTAAATATTATTCCCTGAAAGCAACGGGAAGCTACCACACCTATAATTCTCTAGCAAAGCTGCAAAGCATAGCATGAATATGCTATGATTACAGTAAAAGACCTGCCCTAGGGCAGAATTACTATGGATGGATGGAGATAATTATTAAATCGTTATCTCAGTCAAATATTCAATTTATTATAAACAACCATACAAAATGGATAACTGGAAATGCCAAATATATTGAAAATGATCTCACAAAGGAGATTGACACGTCGACTTGAATAAATTTAAATATTTGATTTAGATAACGAATTAATCATTATCATACATTAATACTAAACTTCTTCTTCTTCTTCACGGTTTAGGCCTATTTACTAGCCTGTTCCGGCTCCAAATTGCTGTGTTTCCATCTTCACCTTTTCTTCCCAAACTTCTTCTTCCTCGTGGTGAATAGCTGTATGCTGCTTTTGATATTCTATTCTCAGTCATCCTTGCCAAGTGTTCTTTCCAGTTTGTTCTGTTATTCACTATTGTTGTGCTTAATTCCTCTACTTTTAGTTGTTGTCTTATTTCTGTGTTGTTTTTGTCTGTTCTTTCATATCCTGCTATTGGTCTGAGGAATTTCATTTCAGCAGCTTGTATTCTGGTAGACTGTTGTGTTGTCACTGACCATGTTTCGGATCCATAAGTAATAATAGACACTGCCATTGTCTTGTATAATTTCATTATAGAGTCTTTTCTGGCTTTATTTTTTAAAGTTCTTTTTAGTGTTCCTGTTATATAATTAAACTTATTTAGTTTGTTATTTATATCTGTTTCCGCTGTGTGTGATATTTCTCTACCTAGGAAGTTATATCTTACCACTTGTTCTATTGGTTTATTTTCTATTATTATCTTAACTGGATGAGCGCCCTTGAAGGTCATATTTTTATTTTTCTGATGATATTTCCATGTTGTATATATTTTTTGATATATCATTTAGTTTATATAGCATTTTTTGTAGTTTGTCCTCTGTTTTTGCTATTAAAATCTGGTCATCTGCAAAGGCTACTAAACAAGGCAAATATTATATGACAATTGTAATGGGCAGATGATGACTATTTAGGTTTTAAAGTTTCGTGTATTTTTCATGCAGCTGAAGAAACCCCAGAAAATATCTAACCCTGGAAATTTATCCCAATCGAGGAACAAACGGGGGCCTGTTGCGTCTGAAGTAACCATGTTTACAAGTAGACCACAACAGTGGAGATACATTAACATAATACAGTATCAATTATTTTCCGGCTCTACGTGAAATTAAAATGTTTTTGTTCTATAACCCATCCATAGTAATTCTGCCCGAGGGTAGGTCTTTCACTGCAATCATAGCATTTTCATGCTATGCTTTGCAGCTTTACTAAGGAATTGTAGGTGTGGTAGCTTCCCGTTGCTTTCCTCACCGGTGAAGAATGATGATGATCCATCCATAGTAATTCTGTCCGAAGGCAGGTCCTTCACTTCAATCATAGCATTTTCATGCTATGCTTGCAGCTTTACTAGGGAATTGTAGGTGTGGTAACTTCCCGTTGCTTTCCACACCGCTGAAGAGTGATGATGATGGCCATATTATTTCAGGGACCGTTTGGGCCTTAAAGTTTTCCTGACATTTGTCTTACAGGTGATGGAAACCCCGATAAAAACCTCACCCAGAAAAACTGTCCCGAACGGGGATCGAACCCGGGCCCGCTGCGTGACAAGGCAGCACGCTACCTCGAGACCACAGCGGTGGACTTGTTCTATAATAATGGACATTAAATATGGCTTGGATATAACACGGAGAAGAAAATTGGTTTCAGACCAATACTGATGTAACTTTTATAATTTGAGTTCATTAGATAAACTGGTGCAGCAATAGCACTCGATAGATAATGAGTCTTCAGAATACAGCAAGTGGAGATTTTTTTATAAAAATAATTAAAGTTTAATATAATTAGTTTAGTTATCTTGAACTGGAGCACGGGTGGCCCTTAATCATGGCAGCCTTTCAAGTGTACGGCAGCTCCGTTCAATTGAGAAATAAAATCCTTGGAGGTATATTGTAAGATTACACGAAAATAGAAAACTTTACACGCCTTTCAAATTTCTTCTTTATTATTTTATACTCCAACCTTTTCTTATGGCTTAACTCTCCATTAGGAATAATAAATCACTTTCCGTATCAGGTCACCATTCAGATATCAAGTTGACACTAACTAACTAACTAACCCAGTGGCTCTATTTAACCCGTAGATTCCTGGCCGTGCGAATATAAGCTCTCCATACCTCCCTATCCTGAGCTAATGTTTTCAATCATCCGCTGTATAATCTACTTCCCTCAAATCATGGATAATGTTATTCCCCCCCCCCTCATTCTTGGTCTACCAACTGGGCGTTTTCCTTATGGGCTTACCTATAAGAAGATTCCATGCACCTCTTTCATCCCCCATATGTGCCACATGTCTTGCTCATCGCAGTCTACAAGACTTAACTATTTTTATTATATCTGGATTCCTGTACATATCATGTAGCTCATCATTATGTAGTTTCCTTCATTCACCTGTGTGTTCATCTCTCTTTGGCCCAAAAACTTTATTCTCAAACATTCGTAATCTTCTCTCGTCCCTTAAAGCAAGAATCCACGTTTCGCATCCATATAATATAACTAGGAGAATAACTGTTTTATAAATTTTCAGTTTAACGTTTTTTGAAAGGAGTTGAGACGACAAGAGTCCCTGAATGCCTAATAGCATACATTTCCAGAATTGAGTCAATTTCTTTGTGCATTTAATTCCTATTTGTGATTATTGTTCCTAAATACTTGAAATCAGCCAGTTCTTCAAAATTTCCTTCGTTTGTCATTAGTTGTCCATTTCCATTATATAATGCATTTCTATGTGTGAACATATATTTTGCGTTATTGATGTTTACTTCCAGCACCAATTTCTTAGTGTTATTCAATAGAGTGTGCGTGATGTCCCATAGTATCTCTTCGTCATCGCTCAATAATACTACATCATCAGCATAAACTAAATCTATTAATAACATATAGCAGGATTTTAATATCACAATAAATATGAAAGTTTAAGTTAATAATTTTATATTTTAAAATTCTTTTAATATTTAAATATAACTTAAATAAAGAAAAACATATAAATAATTAATCGTTGTTCATTGTTGAATAAAAATGTCTCAGTAACAATTAAAGAAATTGTATTATATAACAGTCTTTCTAAGTAATGCTTTTAAATTGTGTTTTAAGTCATTGTTGTCAGAAATATATAGCTTTCTGTTATAACTGTAATAAGAACACCTGCTTAACTTAACATTTTTAAATAAAAGTATACTAAACTCTGATTGGATGTTAAAACAATTAACTTTTTGATTTAACAAATCAAATTTAAACATTTATTAACCAATAGAATTTAAAATATAACATCATGTGATGTAATAATGTTCTTTAAAATTATACATAATTACACTGGTTATTCTGCATACAACTTTCAACAAACATAGAAGCAATAAGAGTTCTCCTGTTAAAATGTGATATTTAATACAAGAAGAATAGTTGACTCAAGAAAAGAAAATAATTTATTTTAATTGACAGTGAAGAATAATACCACTTAAATTTACTTAATCTGCTGGAAACTTAAAAAAATGAATAAATTTATAACCATTTCTACAAGAATCAGTTATTAGTGATTTTTAATGTGTTTTCCTATCCTGTGTACCAACTTCCGACCTTCAGAAGAGAATCCAGCTCTACCGAAAATCAAACCCAACCTGAACCAGTAATTCTTTTTGGGACACTAATCCTTCAAAATGTTATTACATCATCGGGTATGAAGAGAGTTAGCTGCTTCAAGATGTCACCACAACATGAGAAAAAGAATTACTTCTTCAAAATGTCGCCACAATGTGGGGAATAATGAAGATCTTACTATCTTACTTCTTCAAACATTGAGTTGTAGGCCTTCTTCATTCTTTAAAGATTTAATGTAAAAAGTAAAGTGATCCCACAACAGACCCGGAGGCCCTTGGGGTAGTAGGAGGTTAGGGCTCCCACTTTTTCTAGACAATCGGCACTTTATGTCAGCCGGGTTGTCAGCCCTGCGTGACGGCCGCCTTTATCCCCAGAACAAGCGTCTGGTACTCATTTACTTTAGAGGCTGAGTCGACCCCAGGGCCATAGTGCCGCCAGAGGGTTTGGGTCAGTTTAAAAATCTTGACCCCAACGGGACTTGAACCCTCGACCCTCTGGCTTGTAGCTCAGTGCCTTAACCACTACGCTACGGCGTGCCCCCAAAGATTTAATGCCATGTTCTAATAAAAAAATAAATAGTTGAGGAGATAGTGCATCTCCTTGCTTTAACCCATTGTGAATTTCAAAAGTATCTGAAAACTGTTTGCCTACACACTATGAACTGCAAATTACACACGCACACACACACAAAGACACATTGCATCTGCAGTTTGTATGATTTCTGAACTATCAGCTAAAACAGCACATGATACTACAAGACAAAGGACACACCCAATCCAAAAGGTAACAATATTAAGTTCCCTGTTTTTCTATATAGGCCTATGTAAGGTACATCTCCATGTGGGATAAATATGCTACAGTGTAGGAGTTATTTAACCAAGTTAAATTGGTTACGCTTATTTACTTACCTAAGTGAGTGACAAGTGTTAGCTCATCCCCTCAAAGAGACACCTGGTATGAACTGAAGTATTACTTGGATGGGAAAGCCCGATTAAATGTTGGTCAAAGACTCTAATTTAGGTTTGAGGTTGTATAACGAAATCAAACATCTTCAGATTAGGACCCACATCTACGAGGATTTGTTACTTGGAGTTTTCAATAAAAAACTCATGTACCCCGGCCGAATTTCAACTAGCGATCCTCGGGAGCAGGGGCAAGGACTTGACCCCTAAGCCACCAAGGTCGATATTGTAAGTTCCCTATCCGCCGGAAAAAGTACCAAGACGTCATATTGCACGGAAGATAATCCACCGACCACAAAAACGAAGATGAACTTTATGATTTTTACATCGTAAACTTTGAATTTTTCCCACGCCGTAGCCGAGTGGTTACGGCAAGATGCATTGGCGCAGATCTACGAGACTTGAGCTGGTTCGGGTCTCCATGGGGGGAATACATTTTCTCATGGGATTTCGGCAAGGATGGGACCGGTGCCCACCCGGCATCGTCATCATTTAGGTAGCTACAATAATCAGCGACTCCAGATTGAGAAGACCAGATATAACGGATGGGTACCCGACATGCTGACCACATGTCACCCCAACACTGGCTTATGATCATATACTTCTGTGATTAATAATTTTGAGCGTGAGGCTAACCAAGGGCCTTCTAGGCTTGTCGCATTTGAAGAAAAACTTTGACCTTGTCTCAAAGTTCTGTGATATAGAACAACAAATTCCTTCACTTCCTATATGTGTGTGTATATATATATATATACTAGCGGACACTGCAGACGTTGTCCTGTCCGAACGTTCAATTCTCGTATCATGGCCGGACGATACAAATATTAGTTCATTGTTTACCATAAAATTCAGTAATTAATAAGTTCGTAAGAAAACTCCTCACTGCCATCTGCTCTGACTCAAGAAACGTGCATTGTGACGTCACATTCTTATCCGGCGGAATATGTCGGTAATGGAAATGACTACACATCGGATATAAAAAAAAACCTATAACCCGATCGTAGCGCAACCTACCGGGTCCAATTGTGAATTTAAAACAATCCAGATACCGACTCGAACACACACAAAAATAATTCATCAAACTCGGTGCAGTCGTTCAGGCAGTTTTAATTTCGGATTTCAAGTAAACCTCCACTTCTAATTGTCGGATTTCGCTCATTTTTTGACAATGCCTACCTCGGTTTATTTTAATATGATACACTGAGTTTCGTTGTGAAACATCGAAAATTGTGACCGTTACAGCGATTTTTAAATTTTCACTTCAGGTGAAATCCTACACCTTATGGTTTTAGAAGGCCCAATTGTGAATCTAAATCGACACAAAAAAAATCATCATAATCGGTCTAGTCGTTTAGGAGGAGTTGGATGACAAACACACGGAAGAAGAAGGAGAGAAAGAAGAAGAAGAAAAGAAGAACAAAAAGAAGAACAAGAGACAATGAGGGGGAGGAGAGGGAGGAGAAGAGAGGAGGAGGAGGAGAGGAGGAGAAGAGAAGGAGGGGGAGAGAGAAGGAGGAGGGAGGAGGAGGAAGGAGGAGGAGGAGAGAAGAGGAGGAGGAGAGAAGGAGGAGGAGAGAAGGAGGAGGAGTAGAGAGAAGGAGGAGAGGAGGAGAAGAGAGGAGAAGGCGGGAGGAGAAGGAGGAAATGAGAAGGAGGAGGAGGAGGAGGAGGAGGAGGAGAAGGAGGAGGAGGAGGAGGAGGAGGAAAGGGAGAAGGAGGAGGAGGAAGAGAAGGAGGAGGAGGAGGAAGAAAGAGAAGGAGGAGGAGGAGGAGGATGAGGAGAAGAAAAGAGGAAAGAAAAAGGGGAGGAGGAGTTTTAGAAGGCGGAGGAGGAGGAGAAGGAGGAGGAGAGGAGGAGGAGGAAGAGAAGAGCATTATTATTAGTAGTAATTATTATTATTATTATTATTATTATAATTAGTTATTATTATTATAATTATTATTATTATTATTATTATTCTTATTATTATTATTATTATTATTATTATTATTATTTTATTATTATTATTATTATTATTATTATTATATTATTATATAATTATTTTATTATCTCTGTCTGACTTTAAATCTTTTGGCTTTTTAACACCGTTAGAACAACCTGGAGGACCGGGAGATTTTTGATCAAGGTTTTCTTCCTCTAGTCTTTATCAAATCAATAACGAACTGCAAGGCAGCAGTATGTGTACCCCACATAAGGGGCCCTCACATAGTACAAAAGCCGGGCGTACTGAACCCTGTTTTTTTAACGAGGTTGTTACTCCTCCTCCTCACCCTTTTTTAACCTGGCTTGGGACAGGCTTTGGCAAGAAGAAAGGTTACCCAGAAAAACATTGGAATGAGTCCACTTGAAAGAAGAAGGAAAGGACGGCCTCGAAACTCGTGGATACAAGAAATAAGAATTGGAATGAGAATAAGAGGACTGGAGGACATGGAGTGGATGGATAGAGACGAATGGAAAGGAAAATCAAACTTTAAGGACAGAAAAATATGTAAACATTGAACATCTGTATGCAAATAAAAAGTATTATTATTATTATTATTATTATTATTATTATTATTATTATCATCATCATCATCAATCCTCTGTTATTATTGATTGTGTCACAATCATAAATGTTTTCGTACAGTTATACAAGTTGTGATAATCATCATTGTATTTGTTTTTATCTCCAGGGGCGAGCTGTGGCGTGCTAGCGCACCGAAGCAATCCAATATAATTTGTGTGACATTTACACAACATTTAGAGGAGCTGCGATACTTAACAATGTTGACGTTACCTCTCAAGCTTGAAATTACACCCCGTTAATGTTATTGCAATCTCTCCAATTCTTAAGGTAAGAAACGTGTTTCGAAAATTTAATTCACTTCTGGTGATTAAAGAAAGCTGAATTTACCCAAAGAGTTGGCTTAGATGATCGTGTTTACACTCTTCTGACTTAAAAAAATGGTGGATTTTAATTTCAATATTCAACATTAATCATCACTTCAAAATTCATTAAAATTAATTATTTTCTTTCTTCGGGTTTTTACAGCTGCTGCCGTCTTCCCGTGCCAAACCTCCAAAGCCTACGGTCTTGGGCATCTTCGATGCTTAGCCCTCTAGCTTGCATTACTGTCTTCAGGTTTTCCTTCCATGTTAACCTTGGTCTCCCTCTTTTCTTATTTCTGTTCGGATGCCATTGATATAGTTGCTTCGGCCATCGTTCATCTTCCATTCTTAAAACATGTCCTAACCACTTTAATTCCTTCTCCTCAATTCTTTCAATTATGCTTTCTTCTGCTTCCATTATGTTTCTAATTTCCTTTGTGACATGTTCTAATTTAGATTTTCTGGCACTTCTACATAAATAATCCATTTCTAGAGCTATTACTCTATTCTTGTAGTACTTACTGATTGTCCATACCTCACTTCCATACATTGCAACAGATTCCACCAATGTTTTACCAATATTTTTTTGTGTCTTTCCAAATATGCTTATCCCGCAATATGGAATTTAACGATGATATTAATTTGCTACTCAATTCAATTCTATGTTTTATGTGCTCTTTGTCTGTACCTTCAATGTTATCCATAATTATTCCCAAATATTTAGTTTGTTTCACTTGCTTTATTTGGATTCCTTCTTCCAATATTAAATTTTCTCTTTCATTGCTATTTATTGCCAGATATTCTGTTTTTTTGTAAATTTACTGTGAGACCCCATGATTCATATGTGTTTTTCAACCTTTTTATCATGAATTCCATATCAAATTTGTCTTGCGCTAAAACCAGTTGATCATCGGCAAATTGTAATGTCAGCAAAAATCTGTTTCCTATTGGGATCCCCATGCCTTTGCAGCTTTGTTTCCATTTCATTAATGTAAATTCTACATAAATATTAAATAAAATTGGTGATAGACTGCACCCTTGTTCCAATCCCTTTGTGGGTTTTATAGGATTAGACATTATATTTCCAATTTTAACATAAGCGGAGTTATCTTTATAGATTTGTTTAATCATTTCTATTAGGTTTCTATCAATATTGTATTTCTCCAATACTTCCCATAATTTGTTCCTCGGAATTGAGTCATAAGCTTTCTATAAATCTATCATTGTCAAATGGGTTTCTTTTCCAGCTGCAGTCCGTTTTTCAATTAACTGTTGTATTGCAAATATATTATCAACACATGACCTTCCTGGTCTGAATCCATTTTGATCTTCTCCTAATTTGTCTTTAATATCTTCTTGTAACTTTGTTTTTAATAACTTCGTAAATATTAAAATAAATACCATTGTATTTATATAGACTATTTAACTCATGCCCCAAATGGGAGTCAATCACCAATCACATTTCAATGAATTCTGTCAAACAACCAATCATAGTCGTGTTTCACCCGATATTTATCAACTTAGTTTATCATATTAAAGAAATCTCTTCCTTTTTAATATTCTGAACAGGTCATAGCATTATTTTGCAGTGACTGACTCTCTAAGAAATACTTTGAATATAGCAATTAAGATATAAGAATCATGGAATGCATGTAGCTCCCAGAGTGTATATATAGTGCACGAATGTAACCAGATATCGCTTGTGAGATATAACAGAAAAAATTGTAGGATTTGATTATACCACAATAAAAAGAAATCACTCTTTACACTTTCTTAAACGTATTATTTCCCAGGTAATAACGCTCCAGAAAAATATAATTGACATATTTACATCATAGGACATCAGTAATTAATTAGTAACCTATAATGTTGGTTATAAACAGTTTGATGCGTTTCATTTTTTCTCCACTAGGATGCATTCTTACAACATTGTGATCCTTTGGCAATAAATAATATGATCTGGTTGCAGTGATGAACAAATTGAACATGATAAAAGATTCTCATTTGTTTTCAAACATCGCCGTTTACATTAAATATATAAATATTTTAAAATAACTATATTTAAATAATGTTTTGTGAGTAAACAGCTTATTTTTATTCGTTAAATAGTCCTAACAAATGTCACTTTTGATTTCCAAATTCTCTAGATAACTTCACTCGTCACTTCATGAATTTATCGATAATTTAGAAATCACTAGTGGCATTAGGCCTACTTATGAAAAATACATGATTACACACTCAGCAATATAGGCCTACTGGATGTTTCAGAATAAGTATCACAGACTTCTAGGGGTTGTAGAGGGGACTTAGTAGATACAATTTTGATAAAGAACCCATGTCCGAAAACGTATAATTTCTATGTAAAATAAATTTTAAGATCGAAACACAATAGGCTGATATCGCGTGTCTCGTGTTTCAGAGTATTACAGACTTCTAGGGGTCGTACTACAAGACCTAGTGTGTGCTCAATAATTTCTACTGTCACCAGAATTCGTGCAAGAAGATCTTCCTCCGACTCGACAGTTGTAGTATAACCACTAGAAGTCTGTAATACTTATTCTAAAACAAAAGACACACGATATCAGCCCAATGTGTTTCGATCTTCAAACATATCGAAATGGTACGTATCGGGACATGGGTTCCATACCAAAACTTTATCTACTAAGTCCCATCTACAATCCCCAGAAGTTTGTAATGGGAATTATGAATCACTCTGTATATTATACCTTGACATCATAGTAACCAGGACCAGGGGTTCGTTTCACGTCATCGCAGACAAAGTCGATCTCTCTCTCACGTGAACTGTTGAATGCGCAAGATCTGATACAGCGAGAGGGTAATTTTCGCTGTAATTCCTCTGATATACCTTTAATATTGTACGAGGCCGGACCTGAAACCATACATTCTGTGTAAAATCAACTAGATAACTTCTAATATATAACAGTGTTCTAAACCCAATTAAACTCTGAACTTTTCATAAGATAAATCTAACATATTATACTATACTAGCCAATAGCTACCCGGCGTGCGTTGCTGAGCCTAAATAAATGAAATAATAAATTAAAATAAATATCCTGAACTCGTGTCCTACTCAGGGTCGGGTCGAGGAATGAGATGAGATGAAGCCCCTATATTTATAGAGGTCTGTGAACTGCAAGGGTGCCGGCCGACCACTACTGCCGCACCGTCACAGGGGAGGATGAATGGAATGAAACGAAATGGATGAGATAAGTATGGAGAAATGGTGGAATGAAATTTTGGTAGGGAAAAAGGGGAGAAAATCCGAGAAAACCCTGCCCAAGCTCCGTTTCGTCCACCACGAAACCCTCATGGAGTGATCGTGACTCGATCTCGTGACCCCAGCGGTGAGAGGCGAACGTCTAATCGCTTGCGCCACGGAGCCGCCGTTGTCTAATATTTTTAAATACTAAAACAAATGGAATAAAAATAATAATACAAAATTAAGCAAGTAAAGTTTCCTACATGAATATTTATATGTATATACAAATGTTGAAAATAGTTGTTACGCAAATTAAAATTTTCATTGTATTGATCTTAAGACGTCAGTTAATTTGGATTTAAAAATGGTAGCCAGGCTTTGAAATTTAATTGCTTACACCTTCTTTTCCTTCCTCTTGGGGTGTCAGGATCATACTTGGACTTAAATGTCCAAGTGTCGAGAGTGTCACCTATCAGATTAGCGACCTCTAAATCTTGGTTTCCACACTAATCTTAGTTTTATTTTTATATTTTTATTTTCCACCCCTTCTAACCTCCTAAGGGATACTACGTTAAATCTTGGGCTTAAATGTCATAGGGACTGTCAATAATTAGTTCGACGAGAAACCTTTCCCGGAAATTAATATAAAATTATGGAATATTCACCTGAAAGGTCCGTCTCCTCAACTTAATTAATCATTTAACTGTAGCGCTTTCGGGACTTGTCCCATCATCGGCAGGATTCAAAACTGGTGTTTCACTGAAGATCTGGTAGAGGGGGTTGCATGTATTGGGTTCGTTTTCGTTTATCAGGCTGTCGTTGTTGTGAGCATGCATGTTAAATATTGAAAACACCCTAACAGTAATGCACAGAGAAAATAATCCAGCGAAGATAAACGTACTCGAAGAGATGGAAATCATGAAAGCGACTCACAACAACGACAGCCTGATAAACGAAAACGAACCCAATACATGCAACCCCCTCTACCAGATCTTCAGTGAAACACCAGTTTTGAATCCTGCCGATGATGGGACAAGTCCCGAAAGCGCTACAGTTAAATGATTAATTAAGTTGAGGAGACGGAGCTTTCAGGTGAATATTCCATAATTTTATATTAATTTTGAATATTACCTCAACGGAACACATGATGAATCTTATAAAAGTTGACTTTCCCGGAAAACTTATCCCGAATGAGGGTCGAACGCAGACCTGCCAAACCTGTGGCGGCGATGGTATTCCTAGACCACTATATAAGCAAAAAGTCATTTATTAAAATGTCTGATATATTCGACTTATGATCTAAGTTATTTAACATTTTCCAATACTGTTATTTTGGAACAGTTCCAATAATGGATCATATTATAATACAGGGCTTCCAATATAAAACCGGACACGCCTCACGGGGTTTCACCCGTCAGGCTGCGCTCTCTCCTCATCCGCATTTCACTCTGCCAGCCGCAGAGTGTCCGGTTTTATACTGGAAACCCTATATTATAATGATATAATATGCTGTGTAGAATGGTGTACATTGTTGCACACTAGTACGGAGAACTAGAGGTCCACGGTTCGATTCCTGGTTCAGACATTAATTTTTCTTTTCATAATATCATTATAATATTATATTATGATCTAAGGCGAATTACGTAAATCTAGCAAAGTAAATGTTCCGAATTAGAAATATATCCTACCATAGGTGGCTGATTAAAGGAGCCATAACTAAAGCTGCCAAAATGTTTAACTTACAATATAAATTACCAGTATATGGACTTCATTTATAATACTCTTTTAAGGTATTTCAAAGTTAGCGTTTTCAAATCTGGTTTACAGAGCGCGTCGAACGTATTCAACCACAGAACAAGATCCCAGTCTTTAAATTTATAATCTGAAAAGAGCAATTAAATTTACTAGGAAACAATAGAATGAAAAATAATTACTACAGGGCTATTTATGAAACGTACAAATTGGGAGTCAATATAAAGTATTAAAAATTGTATGAATTTCATATTTTGCTATGAAGAGTACCTGGAATTGCTTCTATTTTTTTTCTTGGGAAATCTTGGGCATAACGAGAGAAATCCAGTTCTCCACACAGATCCAGGCTTGTTCAAATTTTCCAGAGCTGATCGGTTGTCTACGTGATCGCATGGGCCGGGCGTGCTCCAACCTTTGGATGGTTTGTCTCTCTAGTCACAAAAATAACCATCAATAAAATCAACAGTTATTCAAAGCTTCATAAAATATTGATTTAAATTCATTAAAATACAAATAATGTATAATTACTTTCATAAAAGCATTCAATATTTTAGAAAAAAACGTTATTTTAATACTGAGAGTATTAGTTCAAACTGTAATATTTGAGACTTGTATTCAGAAGGTCCCAGGTTCAAATCCCAGTGTCGACCAACCTGATAGGCTTTTTTACTGCTTTTTCTCAGTTTTTAAGGCAAATTCTGGGTTGGAATTTTCATTACGACCTATTCATGTTCATAATGCAACTAAAAATAAATAGGCCTAAATAGACGCGATATGACATTAAATATTAAATAAAGTATCTTTAGATCTTCTTGTAATCTTGTAAGCCCTTGTTTCCCTCAAAGATGGAAGAAATTGAACCATACTAATTTCATTACACTTGTTTTCGTATAGATGTCATTGGAGTGGTCCGTGGTCAGCGTTCCGCCTCATACTGACATCTAGAAAACCAATGTAGTATTAGGACGGGAAAATTCGGTAAATTTTGCTTAGAGGCCTTTTTATTCAGGCATAAGGACCTTTAACGAGCCTGAAAATCTTCAGACTCGGCACCCATGACTTAAACTCCCCCCGGAGCACTTGCTCCTTGGATTTTTCCATCCTAAAAAATCCACCGACCCCGACCGGGTTTGAACCCGCAACCCTCGGGACCAGAGGCATGGAGCATAACCACTAGTCCACCGCGGCCAATAGTATCTATAGATAAGAATGAAATCAATATATATATATATATATATATAGGTATATACTTGAATAATCGTACCATATATTGTCCTCCTCCACCGAGTTTAGCGCTCAAAAGGAATGTGGTGTGGGATGGATACTGGTTGACAACACCAGTCATGAAGGAAGTACAATCATATTAAAAACATTCGCCCTATTTACGAAAGACACAGTCACAGAAAACCACAAACTGAAAACCTCATATTTGTGAATGAATAATACTTCCCTTTGGCTCGGCTATAGGAGCAAAAGAAACTAATGCTAAGTGATTCCGGGCTTTGTGGCCGTGGTCCATCATTGGTGTTCCTACCAGACGTTTCTCCCTCAGCTGCGGAGGGCATCTTCTGTGGCGAGTACTTCTAGGTGTTGTTTCCTGGTCGGAGGCTCGCCACTGAAGATGCCCTCCGCAGCTGAGGGAGAAACGTCCGGTAGGAACACCAGTGATGGACCACGGCCACATAGCCCGGAATCACTTAACATTATGATTACCGGCCGTGAAAGCCTGCATTCAACTACAAAAGAAACTACCTGCAAGAATAGTAAACCGAGTAGCAAGAATACCGTACCTCCCAGCACTAAACTCGTCGGAGGACAGTAATTACTTTATTACCCGTTTAAGGAGTAAGCGCAGTTGTTGACGGAGGGCACTGCAGTCGTGTTTATGCAGGAATAGAACACGTGGCACTGCTATCTATGAGTGCGGAAGGGAATGGGACGTGGGACGCTGACAGTGAACACTGCCTTAGATGGCGTCACGTGTAGCAACAAAGAGAGCTTCGCAATTCTTCCGCCTGCAGAGATATTATGAACGACTAATAGAAATAGTAAAATCCCGTCACTTGGAACTTCGCTAATTTAGAATTCGTAATTTTCGAAAATCCTCGCGCTAAAAATTAACCAAAGTACTTAACATTACACATAATATTCACAAGACAATTCAGTCCTTTAATTAAAATCAATGGATCAGTATTTATAAATGTATGCTTAATAATAATAGGAAGAAGTGCGCACAAATGTGCATTAGATTTAGTCTCTGCTGTATACGAACAACGATTTTGTTCTCTTTAAACAGATATTGAAATGGTATCTTACACACCGTCTATCACAGAGCTTACACACGCAGTCCATTGACGGTTCATTATAGTTTGAAATTCTGCAGAGTTTGTGGTGATATCCATGCACTGTCAGTCTTGTTACTGCTCTGTGTATCTTGTTGTTTGGTCCAGTCCAGTCTCGATTGATCATTGCATCTGTTGCGTAAAAATCATCCGGTATTTATTTTCTCTTCTTTTGTCTTATCTCCTTCGATGTAGTTTCCTCTTTAGTAGCTGTTAGCAGGAACTTTGTTCATAGATCTTCCACGAGGAAATTTCATCATTATCATCATCATAGCACATTCACAAATTTAGGCCATTTGTTGCCCTGTTTCGGTCTCAAGAGAAACACCATCCAGAAGTATTTTGAGTGGAAGTCCTGGTCTTCTTCTTCCTGCAGGTTGATATATTTTAACATTTGTTTGGGTATCCTGCAATCTTCCATTCGATGAACATGTTCCATCCATCTTGACTTATAATCAGAAATTTTGTTTTCTAAAGGTTCCATGTGTAATTCTTCTAAGATGTCTTCATTTTTTTTGTGATCTAGTAGAGTGTATCCTGCAGTCCTCCGAAGGTATCTTATTTCAGCAGATCTAAGTCTCTGTATAGGCTATCCTGTTTTAACGTCCATCCTTCGCTACCATACAAAAGAGTTGGAAGAGCCAGTGTTTTATATAATTTTAGTCTTGAATGTTTTTAGACTAACTGTGGCTTGAAGATAGAATTTATTAACCCTAAAATTCTTTAAAATTTCGATATTTTTGCATTTACATCCTTTTCTTCTTCATATGAGATATTGCATCCTAGATGTGTAAAATTATTCACCTGCTCCAAAATGTTATTGTCAAGTACAATTTTACTTCTAACAGGATCTACACCTTGATATGTCATAATTTTCGTTTTCTCTGTAGATATCTTCAATCCATATTCTTCTGTAATTTTGTTAAGACGAGGAAATTTTCGTGTGCTAACTCACATGGAGTCTAGATGTATGTTTAAATAAATAGATATTTATATTTGAAGAGAAAAATTTTCGCCTAGACCGGGACTCGAACCCGGGACCCTTGGATTTCCGGGCCAAGTGCTCTACCAGCTGAGATACCGAGGCGAGTTACGATCTAGACGCAAATTTTTCTCTTATGTACGTAATTGTAATTCCCTCGCGCCAAATGCTTGAAACCATAGCTTCTATCTTTGCAAATGGCGGCTTCTTAGTTAAGAAGACATTTATTGGGAATTTAACACTACTTTATAGCCAGTAGGGCTTCTATTGACGATTTTATTATTAATTTAACACTTCTCATAGAAGGATAAATTATATTTGAAGAGAAAAATTTTCGCCTAGACCGGGACTCGAACCCGGGACCCTTGGCTTTCCGGGCCAAGTGCTCTACCAACTGAGCTACCGAGGCGAGTTACGATCTAGACGCAAATTTTTCTCTTATGTACGTAATTGTAATTCCCTCGCGCCAAATGCTTGAAACCATAGCTTCTATCTTTGCAAATGGCGGCTTCTTAGTTAAGAAGACATTTATTGGGAATTTAACACTACTTTATAGCCAGTAGGGCTTCTATTGACGATTTTATTATTAATTTAACACTTCTCATAGAAGGATAAATTATATTTGAAGAGAAAAATTTTCGCCTAGACCGGGACATAGATAGAAGCTATGGTTTCAAGCATTTGGCGCGAGGGAATTACAATTACGTACATAAGAGAAAAATTTGCGTCTAGATCGTAACTCGCCTCGGTAGCTCAGTTGGTAGAGCACTTGGCCCGGAAAGCCAAGGGTCCCGGGTTCGAGTCCCGGTCTAGGCGAAAATTTTTCTCTTCAAATATAATTTATCCTTCTATGAGAAGTGTTAAATTAATAATAAAATCGTCAATAGAAGCCCTACTGGCTATAAAGTAGTGTTAAATTCCAATAAATATCTTCTTAACTAAGAAGCCGCCATTTGCAAAGATAGAAGCTATGGTTTCAAGCATTTGGCGCGAGGGAATTACAATTACGTACATAAGAGAAAAATTTGCGTCTAGATCGTAACTCACCTCGGTAGCTCAGTTGGTAGAGCACTTGGCCCGGAAAGCCAAGGGTCCCGGGTTCGAGTCCCGGTCTAGGCGAAAATTTTTCTCTTCAAATATAATTTATCCTTCTATGAGAAGTGTTAAATTAATAATAAAATCGTAAATAGATATTTGTTTTTATTTTTAAACAAAACAAAATTATTCTCGTGGCGATTGTCTACAACGCCAAGGCATGTAGTGGGATAACTTTACTCTTTATTCTATTAAAAATATTCCTACCGACAAGATCGAACTTGCGTCCGCTAGCATGTTAGTGACCGTTCTTCTTGAAGTGAACAATACGGATTACTACGTCACGCCGCTGCACGATTTGAACTCGAAGGAGACAGCGCGAATCGCGCTACAGAACTCGATGTCGCGCCATCAATTCTTTCAAAGCCTGTACAATAGTTAACCTATATAATATGGTTGGTATGTGGGGGCACGCCGTAGCGTAGTGGTTAAGGCACTGAGCTACAAGCCGGAGGGTCGAGGGTTCAAGTCCCGTTGGGGTCGGGATTTTTAAACTGACCCAAACCCTCTGGCGGCACTGTGGCCCTGGGGTCGACTCAGCCTCTAACGGAAATGAGTACCAGACGCCTGTTCTGGGGGTAAAGGCGGCCGTCACGCAGGGCTGACAACCCGGCTGACATCAAGAGCCGATTGTCTAGAAAAAGTGGGAGCCTTAACCTCCTACTACCCCAAGGGTCTCCTGAGGCCTGTTGTGGGATCACTTTACTGGGTTGGTATGTAATGTCGAGCACTTGATAATGAAATCATTCGCTCTCTTGCATTCCAATATTTAAATTTAATTTATTATTTATATTAAACACACACACACACATATATATATATATATATATATATAAGAACTTACAATAAAATATGGCTTAATAATTAATATATCTATTAAATCTTAATATAAATAGATGAACATTAATATTAATTAATTATCTCATAACATTATTAAGCCTTTTATATAAAGGGGATAAAATTAAATTGGAATATATCTACATCGGTGTATTATAAGAAAATTATTTGTTTTATGTATAACATATTTTCTATTATAGAATAATTGTTATTGTTCTGACGAGAGAGGGGTACAAATGTTCCTATAATATAGGTAATAAGATTATAAATTTTATTAAGGTTCCAGTTGGGTTTGTAAACCTCGTAAAGTTTTATTTTTAAGGGGGGTAGAATTTAAGTTGGAATATATCTAATTTGCAAATTTATCAATAATTGTGAATTTGTAGGCTGAAAGAAAGGCTGGTCTCTTCTACAAAAGCTGGACAATAATATTATATAATATTAATACTAGTAAAATTCATATCAAATTCCGTTGAGGTGAAGTCATATGATGAAAGTTAAAAATTAAATTGTACCTGTTGGTAGGTGCCGTCGTCCTCAACTTTGTTAAAATATTGTATATAAAATTAACTGGAGCGCTTTCGGAAGTTATCTTCCATCTTCTGCAGGTTGATGCTTCTGCTACTCGTTGTTGTTTTGTGTGGTGATGTATACTCCAACTGTTTGTAGTAACAACTGACTTGTTTTTGGCGATTTCGTATAATCTCGTATAACAAGTCAGTTGCTGCTACAAACAGTTGGAGTATACATCACCGTACACAACAACAACGAGTAGCAGAAGCTCAACCTGCAGAAGATGGAAGATAACTTCCGAAAGCGCTCCAGTTAATTTTATATACATATTTTAACAAAGTTGAGGACGACGGCACCTACCAACAGGTACAATTTAATTTTTAACTTTCATTATATAATATTATTCTTACCTTAGCGCTAGATAAGAAGCCTTGCTCATGCATCCTCTCTGTTATAACAGGAATGTCAAACTCGCTACGTGGTAACTTGTATTCTCCTGGTCCTGGAAAACCCTGAAATTTTTTTTTATTTTCATAAATTTAATAATTTTCATTACATGTTTATTTATTATTACTTACTCACTGGCACTATCGAACCCGTAGGTTCATGGCGGCGCGGACATAAGCTCTCCATATATCCCTATCCTGAGCTAATGCTTTCCAATCATCCCCTGTATAATCTACTTCCCTCAAATCATAGTTAATGTTATTCTCCCACCTCATTCTTGGTCTACCAACTGGGCTTTTCCCTCTGGCATTCCTACAGTATGCTTCCATGCACGCCTTTCGTTCCCCATATGCGCAACATGTCCTGCCCATCGCAGTCTACAAGCCTTAACTGTTATTATTATTACTATTATTATTATTATTATTATTATTATTATTATTATTATTATTATTATTATTATTTTATTCAAAATTGCCAGCAAATATAATATGAAAATTTCCACTTCAAAATCTAAAGCAATGGCAATGCGTGGAAAACATACAACGGGAGAAAAATGGAGATTGATGGAAAAATTATAGAACAAGTGTCTGATTTCTCGGACTTAATAAGTGTATTTGCAGAACATAAGAGTGTCGTTGATTCAAAATTTCAAACAAATAATAAAATGAATGGTATAATAAGAAGACATTTTGGTAAACAGATGAGGACGGATATAAAACTAAGATTTATATAATATCACATCAAAAGCTGCTCTAAAATACGGAAGTGAAATTTGGATTTTAAATAACATAAATTCTCATAAACTTAGAGTAAGCCAAATGCGCTTCTTACGTTCACTGTTAGGAATTAATAGACTGGATCACCAAAGGAACACTATTATCAGAGAAAAACTTGGAGCACCAAGTTTAAATGAAGATATAGAAAGATACCAACAAGAACGGAAAAATCATCTGACAAGAATGGGAGAAAAAATATAGTTCCAAAATTGGTATTCCAATATACTCCAACTGGACATAGAGACCAAGGAAGACCAAAACATCGGTTGAAAGATCAAGACACCTTCGTTAGATTACCGTTACTGGTCACATGACCTAAAACGGGTTTGTTCATAATGGTGATTGTATTTATTACTAATGTATGTTTTTCATAGAGATTTTTTACTTCTCGTATATGGGCAATCGATCGATAGTAATTCTACCCGAGGGCAGGTTTTTCATAAGTAATGCCACGAGTGATTTCCAAATTATCGATAAATTCACGACTCACGAAGTGAGGAGTGAATTTATCTAGAGAATTTGGAAATCAAGAGTGGCATTTGTTAGGACTATTTAACGAATAAAATTAAGTTGTTTACTCACAAATCATTATTTAACCATAGTTATTTTAAAATATTTATATATTTAATGTAAACGGCGATGTTTCAAAACAAATCACAAACGATAGGTACGCTTCATCTGCTTCTTATGTTTATCACTGCAACCAGATCATACTATTTATTGCTAAAGGAACGCAATATAAAAAGGAGGAGCTTTCTTTAATATGGTAATTATAACACTGATAAATATTTCGTGAAACACGACTCTGATTGGTTGTAAAACAGAAATCATTGAAACGTGATTGGTCATTGAGTCCCATTTGGGGCATGAGTTAAATAGTCACTGTAATCATAGCATTTTCATGCTATGCTTTGCAGCTTTATTAGGGAATTGTAGGTGTGGTAGCTTCCCGTTGCTTTCCACACCAGTGAAGAATGATGATGATAATCATAAGGATGATGATGATGGCCGGATGATTTTCCAGGACCGTTGGATCCTAAGCTTCCTGACATTTGTCTTACAGGTGAGGAAAACCCCCGAAAAAAACCTCACCCAGGAGCCTGTCCGGACCGGGAATTGAACCCGGACCCGCTGCGTGACAAGGTATCTCGAGACTACAGCGGTGGGCAATATGGGCAGAAGCGTAGTGATTAAGGCACTGCGATACAAGCCGGAATGTCGAGGGTTCGAGTCCCAGTGGGGTCAGGATTTTTAAACTGACCCAAACCTTCTGGCGGCACTATGGCCCTCGGGTCGACTCAGCCTCTAACGGAAATGAGTACCAGACGCTTGCTCTGGGGGTAAAGGCGGCCATTACGCAGGGCTGACAACCCGGCTGACATCAAATGCCGATTGTCCAGAAAAAGTGGGAGCCTTAACCTCCCACTACCCCAAGGGCCTCCTGAGACCTATAGTGGGATCACTTTACTTTATATGGGCTATATATCAGTCTCGGGGATCTAGGGGTAAGTATCTTGCCTCTGGTCCCGAGGACCGCGAGTTTAAACCCGGCCGGAGTCGATGGACTTTTTAGATGTTAAAATCAATGGAATACTCCTCTGGCAGAACTTTAGGCCATGGGACTCGAATAAGAATATATTTGGGCTGATAAAAGAACCTCAAGACTAGTTTAGATCCTCTGAGTAAAATTTAATTGTCTCTTCCAATCCAAGTTATTTTTTTATTTATTTTTATTTATTTAGCCTGCGTCTCTCTGAGGTGATAAGGTAACCACTTGTCACTCGCCGTCATGTGTAGAGAAATAAGCGTAACTAAATTAGCTTGGTTCGATTCCTGGTCGGGTCAGGCTCCCGGGTGAGGTATTTTTTTTCGGGATTTTTCCTCACCTATAAGACAAATTTCAGGAAGCTTAGAGCCCAACGGTCCCCGAAAATCATCCGGCCATCATCATCATCATCATCATCCTTCACCGGTGTGGAAAGTAATGGGAAGCTACCACACCTAAATTCCTTAGTAAAACTATAACGGTAGCATAAAATGCTATGATTGCAGTGAAAGACCTGCCCTCGGGCAGAATTACTTTGGATGGATGGATATTTAATACAGCCTTCGAATTAAATCGTATATTTGAATTTTCTTTCCAAAAAATTGCATTGATCTTGCCTACGATCGAACCTACAGATCTTGGATTGAGACAGACATACTATACTTGGACATTATTTTTTATTAATGCATATTTTAGTTAATATGAATACAAATTCTCATTTGGAGCCTATAGAAACTTAGAGAGTTGCTTGCATGAAACGCAGCGGTGACAAATGGTATATAGGAGAGAAATTATCCGGTCGAGAATAACAAAGATTGGTCTCCGAATGTCAGAACATGACATCAAGTATGAATCTAGACAAAGCAACTCTTCAAATCACGTGATAAAAACTACACCATTATGATTAATTTGTGTGTGAGTGCAGAATGTCAAGTGTAAAACATCTCCTACCGCTCGGACGATCAACTTCAACCACTGCCACGTATTTTCACAAACCTGGCCTCCAATTTGTTGTCTTCTCAAACAGTGAACTTGTAATAGTCCAAGATCACTACGTTCATCGAGTGTATGAACAAAATCATTTTTTTTTTTTTCCATAAAATTGTGAATTACTGAATATATTTTTGGTGAGTTGCCTATTAAAATTCGGCCACCAGTATGTTTAATTAAAATATAACTAATTTATTCACTCAATTGAGTTGGTGTTTACTTGATGAAAATCCATATTTATTAATTAAATAAAAATAAAACGTAGTTTTATTTGATTTTCATATTTATTATATAATTCAGTGACAGCTGTTTCGGTACACTGTACCTTCTTCAGACATGTTAAATTATGAATTGTGTTCCAACTGATCTAAGCAACAATACAACAATATTTATTTAAATTTTTTAATTTAACAAAGGGGATTCATTCAAATCAAGTTGAGAATTTAACAGTTTTTTACTACTTTTAAACTTATTAATTTCTACAGCCTCCAAAAGATCTAACTTCTTACCCTTATCACAAATATGTAAAATTTCAAAATTTGGATCGAAACAATGATTAAATTGGAATAGGTGGTTAGCATAGTTTGAATTTATAACAGAAATTTAGAAAATTCAAACTATGCTAACCACCTATTCCAATTTAATCATTGTTTCGATCCAAATTTTGAAATTTTACATATTTGTGATAAGGGTAAGAAGTTAGATCTTTTGGAGGCTGTAGAAATTAATAAGTTTAAAAGTAGTAAAAAACTGTTAAATTCTCAACATGATTTGAATGAATCCCCTTTGTTAAATTAAAAAAATTAAATAAATATTGTTGTATTGTTGCTTAGATCAGTTGGAACACAATTCATAATTTGTTAACATGTCTGAAGAAGGTACAGTGTACCGAAACAGCTGTCACTGAATTATATAATAAATATGAAAATCAAATAAAACTACGTTTTATTTTTATTTAATTAACTAATTTATTTATTCGAAATAATTTGATTTACTTGTTATTAAAATAAATTATAATCCAGTTCGCAGAAATCGATGTATAGAGCTTGAAAAGTTTTGGTTTGCAATTGCACACTTGGCCGTAAACCTCCTCGCGGCTACAGCAGGCTGTGACACCAATCAGTAATAAAATGGCGGTAAGTACGTATTTATTGTTTTATATTGTTTCAAATAAAGATCAGTTCATTTAAAATGCTGTGATTTGTTTCGTATAATGTATATTAACACTAACTTTTGGATATATTTTTGTATATACATTGTACGTAATATACATAAAGGGCAGTGATTTTGCTTCCCGCTGTGAGGAAATAATATAAAACAATAAATACGTACTTACCGCCATTTTATTACTGTTTGGTGTCACAGCCTGCTGTAGCCGCGAGGAGGTTTACGGCCAAGCGAGCAATGGCAACCAAAACTTTTCAAGCTCTATACATCGATTTCTGCGAACTGGATTATAATTTATTTTAATAACAAGTAAATCAAATTATTTCGAATAAATAAATAAATAAATTATATTTTAATTAAATATACTGGCGTCCGAGTTTTAATAGGCAACTCGGCAAAAATGTATTCAGTAAATCATAATTTTATGAAAAATTGTGATTTTGTTTATACACTCGATAACGTACTAATCTTGCAGCCGGATCTTGGACTATGTAGGCCATAGGCCTACTAAGTTTTAGAAATATGACTTTGCTGTCGCAAGGCGAATATAGTAACATGGGTGAGTGTAGCCATATCAAATGGCAAATAAAGCATTAGGAGAGGGATTTTAAGCCATGGATTCCGAGTCTCAAGATTTTCAGATCCTTAAACCTGAATAAATAGGCTTATACGCAAAATTTACCGACCACACCGTCATCGTAATACCTGAGTTGCTTGTTAGATGTCTCACTGAGTCGGTGTGTTGACTGCGTGCCATTCATGACATATATGGGCAAATAATGTAATTAAAAATTAACTTGGTCTATAGTAACTCCTAACAAACGAGAGGTCATGGTTTAACAATGGGCTACGTCATTAATAACACTGGTCAACATGATTTTTATCTCATGAGTACCAATAATTGTACTTAATGCAGTTTTTTTATCGTGTTTTCAAATATGTATTTGGAATTTGTCCATCACCCACAGTTTTTCTTATTTCAATTTCAATTAATGGATTTAAATAATTATTTTTTTAATAAACCTAGATTTCGTCCCGGAAAATCTTGTCGCAGTGAGCGATGAGCACGGGGAACACTTTCATCAGGAGATTTCAGCTATGGAAAAGAGTTATCAAGGCAAATGGAATCCTAATATGCTGGACGAATATTGTTGGACCATCAAGAGGGATGCTGCACAGTCGAAATATAGCAGAAAATCGTCATTTCTTACTTTCTAGGCGAGTCCGAATGTTCGAATATTGTGTAGTTCCGAATATAGAAAATATTAAAGTGTTTGAAATTATAAATGCCTGTATCTCGGAAACCTTGCGTGATGGAGAAAAATCATATTTGAATTCAGGAGAAAAAATACTATCAGAATCATATTTTTATTTGTGAGACAAAGAAAAAGTTTATTTTTTGTTGCTCAGTGTAATAAATATATACCTATATATCCATCCAAAGTAATTCTGCCCGAAGGCAGGTCCTTCACTGCAATCATAGCATTTTTCATGCTATGCTTGCAGCTTTACTAGGGAATTGTAGGTGTGGTAGCTTCCCGTTACTTTCCACACCGGTGAAGGATGATGATAATGATAAGGATGATGATGATGGCCATATGATTTCGGGGACCGTTTGGGCCTTAAAGTTTTCTTGAAATTTGTCTTACAGGTGAGGAAAAACCCCGATAAAAACCTCACCCAGAAAAACTGCCCCGACCGGGGAACGAACCCGGGCCCGCTGCGTGAGAAGGCAGCACGCTACCTCGAGACCACAGCGGTGGACTACCTATATATAATGTCCCAAATTAGTAAACATACAGAAAAAAAACAGCTTATTGAAACAGCTCTACATTCTAGATGCGGTAAGATCATGTTGAAGCGCCTAAAAATCAATAAAATGGAAATGAATGCTTCCATAAGTCATCCGTTGGCTGTAGTTAACTAAGTCCACAGCGTGATAGACCTAGAAGCCCTTGGCTATTCGCCAGAATGACTTACCCTTGATTTTTCAGTTTATTGTTCTGAATTATAGCTTTTCTTCAGTATTTCCTAATATGTTTTAATATGTTTTAATTTTTTTTTTAAATTATAACTTTATTTGACAATATTTAAGTATTTATTTAAATATGCAAATCACAACATTATGACACTGTTAGAGAATATTGTGATGCTGACTGCTATTTTCTCCACAGAGTATATTACTTAGTCTATGATTTTTCTATCGTTGTTTCGGGTTATCACTGGTTAGAACGGCGTCAGGAAGTGGTAAGTAAGTAAACACCCATTTTTTATAAATGTTTGGTAATTTTAATACTATAAATATATTTCTTTAACAGAGATTTGGGGATTTATTGCAAAGATTGACATTTAAATTTCATACCGACGTGCTCCCATCCAGCATAAACTGTAAAAACTTTAGTACGATATTGATAATAATCGATATGTGGTTCGATGGTGGGTTATCTCTGGCTCTATAAAATCTGGCGCATGCGCATGTTGTTCTGTGGGAATTTGAAAATATATCAGGTAAGTAAAAGTGATGAATCCTCCCTTTCTCTACTAATCAGCTGCTGATCTCACACCCAAATGTGTGAATTAGAGAGCTGGATGATCTTCCAATCAATGTGTAGTCAGCATTTCGGATGCCCAGCCGTTAATAGCTTGTGTTCTAAACCTAGTACCATTGCTCTATTGTCCTACCCAAATTCCTCATGAAGCTGGGTTAGTACCTGTCGCATATTGGCCGAAATTCCACAAGAAAATTTCTTCCCCCATGAAGACTCGAATTAGCATCAGAGTCATAGCTCTGCATCAAACCTTATTGCCTTAAACTGCTCGGGTACGGTGTAGGAAAGTTAGCATTACTTGAGACAAAACATTAATTTTGAGCTGGGTATTGAACCCAGATATACAGTTTTCCTCGCTGCGCTGTATCATTCAACTACTTAGGGACAGTCCCAGGACCAAATCCAAACATTAAATAATAAATAAATTAAATAATAAAAGTTAATAATTAAATTGTATGGTCTATGCTGAGACGAACCAAACATAGTCTACCGCTGTGGTCTCAAGGTAGCGTGCTGTCTTGTCACGCAGCGGGCCCGGGTTCGATCCCGGTAGGGACAGTTTCCTGGGTGAGGTTTTTATCGGGGTTTTTCCTGGCCTGTAAGACAAATATCTGGAAACATAAAGTCCCAAACGGCCCCCGAATATCATATGGCCATCAGAATTATCATCATTCATATTCATCTTAGATTAAGCTTAGGATTAGGGACTCTCCTGGCGCACCACTATCATCATCATCACCCATCATATCATCGAGGCAACGTAACCCCGCCTTCCAGGCACCCCAACCTCAGAAGTGGGTTACAATTACGCCATTGCCAGGAGAGAACACCAGGAATGTCCAAAAGGGCAAACTGGGGAATTAAAAAAGAAATAATCAATTGAGTTGGTGTTTACTTGATGAAAATCCATATTTATTAATTAAATAAAAATAAAACGTAGTTTTATTTGATTTTCATATTTATTATATAATTCAGTGACAGCTGTTTCGGTACACTGTACCTTCTTCAGACATGTTAACAAATTATGAATTGTGTTCCAACTGATCTAAGCAACAATACAACAATATTTATTTAATTTTTTTAATTTAACAAAGGGGATTCATTCAAATCAAGTTGAGAATTTAACAGTTTTTTACTACTTTTAAACTTATTAATTTCTACAGCCTCCAAAAGATCTAACTTCTTACCCTTATCACAAATATGTAAAATTTCAAAATTTGGATCGAAACAATGATTAAATTGGAATAGGTGGTTAGCATAGTTTGAATTTTCTAAATTTCTGTTATATGCTCTCATGTGTTCCTTTATCCGAGATATAAAAGGTCTACCAGTTTGTCCTATATAGACATTGTCACATGTGCCACACTTCAATTTATATACACCTGATAATTTTTCTTTTTTTTGTTTTGGTTTTATTGTTTTTTATTATATTTTGTAGAGTTTTATTAGTTTTAAATGCCACATTAATGTTCAACTTTTTGAAGTGTTTAGATATTTTATTTGAAAGTGGGCCTATGTATGACATTACGACATATTTCTTATTGTTTTCTTTGGGTACAGGAAAAACTTAGTTAATTGCTTTTTTGTAATTAATCTTCTTAATTAAACATTCTATTATTTCAGGGTCGTATCCATTATTAACAGCCAATTGTTTAATAATATTCAATTAATTATTATATTCCAAGGGTGAAAGAGGGATATTTAAAAGTCTATGAATGTAACTATTAAAGGCTGCCATCTTATGAGTATATGGGTGAAGAGAAGAACTATGGATAGTGGTATCAGTATGAGATGGTTTGTGAAAGATACCAAACTCAAACTTATTATCAATGTGTTTTATTGATAAATCCAAGAAATTTATACTATTATTTGTTTCTAATTCCATTGTGAAATTAATACTTCTGTGAATGTTATTAATAAAATTTAAAAAGGAATTCAATTGTCTTTTGGTTCCTGTGAAGCCTGCTATGACATCATCTACATACCGATACCAAAATTTAAATAAATATTGTTGTATTGTTGCTTAGATCAGTTGGAACACAATTCATAATTTGTTAACATGTCTGAAGAAGGTACAGTGTACCGAAACAGCTGTCACTGAATTATATAATAGATATGAAAATCAAATAAAACCACGTTTTATTTTTATTTAATTAATAAAAAAGAAATTGTGACCGCTAGAGCGATTTTTAAATTGTCACTTCACGTGAACTCCTACACCTAATGGTTTTAGAGGGTCCAATTGTGAGTATAAACCATCGAGGGACGCAATCATACATACACACACACACACACACACAATATTTTATCAAAATCGATCTAGTCGTTTAGGAGTAGTTCAGTGACAAACACACGTATAGAATAATTATATAATATAAATATATGTATACATTTTTATACGTGGAACGGCAGTTCCGAAAAGCTAAGATCAATTGAAGTGGTTTCTGTCATTGAATTTTCAATACAGCACTTGAAATCGGTGTCTCGATTTCTCAAACTTAGTTTAAATTTTCTTAATCGGATTTTGCAGTCATGCATGCAAACATGTGAAAAAATAAAACATTTTGAAAATAGCATTTTATGGTAACTACACATTCAAGTCAACAGAACTGCTCTAAAGTCAGCTCCGTTGCGAAAAGTAAAGTCGTGTTGACAAGGGAAACTTGGCTTCAACGGATAGTTAAGGATCTAAGTTTAGAACAGGCATTTCTGGCAGAATATTACATTTATACGTAAATTCACTTACCTGTCTTCTTGTATTTAGTTCCACAATTTCAGCTAATCTCGGCTGATGGCTAGTCAGTCTCTTGAACATTCTCACCGCGTCGAGATAAGCTTGGAAAGAACTGACAGGTTTTTCACCTAGCTCGTAGTCTGCAGGACCCGGCCCTTTGCGACTATCAAATGACGTACGTTGTCCCTTCATAAAGCTAAAATGATTCCCTTTATACCGTTGCGTGTTAAAATTATAATCCTGTAACAAATGGAAAAATTATACCTTAAGGGGAGATGGTACCTTGTATATCTGCCATGTTAAATGCTCTAATAGTAATATTTATTTCCAGAAGAACTGTTAACAGTAGAACATTCATTTTTTCCTCTCATATACATATACTATTTGGCAATAAAATGACATTTCTTTCCAGAACACAATATTAAAAATGAAACAGTAAGATTTTTTTTAACAATGCTATTTTTTGCTGCACTTTGAAAAGGAAAATAATTTTGGTGCCCTTAATAATAATATTAAAACGTTTAAAAATGCCAGTTTATGCTTAAGTACCAGACAAATAGCCTATGAAAATTTCATTTCTATGGGATGAACAGTTTTAGAGAAAAGAAACATAAGGCTCGCAAAAACAAAAGTAGTGGGAAATTGAGTTTAAAGTTTTACTCACAGTCCTACCCTGCAGCATGTCCTTTAAACCCGCACTTAGAACCTTTAAATAAGTTTGTAGTACAAAACCAATTTATATTCATATATAACATACTTCAAGGTATGAATATGAGCAAAAAAACAAAAATTCAAATTTCCCATTTATAAGGTACTGTATGAAAATCAAAGTTCTGACAAAACAAAGAAATCAATATATAGAGTCATTGTAAGGTCCTCACATTTCATATTCTGAAAGCATTTTGTTTTTATTTATTTAGCCTGGTAGAGTTAAGGCCATATGACCTTCTTTTCCACTCACCATGACAAATATAATTATATTATATTAGTATATAGCAATCACAATTAAAAACCCCCATGGCGCGACAGGCTTAGAAGGCCCTTGGTCTACCATCCAGATGCTGGCCTCACATCCACATGTGTTCATCACAGAGGTGGACGATCATCTAGCCAGAGTAGGGGTGACATGCAGTTAGCATGTCGGATCCCCCAGCCGTTATATCTGGTTTTCTCAACACGGAGCCGCTACTTATTGTAGCTACCCAAATGCTTCACGATGTTGGTTGGGCACCGGTCCCATACTGGCCGAAATTCCATGAGAAAATTTCTTTCCTCACGAAGACTCGAAGCATCGCAAGTCCCATGCGCCAAGGCATCTTGCCTAAACCACTCGGCTATGTCAAATACTAAATGAAAATTTGATCAATCAGTTAAATATCTATAGTATTAAGATTGATATCAAAAGATATTGGACTGATTTTTTATAGATTTAGAAAAAGCATATGACAGTGTACCAAGAGCAAAATTATGGGAAGCTTTACATATAGCAGACATTGATGAATCCCTAATTCAAGTAATACAAGAAATATATAAGAACAATAAATGTCAAATTAAAATGGGGTCTCAGTTATCAGAACCTTTTGGAACTAGTAAAGGATTGTTACAAGGATGCTCGATGTCACCAACACTCTTTAAGTATATACGTTTATATAATCTGTTTAGTAGAATGGTCACATAAGTGTGCAAAAATGGGATTAGAATTAACAGAAAGAAGATATCTACATCATTTACTTTTTGCCGATGATCAGATAATTATAACCCAGGGTGGAGAAGATGCAAATTATATGTGTAATCAGCTTTCAACAACATATCAGAAATGGGCTTTGAAAATCATCATCATCATCATCATCATCATCATAGTACATTCACGAATTTAGGCCATTTGTTGACCTGTTTCGGCCTCAAGAGAAACACCATCCAAAAGTCTTTTGAGTGGACGTCCTGGTCTTCTTCTTCCTGCAGGTTGATATCTTAATATTTGTTTGGGTATTCTGTGATCTTCCATTCGATGAACATGTTGCATCCATCTTGACTTATAATCAGAAATTTTGTTTTCTAAACATTCCATGTGTAATTCTTCTAAGATGTCTTCATTTTTTTTGTGATCTAGTAGTGTGTATCCTGCAGTCCTCCGAAGATATCTCATTTCAACAAAAAGAAAACAGAGTATTTAACAAATTATCAGATGAATTATATATTGATGGGGTAAAAGATAAAGAAGAGCGATAGTTTCTGTTATTTGGAATCAATTATAGAGAAAGATGAACATCAAACAAAGAAATAGCAAAAAGGATTAGTAATGGAAGAAAAACCATAGGAATGTTAAACTCTATGCTATGGAGTAAAAACATAATTAACAGAATAAAACAAATAATTTATAAATCCATCCTAGAAAGTATAAAGTTATATGTATCGGAAGGCTGGACAATGACACAACAACATATCAACAGAACAACTGCAGTTGAAATGGATTTTTGCAGAAGAGCTGCCACAAAATCTCGACTGGAAAAAAAAAATTGAAATACAGAAATTAGAAAATGGATGAATGCAGAAAGAAGTATAATGGATGTGATTGAACACAGATGACTAAAATGATATGGACACGTAGAAGAATGCAGATGGAAGACTACCAAAGGCTGTCTATGCATGGAAAATTGAAAGAAGGAGCAGAAAATGAAGACCAAGAACAACCTGGAAGAATAACATTCAAAATTCAATGAGGGAATTTGGTGTAACAGATGAAGACACAGAGGACAGATAACGATGGAGAACTTTAATTAAGGGAAAATTGTGAATGTTTGTTGCAAACTGTTAGTCTGTAAGTCCGTAGTCATTTATATTTATTTTAATTCATGTTAATTACTAAGATTGGTTGGAGAAAACTCTCAACGATGAGGAAAATTCTCAAAATAAAAAAATATTAAGATTGATAACTTGATAATGTCAGTGATAATTAAAATTAAGACTAAAACCAGTACAGTTAGATTCAACCCAGGAAGTTACTGTGTGTTTGGAATAGGGAATTGGATTGCCATTTTAACAGTATTTTCTTGGGAGAAATCCTTATATAAAACTGAAGATTGCAACACAGCAGATACATAGTTGTAAGTTGTAGCCGTCCAAGCCACACCCTCTTAAAGAAAAAACAGTTACCACTTGTCACTGAGCTCTTGCGGATCTGTACTATTCAATGTGAAAGTGTCGACTCTCATATTTACTATAAAACTAGTTTGCATGCCATAAAAGAAAAACTTTTTTTAATGTATAGTACCTAGATTTGGAAAAAGTACTGCTAACCTTGCCGCTCCACCCCTCCTTAACAAACAAATACCGTTATTATGAGTTTGGCAACATCTACCCATAAGATCTATAGTAACTTCCTGGGTTTAATTAGAGTGTAATAAAATGTACACAAGCAAGAAAAATTAAATTGTTTGCTAGACTGTTCCTATCTAATGTACATGAAAAATAAAAGATAGATAACAAACTAATTTATTGGTTCAATAATGTTTGAAACAAACAACTGAAAATAATCTTAATTCTTCTTCTTCTTCTTCTTCTTCTTCTTAAATATCACTACAGCCCAATAAGGACCTTCGCCTCCTCAATGAGCCTCCTCCAGACATCAATCCTTCCGAGGCTTCATATTTAGGTTCTTAACTAGAATTTTAATACTATTTTCATAAAATAAATTAAATTAGCATTAATTGTTAAAAGAATTTTATCAGTGAGTTGTATAAGTTAGTTATTAAAAAAATCTTCAGTATATTTTCGAACGATGTTATAGTTTGACAGTGTCTGGAATAGGGCGGAAGAGAATTCCATGTTCTGGCAAGTGAAACGGTAAAAAAAACCGTGAATAATACACAGTGTGATAAGGAGGGATGTAAAGGACGATGTGCTGATGGGATCGAGTGTCTAAATTAGTGTGTCGGAGAGTCTAATGAAGCGGCACACTTACAAACCTATTGGCCTATAAACATCTCTGTGAAAATTTCGAAAATAAACTTTTTTGGAATATTCGTGTATCTGATGCCGGGTTCTTTTCAAATTAGCAAGTAACAAGAATGGCGAGAAACAAGAACAATTGTTAGCTACATAGAAAATTAAACTAAGTAGAATACAGTCATAGTACTATCTTGGTTTCCTAGATGTCAGTATGAACGCTGACCACGGATCACTCAAATGACATCTATACGAAAACAAGTTAACTAAATTAGTATGGTTCAAATTCTTCCCTGTAGGGGGAGAGTGCCTAAATCTCTGTTAACGGAAACATGAGTTTGGAAGAAGAAGAAGAAAACAGTACCACCAAATAAAATCTGGAATGTGATCATTCAATGAAAAAGTTTTATGATCCCATTCAACCTTCTATATTTATAAGAAAACTAAAACTAAGGACCATAAACATAATAAATAATTAATTGGAAACTGTATACGTATTATGTGAACCGTATCTAAAAAAACATTGTTAATTTTCTTCATAGCAGTAGAGGTCGTTTCACTAAGGAAGAAGCATGACCTACAAAACTCGCGCAGGTAAACGTTGGGTCTTGGGAAAACGATCCCTATCAGCAGGCTTTGTCCGTACCTGCAAAATCATGGTTACTAGTCGTAATGAAAATATTAACCCTGAATAGGAAATGATTATAATAACTATGTATCACGTCAAATTCCTTAAGGGCACCCGGTACTAATTTCCTTGCAATTTGGTTTAAAAATAGGACATACAAAAATAATTATTTTTCAGCTTATTCTTAAGTTATGTGCATAAAATCATGTCACTAATTAAACACGTCTTCCTGAACATAATGACACTTCGATTAACTTTTTAGACATATTTCTTTATGAGTAATTTAAAATACAAAAAAAAATCATTATGTTAAAAGTATTGTCTTGGTACAATTTTTTCACAGACTACTTATCCAATTGTTTCCAAAATTTAGTATGTTATTGTCCATGGTTCATTTGACAATAATAAGGTTTGCTTGTGTTCAGATATGGATTGTAATTTATTTTTCAAAAATTCAAAGACCAATTTTTTTGTTAAAAATGTTGCATAATTTCTCTTTTTATTTCAAACACTATCAATATCACAAAGATAAATTTAACATATTTTTTATAGAGCTCTTTAAACTGCATATCTATGCCAAAAATAATTCTCCTATCTTTCATAGTTTCAGAGAAAAGTGTACCAAAATATTAAAAAATATAAGTTACGGGAAAATGCAAAAAGAAAAAAGAAGTGCACATTAGGACACAGAGACGCCATTTTTAAAAATAAATTTTTATGGGTTTAAATGTCCAAAATCGACAAACTATTATTACACATCGATAAAATAGACCTTACTGGATTTTTTAAGCAAAAAAAAAGATTTTTTAACCCAAATAAGTACTGGGTGTCCTTAAAACTAGAAGAGAATGAGAATAAAATTATTGCAAACCAATAATTTATCAAATATTATTCATGTTAATATTAATATTATTATTTTTAAATCAAATTCATCACTTGCATTAATTATATTGGATACGAGAACTCCATTAGGCCTATAGTAAATTTCCAAACCTAATGTAATAAAAATAAAAAAAAAACGAAAATAATTTTGAAATAGGTAGGACATGTGGCACAAATAGGGAATGAAAGAGGTGTAGGCTATGGAAGCTTCTTGTAGGAAAATGTAGGAAAATGTAAGAAAACCAGAGGGAAAACGGCCAGTTGGTAGATCAAGAATCTTAGGAGGTTTTAGAAGTAAGGTGACGAAAACTAATAGTTTTTAGACTGACAGTACACTATTTTGGAATTGAATGTGTATGCCTGTACGTTAGACTACCCGCAGTCAAAAGGGATGAAACTGGTCTTCTGCGCATCTGAGGACATGCTTCTTCCTTAGTGAAACGGCCTCTAGACGCAGGTGACCAGATCATTGTAGCTTCCTCAGAAAATCAACTACAAAAATCAGTTTGTAAATTATGGAAACTAATAAAATAATATAATTTAAAGACATCAACAGAGAAACAAAGCCCATGGCATTTATAGGAACTCAGCATAAAAGAACGAAAAATATAATTGGAGCAAACATCACTGAACAAGTAACTTGTTTTTAATTATCTGGGATGCGTGATATCGTACCTCCAAAATGTGGATATCGAGAAGGAATTAGGGAAACTTCAACAGATATGTGGTTTAACAAGGAGATTTTTGAGAAATAAGTCCACAAGGGAAATTTAAATGAATTTAAAAAACAGTAGCCGTTCAAATGTTAACATACGGGTCTGAGACTTGGCCTTTAACGATATTTGATAAACATAAAATTGAGACAATAGAAATGAGAATTCTGGGATCCGTTTCTGATGTATCTTTAAGAGATCAAAAGAGAAGTCAAGATATCAGAGATGAATTACAAATATATAATATAAACGAGAGAATATACAGAAATAAATATAAATGGTTTGAACATGTATAAAGAATGCCAAATAATCGTTTATCAAAACAGATACTTAATTATAAACCTCAAGGCCGAAGAAATGTAGGAAGACCGAAACAACGTTGGAAAGACGACGGTGGCATATTGTGCAGCGGGGAGTGGAACGGGTCAAAAGACCCATACCTTGAAGATGATGACGATGATGAAGTAAATGCACTCTGTTCTCAAACCTCAAACACAAAAGTTTGATTTTAAGGAGAACTATTAATGCTACATATCCCCGGTCGAGAAAAGTTTTTTGGGCGATGGTTTCTTTCGCGTTTTTTCCTCACATGTAAGAGAGGATTCTGGTAACTTTAAGGTTCAAATGATCTCCAAACATCATCTGGTCATCATAATCATCAATAAGGGGCGGATTTCTCTGACCTAAAAATGGAAAATATGCATGCATTTATGACCTAAAAAAGTTTAAATATGACCTAAAAAGACAAAAACATTACCTTATAATTGAATTAATTGTTTACCCATACTATATTAATTGTTCATTCATATACATTTTCAATTGTACCATAAGAAAAAGGAAACCTTCTTCTATTGTCCAGCGCAAACGTTGCTACCTGTTAACAAAAACCTTCGAAACAAGTGTACTGTGGAACTGACGGTTTTTATACTGATACAATGTTGGTTATTTACAATCGCCTGATGACTAGGCTATTAAAAACCCAAAATATGACTTTATAATAGAAATAAGCAGAAGTATGACCAAAGATCTGAAAAAGTGAGAAATATGACTTTTAAGACCCATTAAACAAACACTTAATCTTAATAATAAGGCATATATAACTGTTTTTACTTACTTGAAGCTTAGAATATGGGCTTTGGTAAAAATATGACGTCATAGGAATACGCCCCTTAATCATCATTATGATATTCGCCATGTTTAGTATACTGCGAGTGTGTATGGTGTATTTCGTCTTAATGTTGTGTTATCTCGGAAGAGACCTTGACATTGAACTGACATTCACGGAGGTCCTCCATGTTTTTATGTGGCCAAAATAAATATGTGTGTGATCCATAGTCTAAAATCCCTCTCCCGAGAGGAAGTGCCATGTTAAGAGTACGTATAAGGTAAGAGGTTATGTACCGAAATCAAGATTTCGATACAGGGATTACGTCATACTTCGCAACCTATATGTCATCTCGTCTCCATTTCGTGTGTGATCTTTGTGAACAGTGCAAGAGTCTCTCCTACCTACCGCTTCCTTTCCTAATACGCGCCGTGTGCTGTCGCGCATACTCCCCTCTCCTAGTGAACTCTCATAAAGAGCTGTGTTTTATAACATCAGATCATCATCTGCTGAGTTGTCGTCGGAGTCTGGTCAATATAGCTCAGAAGAGCTAGTTTGCTTTATTAGTCCTTTAGGCCAGGGTGGGGCCGCAAGGACCGTGTACCCCAACCCTAGGCTGGACTAGCGTGTATGTAACTATATATGTATGTTTCTTAATATTATTTTTTTGTATAGATCATCAATGATAGTATTATTTTCTTTGTCAAAATTAATTATTTATTCACTTATTTTCAATCTTATATATCTGACTATCTTTTTGACTCGCATTAAACTTTAGTTGTTTATTTTAAGTACTTTTTGCCTATTTATTTAGTAGCTAGCCTATGTCAGATATGGAAGTAAAAATTCCAAAGCTTACTCAAGCGTGTGTGAGTTCCTCTTTCCTTAAAGCTTCCACGATTATAGCTTGTAGCTTACTACACATCACATGTTTGATAATTTATTAAGTAAAGTTGAATTAATCTTTGCCTTTTATGGGCCCGGGCAAAGGTATCATAATTTGAGCAGTCTATGTTTTCTATTCAAAATATTTATCAACAACATTGGTTTGATCCAGCACCAACACGCGGTGTAATCTTTGGTAGCAGATCGCGTGGTTAAAGGGTTCAAGTCCCGGTTCAGTTAAACTAAGTAAATTGAATAGAATTAATTCTACGTCAATGAAATTAACATTTTTGTGTTTAAAGTGACTTAATTGTATAGGAGACAATCATATGATAAAAAGTTGCCGAAATTCTTAACGCATCATTGGCAATGAAAATAGATCATTCTGAAAAAATCAAAATTTTACATATCAATTATCATTTCAATTAAACAATTGTTCCTTATTTATACCTTGGGTTCGTAGAAAGCTGGACCTAAAGTGGTATCATTGTCGTCTGGAGGAATTTTTATCATAGTCCCGTACGGTGTAACTTTATATCCATTTGCATCATTTTTCGATGGAATGGAAGGCGCTTTACTACGCAAATCGTATGGTACTCTTCCAAGGTGAATCTAAAAAATGTAATTCAAACGAAAATTTAATACATTTTTAATAAGTTACAATTAAAATTATGTCAAAATTATACAGTATTTCAATAATACATTTTAATCAATCAAAATTCCCGGTTACTGTCCGTTTTAGTACCATGTTCTTCTCAAGGTGGACACAAAAATATAGGGCAAACTCGGCTAATTTCGTGACATATTTTTGAGTAGATATTCTTCGACTCTAAAGGTGAACGGATACAATGTCGAAAATGTGATCTGTGGTTCTATGAAAAGTGTCAAGGGTTGAATGTTTATAAATGGGATTTCAAATGCATTGGATGTAGCATGGAGAATGATTAAAAAGTTTGTTACGAATTTGCTCTAATACTATCAAGAAATTACCCGAGTTCTTCAAACCTCCAAAAAAAAATAGATATACAATTTATGTCATATCGATAATAAATAAATAAATAAATAAATAGATATATATATATATTCCAAATGCCCCAGGTTTGTCTTTCGGCATTCCTGGTTTCCCTCCTGGCATATCGTATTTGTAACCCACTTCTGAGGTTGGGGCGCCCTGAAGGCGTGGTTACGTTGTCCCGATGATATGATGGGTGATGATGATTATAATGGTGCGCCAGGAGAGTCCCTAATCCTAAGGTTAACCTAAGATGAATATGAATGATGATGATTGCGATGGCCATATGATTTCGGGGACCGTTTGGACCTTAAAGTTTTCCTGACATTTGTCTTACAGGTGAGAAAAAACCCCGAAAAAAAACATCACCCAGGAGCCTGTCCCGATCGGGAATCGAACCCGGGTCCGCTGCGTGACAAGGCAGCACGCTACCTCGAGACCACAGCGGTGGACAATTGGTAATAAAATAAAATATATATTGGAGAACTCAGCATAATATATTTCATCCATAATTATATCCTTAACTTTAATGTTCCTAAGACTCTAATCAGAAATTTTCATAATATGAAGGTATAATAGTTTAAAACCTTAGTATCATGAAATTTGCCGACTTTGCCATATCTCAAGGGCAAGAAAACAAAAACTTTTGATTCCATGTTGAAAATTATGTCTTTCGTTTTAGTGTAATAATGTCGATCTATGTTATGTAGTTTACTTTAGATACGACGAACGACTCTTGTGAAAAATCAAGCATTAAAACATGTGAACGGAGAGAGTGCTTCAAAGGCCGGTGAATCAGCCATCGCTACAATCACTTTGCTATAAATCGATCATATTGAATAGAAAGGAAAGGGTAGCTTCACGTTTTGATACGTAACAAAGGATTAATGCATTAATTAACTGTAGCTACGAGAATCGCTGATTAAATGATATATTGAGTAATTATATTCTTTTTTAAAAAAGCATGTGCTCTGTTCTGGACAAATGCAAAATGCACTAAATACTAATTGACATTTTACCATTTAAACTAAGCCTTTAAATAATAATAATAATAATAATAATAATAATAATAATAATAATAATAATAATAATAATAATAATAATAGTAATAATAATAATAATAATAGCAATAATAATGATAATGATAATAATAATGCTAATGATGATAATAATAATAATAATAATACTGGTAATAATAATAATAATTATTATTATAATAATAATAATACGGTAAGCTACTTCATTAGTTATAGCAGATGAATTGGAAGGCGTTATGTATCAACCGGCTATACGCCATTCTGCAAGTATCGAGTAAAGTACGTTTAAAGTTTAAGTTAATCTTCACTATTTATTGTAGAGCCAAACTAACTATACTGGATATTGAAAGTTATTTTCCTTATTTGACAGTTATGCATCAACAATTTATGAGCGGGAACATTTAGCGCTTAGCTCCATGATGCAAAATTTAGATTAGCATTTATGAAGAAGTAATAATAAATGAAAATCAAAGTGGATTCAGAAAGGGAAGGTCATGTATAGACAACGTCTTTACACTGAAACAACTCATAGAAAAGAGAAGAGAACATAACTCAGAAACTCACATAGGATTTATAGATTTGGATAAGGCCTTCGATCGAGTAAACAGACAAAAATTATGGGAAAATATTACGAATGAAAGGATACCCGCTGTGCCTTGTTGAAACAATAAAGAAATTATATGAAGACACAAATATAATTATAGATACCGGATTCAAAAGAACAGATACAATCAAAACAAATACTGGATTACGACAAGGATATAGTTTATCACCCACTTTGTTTAATATATATATATATATATATATAGATGATATTTTAAATAAATGGAACGTTTTAGTGAATCCAGGAATAAGAATGGATAATAAAGTGTGCATAAATAATCTTCTATTTGCTGACGTTGTAATAATAATACAGAAAAATGAAGACGACTTACAGAAATCAATGCATGCATTAAATGAAATATGTAAATTATATGATCTAAAGATTCCTGTAAGGAAACCGAAGATCATGGCTTTTAGAGGAAGAGATCCAGTGAGATCCAAAATTATTTTAGAAAATCAAAGTATAGAACAGGTGTCTAGTTTCAAATATTTGGGCTGTGATGTTGGCTACAATGTGGAAAGAGATATTGACTCCAAAATAAATAAATTTCAGACGGTGTGTGAAACAATACAGAGAACATTCAAAAATAAAATTAGAAAAGAAACCAAGATAAAAATGTATAATGTTATGGCGGTTCCCACAATATTGTATGGATGTGAAACTTGGGCTCCAACGAAAAAACAGAAGGATAGAATACAGACGGCGGAGATGAGGTTCCTAAGACAAGTAAAACGATGTACAAGACTTGATAGAATAAGAAATGAGGATATAAGAGAAGAATTGAAAGTACAGCCTTTATTGGATAAGGTCACGAATTACAGACAGAAATGGATTGATCATATGGATGGAATGAGTAAGGAGAGATATCCATTGTTAGCAAGAAATTATCAAGCACGAGGAAGACGTGATGTTGGAAGACCTAGAAGACGTTGGGCTGATGCATTATGAAGTCGGAACGGGCAATTGCTTAATCCCTGGAGTGATGATGATGATGACGATTTATGAAGATACGGTTTCGTAGCCGTTTGTTGCAAAACATAGAATCTCTGATAGGTCTGATGGCGTTTACTTTTTCGTTAATAATAAGACTATATATAAAGTACCAACTAAATTGGAAACACCATCTTGAAAGAATGACTTCAAATCGGATCCCCAAAGCTGTTTATAATTATATACCAAGAGGACGAAGATCACTGGGCCGTCCTATGAAACACTGGAGGGAAAAATTTCTATAGGATCGTAACAGGCCTTGGCCTAATACTTGAAAGGAAGAAGAAGATATATAAAGATTTGGCGCTAAAAAATTTGCGTACACTTACTTCATGAGCCAGTGCAACAGATGACACAAAAATCTCATTTTTTTTAAAATTGTGCTTAGACGGTTGATGCATAACATCGTCCAATTACAAAAAAAATAAAAAAATCATATTTATAATGTAGTATCCACAACTCGTGTACAAATCAGGGTCGTGTCGAGGTATGAGATGAGATGAAGTCTCTATATTTATAGACGTCTGTGAACGACAAAGATGCCCCACAATTATTGATATTTGCAAATTAGATATATTCCAACTTAAATTCTACCCCCTTAAAAATAAAACTTTACAAGGATAATGAAAATAACTGGAACTTTAACAAATTGTATAATCTCATCATCTATACTGGCCGACCACGCCTGATACACCGTCACAGCGGCAAACGAAATGAAACGAAATGGATGAGATGAGTATGAAGAAATGTGGAATGAAATTGGTGGCAGGGGAAAGAGGCTAAAACCCCAAGAAAAACCTGTCCTAGGTCCGTTTTGTCCACCGATTCCGATTGAGGGTCTTTCCACTTTTCAGCGGTTGCCCTTTTACCAGCCGGCTGCTGGCTCTTCACATCCACATGTGTCAATCACAGAGGTAGATGATCAACAGCCAGTGTAGGGGTGACATGTGGTTAGCATGTCGAGTCCCCCAGCCGTTATAGTTGGTTCCTCAACCCGGAGCCGCTACTTATTGTAGCTACCCAATTGCCTCACGATGCTGGGTGGGCACCGGTCCCATACTGGCCGAAATACCATGAGAAAATTTCTTCCCCCATGGAGACCCGAACCAGCGCAAGTCCCGTAGCTCTGCGCCAAGGCTTCCAACCTTAACCGCTCGGCTACGGCGTTTGTCCACCACGAAACCTAAATGGAGTGACAGAGACCCGATCTCGAGACCAAAGCGGTGAGAGGCGACAATCTAACCGCTTGCACCACGGAGGTGCCTACTTCATAATCAAACAACTAAAATTAAAATAATAATTATGCAAAATTTATGACAAAAAATTATAAAAAACGCTATTGGTTTTTGTAACTCTCTTGTATCGTCATATTTCTAATAGGCCTATTGTAGTTTAAAGACAGGCTCTTTGTGTAGGCCTATATAATATAAAATGTTCTATCACAAGTTTATTCTTTTATGCTATGCATTAATGCAATTTTATCTACATAGCGATTTAGGTTAGACTAGTATTGTGAACTCGAGATGACGTCCTTGTTCTCCACGCACCGGCCATTTGTTCGATTCCTGATCGGGTTTGCTTATTTATTTGAGGGTTTTCAGAATTCTCCTCGTCTACAATGTGAATCACAGGAGGTTCGCCGAAAAATACCGTTCTCATATTTATCACCAGTCATATTCATTAAAAATGCTCCTTGGATTTTTCAACCCTAAAAAAATTCCATTGTCCCGGCCGGGTTTGAACCTACGACCCTCAGAACTAGAGGCAAGGAGCATAACTACTAGTCCACCGCGGGCGAAAATGGCTATTTAAGTACAGAAAAATCGCGATACGGTAATATAGTCCAAACTTTAATTTAGATGCTAAACATTTTCAAGTTCAAAACGTTATATTTATTCGTTACTAGCTAATACCCGGCGTGCGCTGCTACACCTAAATAAATGAAAATGAATGTGATTTTATATTTAGTCGAATAAGTAAAAGGAAAAATAATTATAAATTTATATTTTTAGATACCCCGTGCTGATTATCCGGCGTTGCCCGGGAATGTACTTATCGCGATCTTCTTGACATAAATGAGCTGAAATTCGAAAATTAATGTGTTTTATATTTAGTTAAATAAGTAAAAGGAAAATTGATATCGTAATTATTTTTAGATACCCCGTGCTGTTTACTCGGCGTTCTCCGGAAATCTACTCGTCCCGATATTATTGGCATAAATAAGTTGAAAAACAAAAATTAATATATTTCTTATGATTTGTTGAATAAGTAAAGTGAAACATAATTAGGCCTATAAATGTATGTCGTAATTATTTTAAGATTCCCCGTGCTGATTGCCCGATGCTGCCCGGGAATCTACTTATCTCGATCTTCTTGGCATAAATGAGCTAAAAGACAAAATTCGTTATTGTGAGTTATCCGTAAAAGAATACCCGCCATGTGCTGCTATGCTTGCACAGGAATCTACGTACTTGTCTCGATCTTCTTGGCATCAATGAAAGACAAAAATGGTTATTATGAGTTACCCGTAAGTCATGAACATATGCTGTCGCCGACTTTTTTGTAGAGTTTTTTTTTTTTTTTTTTGAGATATTCAATTCTGTTTACATTAATTTTGTGTATTTGTTATAGTTTAGGCAGCGTAAGCCATTTAAGCGTCCAAAGAGCTATTTTTTTACGTTTTCCACTACAAAGGGCAATTTTAATGGTGTAGGAGTTGAGTATCGCAACTCTCTTATAGCCTATGTTCATCCCATAAATCTCCTGAACATTTTGCAAAAAAACCCATCACAATCGGATCAATGGTATGGCCGCGCATAAAGAACAAACAAACAAACAAATATTTTTGTATATTAGATTTAATTAAGTACAGTGAATCCACTACAGGCCTTAGAAGGCCTTGGGGTGGCAGGAGGTTAAGGCCTCTCGCATTTTTAGACAATTTGGCACAATTTATCAAGCGGAATGTCGGCCCTGCGTGATGTTCGCCTTTATTCGCACAACAAACTCTGGTACTCATTTCCATTGAAGGTTTAACATATTATTCAATAGGGATAATAATGATTATAAACAAAACGTACCTTGCCTTTACGTGGGATGATAATCGTTGCTTCTTTTTCTTTAAAAGAAGTGTCATAGTCAGTAGGACCTGGAGACTCATCGTATACATATTTGAAACGACGATCTGTGTTCTGAAGTGAAGTACCGCCCTAGAGAACATGGAGAAATATCAAAATTGTTAAAATTTTTCATAAAACTAACTAAAGTGTCTTTAATATATTAAGCAATTTTAAAAAATGCAATATTAAGTAAAAAATGCATCAACATAACCTTTTTTTTAATTTTCGTCTACATATACTCGGACAAAACTACATAATAGTGAGCTACATTATATGTATAGGAAGCCAGATATAATAAGAACAGTAAAGTCTCGTAGACTGCGATGGGCAGGACATGTGTCACGAATGGGGAATGAAAGATGTGCATGGAAGCTTCTTGTAGGAAAACTAGAAGGAAAACGGCCAGTTAGTAGACCCGGGAGAATAACATTATCAATGATTTGAGGGAAGTAGATTATATATAGGTATTGATTGGAAAATATTAGCACAGGATAGGGATGTATGGAGAGATTATGTACGCACGGCCATGAATCTATGGATTCGATAGAGTCAGACTGAGGGAATTTTTCATGAAGTAGAAGTACTGTCTCGCGGGATGTGTGACATCTGTCAGGTCCAACTGTCCCTTTGTAGGGAGATAGATACTTTCCTAATGAGAAGTTTCTTAAACGAATTTGGTTACGCTTATTTGCCTACATATGTCAGCGAGGAACATATGGTTAGTACATCGCCTCAAGGCGACATGCAGTAAGGAACTAAGATATTACTCGGATGGATGAAGGTCAATTAAATTTTGCTCCAATGTATTTTTATTCAGACTTGAAGCTCTTTTACGAGCCCGAAAATCTTGAGACTCTGACTACATGCCCCTTGGATGTTTCATCCTAAAAATCATCTATCCTGGCCGGACCCTCGCGACTAGACGCAAGGAACTTAACCTCTAGACCACTGCAGCCGGCATTGAATTATATATGTTCATGCTATGCTTTGCGGCTTTACTACGGAATTATAGGTGTAAATAGAATGTTCTTATTTACTTGTTCCACCACAATACACAGTTGTGGTAAAGAATTTGTCCTCCAATGGCTACCCTCCCACTGTGGGAAATGAAACAGCCGATCTCCTCGCCAAAAAAGGATCTCGCAAATGCCTAGATCTAAACCAACACCTTACTCCTCAGTGAAACGACACAAAGTTAAAATCCAAAATTATGAATGACAATAGACTTCAAGAAGTGGCCAGAAACAAAAAATGGGAATGCCTAATAAAACATACTGATATACCGAACGTACCAAGAAGAACAGAGTAGCACATTTTAGGAGGACAACGGGCCACGACTGCCTGGCAAAACGCCTTCACAAAATCAATGTTCTGCCTTCACCGAAATGCATTTTATGCAATGATCCTGATGAAGAAAATGGACGAAGGTCATCTGAACAACTGTATCGCTGTCAAACATGAAGATTTTAAGACCTCAAAGTATTGGAAAGCAAGACTGCTAACGACTTCAGTGTTAGATGCAGCACATTAAACAACAACAATACGCAATTTAAAATTTAATTGCTGGAAGTATTTTAATGATTATTTTCTTAACTCCAACAAGTTTTCCATCGAGTTCGTTCTCCGGTCGGGACAAGTTTCCTGGGTGAGGTTTTTTCGGGGTTTTTCCTCACCTGTAAGACAAATGTCAGGAAACGTTAAGGCTCAAACGGTCCCCGAACACCACTTGGCCATCATTATCATTAATATTATATTCGCCTAATTAGCTTAGGTTTAGTTTAAGGCCTCTCCTGGTGCATCATTACCATCATTATCAACTCTCATACCATCAGGGCAGCGTAATCCCGCCTTCAGGCGCCCCAACTTCACAAGTTGGTTACAAGTACGCCATGCCAGGAGAGAACACCAGAAAAGTCGAAATGACAACCTGGGGCATTTGGGGGAAAAAAAGAAAAAAGAAAAAACCTTCTAGGAGAATCCGTTGCGCAAGCGGTTCGACTCTCGACTCTCCCCGCAGAGGTCTCGAGACCGAGTCTCAGTCACTCCATGTGGATTTCGTGTTGGACAAAAAGACGCAGTGGTAGGTTTTTCTCGGGGTTTCTCCCGTTTTCCATGCCACAAATTTAATTCCACCATGTGCCCACATTAATCTCATCAATTTTGTTTCATTTCGTTCATCTGCCCATGTGACGGTGCGTCAGACATGGTCGGCCGGCCCCCTTGTCGTTCACAGAACTCTATAATTACAGGAGCTTCAACTCATCCCTCCATCCGAACCTGAGTTGGCTACGAGTTGAGGATATTATATTACTCATATAGTATTAACCTCTGCTCCTACATATTTGCTTTTGTCATAATCTTTTATAGAATCATTTTGTTCTTCTAAAATCAAATCCCTCCCCTTTTTTTATATACTTACTTAATACTTAATACAGAATTAATATAAAATTATGGAATATTCACCTGAAAGGCCCGTCTCCTCAACTTAATTAATCATTTAACTGTAGCGCTTTGAATCCTGCCGATGATGGGACAAGTCCCGAAAGCGCTACAGTTAAATGATTAATTAAGTTGAGGAGACGGACCTTTCAGGTGAATATTCCATAATTTTATATTAATTTTGAATAAACCTCAACGGAACACATCATGAATCTTATAAAAGTTGATTACTTAATACAGATTTTTCACTTTACAGCAGTTTGTCCTTGATTCCTGCTTTCCAGAGATTCATATCTTCCCACTGTCCATCTTCCATACCCCTCTTCATCATGGCACCATATATTCCCTCATATCATGTTCTTCTACTTCTCCCCTTCTTCCTGGTACCATCCAATCCAACACCTGCTTAGGCCACTGGTCTTCCGACATCCGTTGTACATGTCCATACCACTGTAAAGCTATCTTTGTTATCCTTTCGATAACAGTTTCTTGTGCATCCATTTCGTGTCTGATATATGTATTTCGAATATGTTGTAGTCTGGATATTCTCATAGTTCTCCGTAATCCATCCATTTCTGTCGCCATGATTTTCTGCATTCTTTCATTTACTGTCCAGCTTTCTGATCCATATGTAAGTATGCTTTCTATTATTGTCTATATAATCTCTTCTTTTTTTCTGGTCAAATTTCTATTCCATAAAAGACCATATCTTCTTTATCTTGTCCTATTATAATCTGGTCATCAGAGAATAATAAATTGTGCATTAAACGGTCATTAATGTTGATTCCCATTCCCCTACATGACTTATTCAATTTCATTAATACATCTTCTAAATATATCTTGAACAATGTTGGTGACATCCCGCATTCTTGCTTTATCCTTTTCTTATATCAAATTCTGCCTTTTTTACATATGACATATAAAACGATTGTCCACCACTGTGGTCTCGAGGTAGCGTCATGCAGCGGGCCAGGGTTCGATTCCCGGTCGGGACACGCTCCAGTGTGAGGTATTTTCCGGGGTTTTTCCTCACCTGTAAGATAAATGTCAGGAAGCTTAGGGCCCAAAGGTCCCTGAAAATCATCCGGCCATCATCATCATCCTTATCATTATCATCATCATCCTTCATCGGTGTGGAAAGCAACGAGAAGCTACCACACCTATGATTCCCTAGTAAAGTTGCAAAGCAGAGCATAAATGCCATGATTGCAGTGAAAGACCTCGGGCAGAATTACTATAGAATATAATAAAACGATTTTTCTAAATATAATTTCAATCTCTGCTAGTTATTTTAAATTAATAATATTAAATATTTCTACACAGCGTTTAGATTATTTTAAAGAATATTAAATACATTGTGTAATACCAATTTGCTACGAGTAGATCGTGAATTAGAATGTAATAGCCTATGTAAATAAGACTTTCTTTAATATTCTGTACACGTTTTAATACAATAGGCTGTTCTTTGGTGACCTTTTCATATTGCAAAGGTTCGTGTGAATTAAAAAATAAAGTCTTATTAAGTTTATATTTGCTAAGAGCTTCGTTTGCAAAACAGAAAGTAGACTACAGTACTCATTACAGAAGTAGATTAAAGTACACCACAATATATTATAGTTATAAAAGCTAATATCTAAATGAGAAGCTTTATTTTAATGTCAAACAATTTTCATTATCTAAATGTTAAGGGAGATCGAAAAAAGAATAATAAAATTTCAAGTCTGATAATAGTCAAACCACTATCCAAGGTTCTTAAATTCCTTTCATAAACATTTAAGATATATTAATTTTCATTCAATAAATATTTCGCTTTCAACTGTAGACTTATATTTAATTTCTGCTAAAACTAGTTATTATTGATTGAATTTATTGTAAGTGTAGATAATTAAGTTCAGCTACATAGTTTATTAGGCTTTTTTATTGAATAAGATAAAACCTTAAAATATGTACCTTTTGGCAGGTGCCGTCGTCCTCAACTGTGTTAAAATATTATTATCTGGATGCCTTTCGGAAGATAACTTCCATCATCAGCAGGATGAGCTTCTGCTACTAGTTACTGTTGTTTACGACGATGTAGACTCCAAGTGACTGTAGCGGCAACTAGTAGCAGAAGCTCATCCTGCTGATGATGGAAGTTAACTTCCGAAAGGCCTCCAGATAACATTTTAAATATACTATTTTAACACAGTTGAGGACGACGGCACCTGCCAAAAGGTACACATTTTAAGTTTTGATCTTATGACTATTCACCTCAATGGAATTTGATATGAATTTTATTAATATTGATTCTTTATTGAATTATATAGGATATATATATATACATCCATCATAGTAATTCTGCCCGAGGGCAGGTCTTTCACTGCAATCATAGCATTTTCATGCTATACTTTGAAGCTTTACTAAGGAATTATAGGTGTGGTAGCGTCCCGTTGCTTTTCACGCCGGTGAGGGATAATGTTAAATGCCGGAAGATTTTCGGGGACCGCTGGGCCCTAAGCTTCTTGACATTTATCTTACAGGTGAGGAAAAACCCCGAAAAAACCTCACCCAAGATCCTGTCCCGACCGAGAATCGAACCCGGGCCTGCTTCGTGACAAGGCAGCACGCTACCTCGAGCTCGAGACCACAGCGATGGCCTGTGTAAATATATATATATATATATATATATATATATATATATATACATGATTTCTTTATTATTTGCAGATATTTTAATATATAAGATTATATCATTCCAGTGCAAATAGTTTTTCGTGAAGTCTCCGTACTTCTATTGATGTAATGTGTTTTCTGTAGAAAATTAGTAGCTAATTTAGTTTTAGTCACATACTTTATGGAAGTGAGACCAGGTAATAAATTTCCAAACAAAAATTTATCGTTAAAACTGGGAAAGAAAGAAAAAAAAAACAAAAAACAAAAATACAAAACAAAAAAACAGTTGAAACTATGTCAACTCGTTCGACATCGGTGTATGAACCAGAACCTCCCAATTAGGAGAAAAAACCTCTACTGTCTGAACCAACATAAGTATCCCATTCATAGTAATTCTGCTCGAGAGCAGATCTTTCACTGCAATCATAGCATTTTCATACTATGCTATGCAGCTTTACTAGGGAATTATAGGTGTGGTAGCTTCCTGTTGCTTTCCACACCGGTGAAGAATGATGATGATGATGATGATGGTGACAAGGATGATGATAATGGCCAGATGATTTTCGGGGACCCTTGGGCCCTAAGCGTCCTGACATTTATCTTACAGGTGAGGAAAAAACCCGAAAAAACCTCACCCAGGAGCCTGTTCCGACCGGGAATCGAACCCAGGCCCGCTGCGTGACAAGGCAACACGCTACCTCGAGACCACAGCTGTGGACATAACATACGTAAATGGTTATTATAACTACAATTGGGAAATCCACGCGCTTGGACTGAAAAACTACTTACAGTACATGGAACTTTGCTTCTCGACACCTTGTTGTAGACTGCCTCACGGCCCATTATAAAATTAGTGACACTGTATAAACCTGTTGTAATCCACTGGACTAATCTGTCACACCCTATACTTAACATAATTTAAGTATTCAGACACGTGGTCAATGCTGCTTTAACGTTGAATAATATAATTACACTGGCTATTCTATATTCTATTTGCCAGTCATTATTGTATATTCATTTCCGCTCGAGAATTCAATCTATATCAATTTAGAAATTAATTTCAACGCTTAACTCTTAATAATTTGATTCTAATAGGCTGGTGAAATGCAGTACATTGTTGCAGTTTTCCAATGATACTTCGTTTAAACAGGAAATAGAGCTCAATTTTCAATAGGCTCTCAATCAGGCTTAGAAAATATGCATGTAGCAATGTAAAACAATTTTCAGCGTATTGTTAACATGTCGATAACTGCTACCGGATGCCAATATCGTTTCATTCAATGCATCATTGTATTATAAGCGGATTAAATTATCAAAAGGAGATTATTAAACTACATGTAAAAGTCAACATTACCGTACATGATCTACACAACCGAAATACTATAATATTCTCTTACATCACGTGTCACATCTCTAAGTTTAAAACGAATCTACTGTATATTTTAATTAACAATTATCATTAAACAAAATCACATGCAACAGAGATAATTTTATTATAAAAATTTGAGAAGTAATAATCACATTACATTCCCCCCCAATGCTACCAGGTTGCCTTTTATGACAATTCTAGCTTCCTCCCCTGGTATTGGCAGAATTGTAATTCATTTCTTAGTTTGGAGCACCTGAAAGGCGGAGTCATGTTAACAGGATGATATCATTGGTTGGTAATTGATAATGAAGCGCCAGGAGAGTCCATAACCTAAACTTAACCTAAATTCCAGACCATAGGCAACCACAGGAATAATTCCATTTAAGGAAAAGAATTCCTTTGGTCTGATCGGGAATCGAACCCGGGACCTTATGAACTATAGTCAGAAACTGTGACCAGTAGCCCATGAGACTGGGCAAATTTTAAAAATGATTCTGTTATAGGAGCCAACAAATCTTGTAGACTGCGATGGGTTGGGCATGTGGAACTTATGTGAAAAGAAATAAGAATACGGAAATTTAAGGAAAACAGAATACAAGTGGCTAGTATCTAGACCAAGAATGAAGTAGGAGAATAACATTGATCACGATTTGAGGGAGGTGACTGATATATGGAATGATTGGAAAACATTACCTCACGGTAGGATGATTACGTCATCGCGACCATTAATCTCCGAATTCAATAATACCAGTAAGTTAGTTAGCTAGTTATGGAAGTCATAAACAAAATGCTTGACGACTTATATTAAATATATACTCGTATTCCATTTCTTTACTCGAACATTTCTATTTCCTATACAAACCAGAAATTAAATTGAACAATTCAAAATATTCCTCCAGCATAACATTTCAATACTAATAAATTACTAATAATTGAGGCGCACAATTACAAAATTACCTATATCCGTTTTTTAAAATGAAGATGGTCGTGATGGATATACAATTGTTACAAACTTCATCAAATATTAAACAGGTTTGTCATAAGTAATGCCACGAGAGATTTCCAAATTATCGATAAATTCACGACTCACGAAGTGAGTCGTGAATTTATTTAGAGAATTTGAAAATCAAGAGTGGCATTTGTTAGGACTATTTAACGAATAAAATTAAGCTGTTTACTCACAAATCATTATTTAAATATAGTTATTTTAAAATATTTATATATTCAATGTAAACGGCGATGTTTAAAACAAATGAGAAACTATTGGTACACTTCATTTGCTTCTTTTGTTCGTCACTGCAACCAGATCATATTATTTATTGCCAAAGGAACGCAATATTGTAAGAATTAGTGGAGAAAAAATGAAACACAAACTGTATATTAATTCATTTCTGATGTCCTATGATGTAAATATGATAATTATATTTTTCTGGGAAAAAAATACATTTAAGAAAGTGCAAACAGTGGTTTCTTTTTTGGTGGTATAATCAATTGCTACAAATGTTCTTATATTAACTACCGCATACGCTATGTGTTGACATTCATGCACTATAGGCCTATATACAATCTGGCAGCCGTATTTCTTAGTGAGTCAATCACTGCAAAATAATGCTATGACCTATTCAGAATATTAAAAAGGAGGTGCTTTCTTTATTATGATAAACTTTAGTTGGTAAATTCTAGGCGAAACACGACTGTGATTGATTGTAAATCAAAAATCATTGTAACGTGATTTGTCATTGAGTCCCATTTGGGGCATGAGTTAAATAATCACGAAAATTATCTCTTCTCATTAAAAATGTGTTTCAAATGTGACGTACTGTATATCTTCAAAACCATCTCATTCCTTTGAAAAACTGAAATATACGAGTGAACTGGAATTAAAAAAAAAATACCTTATCAATTAACTCCTTTGAGTTAACTCACCTAAAGATTTTATCCGATATTCCCTGCAGCTGGGAGGAGGCCTTAGCTCTTAAAGATGACAAAGGCTAAATTCTAAAATTTGGATGTAGGAACAGACGAGGAAACAAAATATTAGAAGAGAAAATATTATTAGAGACTGTCCTATAATATATATATAAACAAAACATGTACCGGTACTTTTGGATCCTGGAGCTCCTGCTCATTTCGAAATCTCTGTTCATATACCTCTCTATCCACATTCCGTTACTGCTGTAGCATATAGGTAGTGAAGAATCAATTTCTTGGCCTCCACGCTGTCCCGATCTAAATCCATTTGACTTTGAGGTGTGGAGTCATTTGAAATCCCTTGTATACGCAACCCCATTATAAGTTGTGAGGGTCTACGTGACCGCATTGGGATAGGTTGCGAGGTAACTCTAAATTCTACAGGGTTACTTCAGAACATAAAGGAATCAATGCGATGACGCATTTATGCATGTATATAATAATAATAATAATAATAATAATAATAATAGCTTTATTTTACCAGGCAGAGTTAAGGCCTTAAGGCCTTGTCTACCACTCAACCAGGATTTTAAAAAATACAAAAAAAATAGTCTTATATCTAAATTACAATAAACATATATATATATATATATATATATAAACGATTACTAGTTATGAATACAATACAATTAATATTTATAATGTATTTTGATTTACTCTAAATTTAACAAATTAAATATATAATATGTACAAGATATATAAAAAACGAGGAAAATATTAATAACATAGTATAAAATTAAATAAATAGAGAAGAATTAATTATTAGACAACAGATAACTGTATAAGCGTGACTTAAAGGTGCCAAGTGTAAGGCAACCCCTGATATCTTGAGGAAGGAGATTCCAGGAGCGGGCAGAGGCTACTGTGAAGGAAGTAGAATAGGAGGAAGTGCTACGAAGAGGAATTGGTAGCAGACTGCTATCTTGTGACCTAGTGTCAATATTGTGGTAAGAGGATAACTTCTCATATCTGGACGCCAGGTAAGTACGACTGTAGGAATTCAGGAGCTTGAAAAGTAGTGAAAGAGAGTGCAATTTACGTCTGTCAGTAAGACGGAGCCAAGAAAGGTTATTAAAGTGTTCGGAAATTGGCTGGACTTTTCAGTTATCATTTGGGGTAAAATGTTGCTTTCAACAATAAATAACAGGACTGTAGAAAACACACAAAACGAAAATAATGCATTTTCGGACCTGTGTTCACATATTATTTTCAATCCCTAGATGAAATATATAGTTTTGGTGTAACTTATGATTTTTGCATACTGGTATTCTACTCATGTATTTTAAATGTGTCCAGCTAGCACCACTTGAAAACGACTGACTTCACCTCTACCCATATTTATTACAATAGAGGAGGGTTTGAATTTTTTGACCAAGTACGCTAGAATTTTTATATAATCTTCTTCTTCAAGGTATGGGGCTGTTCACCCGTTCCGCTCCCCGCTGCACAATATGCTCCAGGTCGTCCTTCTAACGTCGTTTCGGTCTTCCTACATTTCTTCGGCCTTCAGGTATATAATATAGTATATGTTTTGATAAAGATTATTTCGCATTCTTTGCATGTATTCAAATCATTTAGAATTTTTGTATCATTGATGATTATCCTTTGGAACATATGTGAATGGGGGCACGCCGTAGCGTAGTGGCGTAGTGGTTAAGGCACTGCACTACAAGTCGGAAGGTCGAGGGTTCAAGTCCCGGTAGGGTCAGGATTTTTAAACTGACCAAAACCTTCTGACGGCACTATGGCCCTGGGGTCGACTCAGCCTCTAACGGAAATGAGTACCAAAAGCTTGTTCTGGGGGTAAAGGCGGCCGTCACGCAGGGCTGACAACCCGGCTGACATCAAGTGCCGATTGTCCAGAAAAAGTGGGAGCCTTAACATCCTACTACCCCAAGGGCCTCCCGAGGCCTGTAGTGGGATTACTTTACTTTACTTTACTTCACTTACTTATGTGAATTATTTTTTTTTATTTAAGATTTATTTATTTTACATGTTTATGAAATTAAGAACATAAAAGGAAATTTGGAGAAATAAAAATAACACAATAGAGAAATCCCATTAATTCGCTAGTAGGGATACTAAATTGGGACTTCAAATCTTAACAGACAATTAGATACCGTGTCACTGCGACAAAACATCGTTTAGAAGCAATACTGACATTTTAGAATTGCCTATTGTACTTTTAATTACCTTTAATTTGCTAATATGGGTAAGAAATTGGGACTTGAAATTATAGCTGACAATTAGGCACTTAGTCACTGCAACAAAATATCGTTTGCAAGTAATACCGAAATTATACTTTCTGTGTTAATTTAATTATTTCTAATGCATGAGTCTGTGCAAGCTTAGGCTATGTTATACCGAGATATTTGCTCTTGAACTTGCACGAAGGGTTCTGTGATGGAAATTTGTTGAATAATGACTGAAAATTCCATCAAACAAAATACAAGTTTTTATATATCTCATTAATATGCAAATGAACTCTGTTTTCTGATAGCTATTACGAACAGCAAAATTTCTAAACTTAAAGAGATTTCGAATCTGCAGATCTAAGTACCGTATATTAAGCTTCTTCAGATATTTGCTCATTACTGTAACGCTAAAAATGTAAATAAAGCAATTTCTTAGATGTAGGCTACTTGTTTCAAAGTATTTCAAGGGTTAATGTTTAAATTCAGCAAAGTTATTTATGTAGTCTACACCTTAAAAAATAGGTAACTGGAGAACGTATATTATTATGTAGATTTGTGATATAAAGTAAATGTTCTATCTTCTGAAATGTGATTTATTTCTGATTAACATTTCAGAGTTTCGTAACAGCCTAACACACCTATACTTAATAAAATAAATTATCTTTTGCAACTATTTCTATTCAAAATATAATTAAAACTAAAACAATGAAATTAAACATTCACTTGTTTGCAACATTTCTGTTCGTACACTTAAAACACGAAAGCAAAACACAGAACAATGCCTTCATTTAATACTTTGTAGAGTACCCCTTAGCTTTAATCACTGCTTGGCATTATCATTGCATTGAATTAACCATTTTTTTATTGTCTCAGGTGTGATTTTATCCCATTCCTCTCTAATGAAATGTTTTATCTCTTCTTTTGAAGTCCCTTTCCTTTTACGGACATTTTTCTTCAACTCGGCCCAAAGATTCCCAATTGAAGTTTGATCAGTTGACTGTGGAGGTGTTCTCAGCTGCTTCGGAACGTTCCAGATCAACCAAAGCTTGTTAATGTCTGCAGTATGTTTACTCATTATCTTGCTGGAATATGCCATTCTGTCCCCGTCTCATTCTTATGGCACTTAGTTTTGCATTTTCCTTCAATATTCTGTTATAATGCCACTTATCCATTATTCCGACAATGAAGTGCAGGTTTCCAACCCAGCTAGAAGGCATACAGGCCTAGATCATAATTTAACCTCCTCCGTGTTTTACAGTCGGAAGAGTATTCACCTTATCAGCTGTGTTGGGTTTCCTCTAAATCCTTATCATGCCATCTGATCCGAAGAGATTTATTTTGTTTTCATCGGACCAAATTACACGATCCCAAAACTCCTGTGATTTGTTTACATGCTCTTTTAGAAAGAGTAATCTTGCAGCACATTTTTTTTTTTCACTTACATATGGCCTTTTTCGCAGTCTGCGGTCATGATAATTACGCGACCACAGCACACGACGAACAATCTGATTGCTCATTTGCTTTCTAGACACTTCTTCCACCATGGGCCTAAGTTCCGGGACACTAATCCGAGGATTTGCTCTAACATGTCTGAGTATAAAACATCCTTCTCTTTCGTTTATTATTGTTCCTACCTTCACGCTGAAAATGTTCTATGGTAGGTACCTTCGTACTTGTTAACTATGTACTGTACAGTTGCATGTGATTTGCCCACTATATTGCCTATTTCCCTCAGTGATTGACCTCTTAAAGTAAGGTTGATAATAGTTATCGTTAAGCCTGAACTTAACTAGAGCCTCTTCTCCATCGTGTACGTAAATGAAGCTAGTACGTCAACGCTATGAAACAACCCTCTCTACTCGTTCACTTGAGTAGGTAGCGCAACATTTGTTTACAAACACACAAAGGATAGAGACAGCATTCTTTGAGTGGATGAAACAAGACTGTTACATTTGAAGTTCCATCCATGTTGCTATGCTAAAGTAATGATTAGTTTTCCAAATATAAAATGAATTGTCATACATTTCCTTAACACAGCTAATACAGTACGCGGCCTAGTATAAATTTTAAAACTTAAATAGGCCTAAAGTTAGCAAAAATATAAGCTATAAGAATAAGATTGTTACTGACTATAGCAACAGCACCCACTTTAGGTAGCATTATATCTTCTAAGGTATAGTATCATCATCAAGGATTAGACCTTAAGGTATGTTCCGATCTCATGCTAGAATTGGTCTATAGGGGTTTTAATCTTATTTATAACTATACATGCAGCCTTTATAGGACATGTCTTGTCATGAGAACAAAAATATATAATTTTATTCCTACATTTCTTCGTCCTAGTGGTTTGTAATGAATAATCTATTTCCGAATCATATTGTTATTCTTATTATTATTATTGTTTTTTTAATTGTACATTAGCAATAAATTATTTATCAAATTTTAAATAATAAATCTAAATTACTAAGGTATAGTATTATAGATTTATTATTTAAAAATGTATTTGATAAATAATTGATTGCTAATGTATAATTTTAAAATATTATATAGCCGATCAACAGTTAATAAAGAATAGAAACATTTTTTTATCCATTAAAGGAAGAGAAAATTTAAAACAATAAGTTACTGTATTTATTGAACAGCATGCAAATAAATTAAATCGAAGAAATTATGGAAAAGTTGCAAAAAAAAATTTAAGAGAGGGTACGCGGGGTCACAGACAAAGATTATAATTTGATATAATTTGTTAAAATTGTTTCATTCTCATAATCCAATATTAAATGGGATGAATTGGGTTGGCTTTAAATTTTGATTTGGGATTCGATGAAATGCAATTATTAAAATCTGCAAATATTTCAAGTTCCTGTCTTATTTATGAGTTCTTGATTCTATCTTCCTTAGTGCACTCTTTAACAGATCTCAAAATTTTCATTTCTGCCGCCGTTATCCTACTTAGATCTTGTTTTTTATGTATCCAGGCTTCTGAACCATAGAGCAGTACCGGTACTGCCAACGTTTTGTAAAATTTCAATTGGGTCTCTCTTGTTGTTTTGTTATTTAGTGATCGTTTTATCGTACCACATATTCCCTGGAATTTTGCTATTTTATTAGTTATATCATTATCATAATTAAATGAAATGTCACATCCTAGATAACTGAGATGGTTCACCTGTTCTCCTATTACTATTTTGGATCTGATTTGATTTTTCCCTTGGAATGCCATTACCTTAGTTTTTTCTATGGATATTTTGAGATTATATTGTTCACATATATTATGTAGTTTAAAAATATTCCTTTGAAGTTCGTCTTCCGTATTAGCTATTATTACCTGGTCATCAGCGTATAATAATGTTTTCAATGTTTTATCTAATTTTATTCGTTTATTTGTTTCTTCGTTCCATTTTTTTATTATATCAATGATGTATAGGTTAAGCAAAACTGGAGAGATACTGCATCCTTGTTTAACTCCTTGTTTAGTATGAATTTTATTTTTACTTACTTCATTTCTAGTTTTATAACAAAATTTGTGTTTGATATTGATAATTTAATATATTTTTTCTGAAGACGCTGGGTTCCTATCTCAATATATTTGCTTGCAATATCTCTATGAACAGGTAAACTTCATTCTTGCGCGATAGTGCGTTTTATCGTACTTACAGCAATGGCGACCATGACTGAAAGTTCAACTTCCTACATTTCGGGGTTGCAACGCTAAATAACTATACTGTAAAAAATAGAGCTGAAAAAAGTATGAGTTACAGGCTAGGCTGCACCGTATTTAGACCTCTGTGTTTACTAACTACACAATTAGCGACGATCACGATATGCGAATATGTCCAATGTGCGGGAACTTTGAAGATGAGATACATATATTAGGAAAATGTAATGATTTAGAATATTGGAGACGTCAGTTATTACCGGAAAGATTTCTAAATTCAAATCGGGAAAGATTGGCATGCTACGAATTATTGGTAGATCCAGAAAATTGGATAAACCTCGGTAAATTTCTGGACAAAACGCGAAAAATAAGAACAACACTCATTCATGAATAAATATATGTTATCAAAATGCAATACCATTAATTATTAACAATTATATATAAATTAATTAGTGTATAATGCTATTGTGTTATTATTTAATTATGTAATATTAATGTGTTTTCTTTATGTAATTCTAATGTTAATGTTTTTTTAGTGCATAATGCTATTGTGTTATTACTTAATTGTAATATTATTGTGTTTTCTTTATGTAATTCTAATGTTAATGTTTTTAGTGTATAATGCTATTGTGTTATTATTTAATTGTAATATTATTATTGTGTTTTCTTTATGTAATTGCAAATGTTATTGCTGTTTTTGTTGTTTATTTTTCTTTACACTAGTACAATTATTACTTTATTGTAACGGACTGTCAACAGCACGTACGGCTTACTGCCCGTGCGACCCATATTTGTAAATAATATTGTAAAATATCTTACTTTTGTCTAATAAAGTCCTACTACTACTACTAACTACACGTTGACACGCGCTACTCGGGACAGACTTCTAGTACAGTCCGCTTTGTGTAGGAATGGACTCATCTTTGCACAATTTTTGTTTCGGAATTCTGATACAACCACACGTCACGTAAACAAGTAATATTACTGAGGAGAGTCGAACATACTCTCCGCTCCGAGCAGGCAGGAGACACTCGATAAAGAAACGCATTTTGTAAACAATGTGTATAGAAATTATTTACTACCCTGATACCGATACTTTTTTCAACCCTAGTAACAAAATATCTGTACTGTAATATTACATATTACAAACCGCGTGTGGGAAGTAAAACCACTGCCCTCTATGTATACTACATAGAATGTAGCCTATATATAAAAAATATCCAAACGGTAGTGTCAATACACATTATACGAAACAAATCACTGCATTTTAAATGAACTGAACTTTATTTGAAACGATATAAAACAATAAATACGTACTTGCCGCCATTTTATAACTAATTTGTCTCACGGCGTCCTGTAGTTTCAACTAATAAACATTGTCCACACCGTTAACGTTAATCAATTGTTTATAGTGAACGCACATATTTCGAGCGAAGATATTATTTTACTATTATTTTAAAAACACCATCGCACAAAAAAATAATGTACAACGCACGTTTGTGAAGTGTTTTACAGAATCTCGGAAATTAAAAACCAGGCTATCGCTCGGTTTTTAAACATTTTCCTCGGTTCTGTAAAAACCATTTCCCAACCTCGCATCGCAATATACTATTGTTTAATTCATTTACATATGCATATATGATCATATTAAACTGATTTCGATTAGTTTAAAGTGTATCATTGCAATAATAGTCTAAATATAGTTTTATTTCGATTAAAGAAAGTTCAACCAATGGTAACAATTCAATAATTCGAACCCGAGCCCGGTGCATAGGAGGCAGCAACGCTACCCGGAGACCACAACGATGCATCTAAATATAAGATGAAAATATAAAATATTTTAACATGTCACCGTAGAGTGGATTTCAACTCGTTCACTCCATAAAAGTAAAAATGGGTAATACAATAAACCTAAAATGAGGTTGTTGTATTTGGGATCTTAAAAAAATTCGAATCCATCTCTACTAAAGAGACACTTTTTGGGATTCGCGTCTCGGTCACTCCATGTAGAGTTCGTATTGAAAAAAATCGGAGTCAATGAAAGTTTTTCTTGAGGATTCTCCTATTTTCTTCTCCCAAAATTTTAATTTCATGTCCATTCTCATATTATACATTTTATTTCATTTGTACTTATGTTTCAACCACAAATAAAAAGAAATTAGATTCCATATTTTAATCAGCTATTAAATGTACATACAGAACAGGACATTGAGGAGGATAAGTTACAGACAGCAGAAATGCTAGTCACAGAGCCAAGTGCATTAGAGGTTGAAATGGCAATTGAAAAATTGAAGATGTATAAAGCATCAGGTCCAGATGAGATCCCAGCAGAACTGATAAAATCAGGGGGAGAAAAATTGATGGACAAGATACGCTGGTTGCTTAGTATGATTTGGGAAAAAGAAGCTCTTCCAGATGAATGGAAGGAATCAATTATCGTATCAATTTATAAGAAAGGAGATAAAACTGATTGCAACAACTATAGGGGCATCTCATTACTTTCAACTTCGTACAAAATTCTAACAAATATATTAGTAAGCAGACTTACTCCCTATATTGATGACATTCTAGGAGATCATCAATGCGCATTTAGAAGAAACAGGTCTACAACAGATCAGATTTTTAGTATAAGACAGATTTTAGAAAAGAAATGGGAATATAATGGTACTGTACATCAACTATATGTAGACTTCAAAAAAGCATATGATTCAATTAAGAGGGAGAAGTTATATAGTTCCTGCTGGAGTTCGGAATTCCTAAAAAGTTAGTTAGACTTATACGAATGTGTCTAAATGGCTCAACGAGTAGGGTGCGTGTAGGCAAACAGTTTTCAGACACTTTTGAAATCCAGAATGGGTTGAAGCAAGGAGATGCACTATCTCCTCTACTATTTAATTTTGTACTAGAGCATGCCATCAAATCTTTAGAGAATGAGGAAGGCTTACAACTGAATGGTATTAATAAGCTGTTAGTTTATGCTGATGATGTAGTACTACTGGCCGATAACGAGGAGATACTAAAGGCCAACACGCACACACTATTGAGTAACACTAAGAAATTAGGACTGGAAGTAAATATCAGTAAAACTAAATATATGGTCACACGTAGAAATACATTATATAATGGAAATGGACAGCTAATGACAAATGAGGGAAATTTTGAGGAATTGGCTGAATTCAAATACCTAGGAACAATAATCACAAATAGGAATGAGATGCACAAAGAAATTAAACATAGGTCAATTCTGGAAATGCATGCTATTATGCATTGCAGAGACTTTTGATGTCCCAACTCCTTTCAAAAAACGTTAAGCTGAAAATATATAAAACTATTATTCTACCAGTTATATTATATGGATGCGAAACATGGACTCTTACTTTAAGGGAGGAAAGGAGATTACGAGTATTTGAGAATAAAGTTCTTAGGAAAATTTTTGGACTAAAGAGAGATGAACAGACAGGTGAATGGAGAAGACTACATAACAATTAACTACATGGTCTTTATAGGAAGCCAGATATAATAAGAACAGTTAAGTCCCGTAGACTGCGATGGGCAGGACATGTTGCGCGTATGGGGAATGAAAGGCGTGCATGGAAGGTTCTTGTAGGAAAGCCAGAAGGAAAACGCCCAGTTGGTAGACCAAGAATGAGGTGGGAGAACAACATTAACTATGATTTGAGGGAAGTAGATTATACAGGGAATGATTGGAAAGCATTAGCTCAGGATAGGGATGTATGGAGAGCTTATGTCCGTGCGGCATGAACCTACGGGTTCGATAGTGCCAGTGAGTAAGTAAGTATTATTTTAGTTTCCGCGGGGAATTCAATTTTACCCTATTAACCAAATTATATTCTGACAGGACTTCATCTCTTCCCTCGAATTGTCATTCGGCAAGGAGTATAGGGTTAATTTATAATTTATTTAACTTTTATAGGAATTAATCACTATGAGGTTTAATTTATGGTGAAATTAAATGTTTCTTACCTCTCCTCATATAAATTTTCTAAGTTGATCGCGATTTCGGGACTATAACTGTCTCATCCTCAGAACTTTGTTGGCGACTGGTGTTATGTCGATCGGAAGAAACTGTTGAGGGAAGAAGAAGAGTTTCTTCCGATCGACATAACACCAGTCGCCAACAAAGTTCTGAGGATGAGACAGTTATAGTCTCGAAATCGCGATCAACTTAGAAAATGTATATGAGGAGAGGTAAGAAACATTTAATTTCACCATTAATTTATAATGCCTAATTTCGTTTCAAAAAAACACATAAAATAAAATAATGTAAAATTGTAGGCTTTCACGGCAGATGTTTTGATTCCTGTTGGGTTTGTTTTTCGGGCTAAATGGCCGTGGTCTGGTTTTCTTAAAACTCGACGTTTCGTCTACTACTGTGTCACACATCCTCAGGAGATTCTGCGTTCTGTATGAACTCCTAACTGCAGCCGACAGTTGAAGAGTTAGGAGTTCATACAGCACGCAGAATCTCCTGAGGATGTCTGCCGAAGTAGTAGACGAAACGTTGAGTTTTAAGAAAACCAGACCACGGCCATTTAGCCTGAAAGACAAACTCAACAGGAATCAAAATAAAATTAGTTCAAAATTCAGTAAAAAAACTATTTAATATTCTGCTGCCATTTAAAAAGGGCGATTTGAGTTTTCAACCCCTTCAAAGCGGTTAGTTCATTACCCACTTATGAACTAAGGTTTTCAGTTATTGTCTTTTCGCCAAGCTAAGCGAACATTATAGTCATGTAGTTAATGATTAATAATAAAGAATTGCCAAATGACTCATATTCCTGAGGTTCTGACTTAAATTCCGGAACCGATAAAGCATACTAAAACTTTATAGTTCTTCATTCGCTAAAGAAAATTTAATTAGGAAAAACAGTGCTATTATTAAACATAGCTTCTATAGAAAATGCTTAATTAAAGAAGTATTGAAACATAACTAAACATTTTAAACACTATTCTTTAAATATTAGAGCATCTTTAAATAAGAAATAAAGATCGATTTATATGACCTTGTCTGTATAATTTTCATTAAAGTAGAACTGTTCTTCCTTTTGGTAGTGAGAGAGAATATGAGAAAAGAGAGAAAAAATAAAAAAGAGTCGTGGAAGGGAAGAGTGAGAAAGAAAAAAGAGAGCGTGGAAGGGGAGAAGAGGAGGGAGGGAGGGAGGGAGGGAGGGAGAGAGAGAGAGAGAGAGAGAGAGAGAGAGAGAGAGAGAGAAAGAGAGAGAGAGAAAGAGAGAGAGAGAAAGAGAGAGAGAGAGAAAGAGAGAGAGAGAGAGAGAGAGAGAGAGACATAGGGAGAGACATGGGAAAAAATGTTTACTACTGTCCTAATTCTAGTTCGGAATGGGTCTAAAGACAACTAGCGTAGTAACTTCATTGGACAAAAGAAAGAGAAAGGAAACAACTAAAAAAATAAAAGTTAAATATACTACCCTTTTTTTATCATATATCGGATGAACCAAATAGTAAAATGGGTTTTTGTGTGTGTATGTGTGACTTTCAGTTTCTAACTAAATTTCAGAGGAACATGCAGCTAACATAATTAGCGATGTCTTCAAGATAGTACGTCTACAATCGTTTCATGGATCCCAAAGTTTCATAAATTAAAAAATGTTTTCAATTTCAAGTTTCATTTTGAGAAACATAATCAACAATCACGGGTTAAGCCCATGTGGCTTGTTCCGTCTCATAGATTCTCATTCAAAAAGTTGAATCTATCTCTTTTTCGGTCTACCAACATTCCTGTCTCCTTTTGGTTTGTAATTAAGTATAATTTTTGGTATGAGTTCATCTTTCATTCTTTGAACATGTTCTTTCCAGTTTTATTAGATTTTATTATTTTATCTAAAAGTTTAAAAATATTTAGCTCATTTCTAATGTCTTCACTTCTTTTATCTAAATGTTTGCAGCCAGCTACTCTTCTCAGAAATCTCATTTCAGCTGCCTCTATAATCTGTAATCTTATTTTGAGAAACAAAAACATATTTTTGGTGAAGTAGAATCTTTCGTTGTATACCAGAATGCCGTATATGTTAATTGCTTGCGGTATTTGTATATAGGCATCATCATCAAATCGGGATAGCCTATTAAGGCTGTCAGTTTTCTTCAGGATTTCCCGCCAGGCTGAACACTCTTTAGCCACGTTCCAACATTTCATGATACCCAGTTTCTTTATGTCCTAAACTCTCTATCAAACAACCTTCAATTGATCTTGCAATCACGCGTTTCCCTTCTGGTTTGATATCAGTAGAGCCCGGATTTTATGTAATTACATATTATGTTCATGTATAGGCCTACGTAGTTATTAGAAAATCTAAAATGTCGACGAATTACAGTGAAAGGACCCTTATTGCGAAGTTTTAAGTAGCATGTTTTTACATATTTTAAACTAATAATACATAATATTTCACATCATAGCACATCATTTTACATGTTTTAATATTATTGCGGAATTATTGTACATTTTCGTAAATCCCATTCATTTTCGTTAAATAACAAGGGGAAAAAAGTGTTTTATTATTGTGCTTCTCATACATTGTCGTCAATCCCACAAATTTCCATTACATTTCACGAGTTCGATACGAACAGCAATTACTCGTTTTAATCGTTTTCGTTTCTTGTTCTCAAAAGCCTCAGAATTTGTTACTCAGTTGCGTTTAAGTTAACTATGAACCGATTGCGTCTTCGTTGTAATCAAAACTGAAAATATGGATATTTATTGACAGTGCTTTAACCACTCATGGTAAAACAGTCCTCTGCCAAAATGTGATAAACATATAGAATGTACGAAGAAATCATCATCCATGCAAGTATTAAGAATTTTCCGTCCAACGCTTTTTTGGACGTCCCAGCGATCTTTTGCCTTGGAAGCATGGTTTTTGGAATACGATGAAATCTCAAATTGAACAACATTTAAGAAGTAATCTACATATTAGGAACAAATAATGGATTTCTTCAAAGAAACAAATAGGTCTACTACTTACACAGTTTCAGAGGCAGTCTACATAATCTAAAACTGAATTTTGCAAATAACTGTGGAGTCATTGGTTGCAGGAAACATACCATATAACAAACTTCAGGTACCGACATTTAAACATTTCTTACAAGAATACTGCAACTGCAAAATTCCCGACGAGTCCATTCTCGGGAAGAATTACTTGGATTCTTGTTATGTTGACATATTAGAAAAAATAAGAGCTGATATAGACAAATCATCTATATCATATCTGGTGATGAGACGACGGATGGTACAGGCAGTTTCATCGTTAATCTAATTGTGGGCAAGGTGGACATCAAACCCCTATTCAATTTATTGTAAAACGACGTTCACGATATGCGAATATGTCCAATGTGCGGGAGCTTTGAAGACGAGATACATATATTAGGAAAATGTAACGATTTAGAATATTGGAGGCGTCAATTATTACCGGAAAGATTTCTTAGTTCAAATCGTGAAAGACTGGCATGCTACGAGTTAATGGTAAATCCAGAAAATTGGATAAACTTGGATACATTTCTGGACAAAATGAGGAAAATAAGAACAACGCTCATTCATGCATAAATAAATATGTTATCAAAATGTAATACCATTAATTCTTAATAATTCTACATAACTTAATTAATGCATAATGTTATTGTATTATTATCTAATTGTAATATTATTATTTTTTGTTTTGTTTTATGTTATATTATGACCAAATATTACTTTATTGTAACGGACTGTCAACACCACATATGGCTTACTGCCCGTGCGATCAATATTTTAAATAACATTGTATGTAGCTATCTTACTTTTAGTCTAATAAAGTCCTACTTGTTATTATTATAAAGTTTTGGAGACAACAAATAGTTCAACATTTCCTAACTAACTAATTCACTGGCACTATCGAAGCCGTAAGTTCACGACTGCGGGGATATAAGCTCTCCAAACATCCCTATCCTGAGCTAATGTTTTCCAATTATCCCCTGTATAATCTACTTCCCTCAAATCATGGTTAATATTCTCCCACCTAATTCTTGGTCTGCCAACTGGACGTTTTCCCTCTGGTTTACCTACAAGAAGCTTCCATGCCCCTCTTTCATTCCCCGTTCGTACAACATGTCCTCCCCATCGCAGTGAACGACAATAAACTATACTTATTTTATCTGGTTTCCTATAAAGACCATTTCTTTGCCCATATGCCCGATACAATTGCATGACCTCAAATAATTATTATTACTTTTTAAGTGTATATTATTTTGCATTCATTCAACGATCATACAAATCCCGGTCCTAAAGATAATCGAGGTTTTAAATCGACCTCGATGAATCTTGGTTACGTCCAGCGACAGGGGAATATCTCATCGAGATAAAACGACAGTTATATGAACACTAATGAATTGTCAGATTGATCTTCTACTAAATTATTGCACTCCCACATCGCAAATGGAAAATTTGGATACGTAATTGTGTATTCGATACAACATGACGTCACCAGATGACAATGTAACATTGGTCACTAAATCTAGCTTTACAATATAACACAAAATGTACTATATGTCAGTAGAATAACAATTTTTTATAACTTTTAATCAAAATATGTCTGTAATTAAGTAGAAAACTTAATCATGTTAAACTGTTTCTCTCTTCTTCACGTTGGGATTAGATTTTAGGTTGTTATTATTTTTAATTATCGGCCGCGGTGGTCTAGTGGTTATGCTCATTGCCTCTGGTTCCCAGGGTCACGGGTTCAAACCAGGCTGGGATCGATGGATTTTTTTAGAACGGAAAATCCAATGAGCAAATCCTCCGGGAAGGACTTTAAGCTGTGGGTCCCGAGTTAGAAGATTTTCAGGATCGTAAAAGATCCTTAAGCCTGAATAAAGAGGCCTCTAAGCAAAATTTACCGACATAAACGTCTTAGTAATAACTTTAGTTGCCTGTTAGATGTATCGTTGGGTCGGCGTGTTGACCGCATGTCATCCATGACATCCATGAGCAAATAATGTAACTAAAAATTAACTTGGTCTAGTTACTCCTTACAAAGGAGAGGCTATGGCTCAACAATGGGCTACGCCATTATAGGTAGATAGATTATTCTTTATTATACTTTACATTTTTTTTCATTATAATATAAGATTATTGTTACTCTAATTCCGTAAGTTGTTAAAGAGTATTTTATACTTACTTACTTACTCACTGGCACTATCGAACCCGTACGTTCATGGCCGCGCGGACTTTTATAAATAAATAATTCTAAACTTTTCTTATCTAATTAATTACTTAAATGAACTTAAAAATGCTACAATTTTTAAAAACCGTTTCCAATGTTTTCTAGTTAACTGGCTTTTGTTCGAACAATGCATTAAACTGTTGTCTCATATCATAGGACTCTTTAAAGTACCAAACTCGCCAACCAATCTGTTGTATACACAAGATTCACTTGTTTCAATGCTTAAAATAAAAGTTTTATTTATACTATTCAATGCTCATTCTTTGCTGAAGAGATTCTTAATTTCCTATGACACACTGTTCAAATCTTCTTATGAAATTATGGATATTTTTTCTTTAAATGGACAGTTAATAATAAATGATAGAGATTTTGAATAAATGACTGAATTCAAATATCTTACTTACTCACTGGCACTATCGAACCCGTAGGTTCATGGCCGCGCGGACAAGCTCTCCATACATCCCTATCCTGAGCTAATGCTTTCCAATCATTCCCCGTATAACCTACATCCCTCAAATTATAGTTAATGTTCCCACCTCATTCTTGGTTTACCAACTGGGCATTTTCCCTCTGACCTTCCTACAAGAAGCTTCCATGCACATCTTTCACTCCCCATACGCGCAACATGTCATGCCCATCGCAGTTTACGAGACTTAACCGTTCTTATTATATATGGTTTCCTATAAAGACCATGTAGTTCACTGTTATGTAGTCTTCTCCATTCACCTGTCCGTTCATCTCTCTTTGGCCCAAAAAGTTTCCTAAGTACTCTATTCTCAAATACTCGTAATTTCCTTTAATATGTAGGAACAATAATTACAAATAAGAATGATATGCACAAAGAAATTAAATATAGGCTCATTTTTGGAAATTCGTGCTATTATGCATTACAGGGCCTTTTGTCGTCCCAACTTCTCTCAAAAAAACAAACTGATTTGTTATTCTCCTAGTTATATGGAAGCGAAACATGGACTCTTACTTTAAGTGAAGAGAAAAGTGATTGTGAAAAGTACACATCTTGTGTGGATTATTTACGGCCATCATCTGACATTAATTTTATAACTGTATTTTATTATATATACAGCATTAAGTTTTCCTTTCGAACTCCAAGTCATCCGTGTGATATTAAGTCCAATGATCAGTGATGGTGAGATTAAGACGATTCAGTAACAATTAAATTAGAACACAGGAAAAATGAATCAAGATATAAATGTATAAATCGGTAACACTATAATAACACTCGTCAACATGGTTTTGTTGCCCTTGATATAAGATTAATTTCGGATATATTTATGCTCACAATTCATGAAACTATTAATGATTTTGGAAGATTTGATGTGGTTTTTTAAATCTTTATTTTCATTTTACACTACAAAAATCGGAAAAATATGAAAAAATATAACAGATATATTTATAATGTCAATTGTGTTTTGAAAAATTGGTACACACGGACGTAGATAGAAATAAAAATTTCGAAAACCCATGTTATACTTCAGTGAAACGCCTTTTATAAGATTTTCTTCTATAATTTTTAGGGGACAATCTCTTTTTAAAGACCAGCAGTTATCTGCCATCATGTGACGGTCCCATCTACGTTTCCTCCATTACTTTTAGATCCTGGTGAAAGCGCTCTCCCTGTTCGTCACTATAATTTCCTAAAGTATCCGGAAATCTATCCAGGTGACTGTGGAGAAAGTGTAACTTTATACTCATATTTGCTCCCAGAATCTTGAAGCTTATCAACATATTTTGCACAATTTCTTTATAATTTGGTGTTTTATAGGTACCTAGAAAATGTTTTACTGCCATTACAAAACCCTTCCAAGCTTCACTTTCCGAAACAGTGATAACTTTGATAAAATTTGCATCTTTCATCAATTGCCGAATTTGAGGACCATCAAATATTCCGCCTTTTAACTTTTACATACTGAGCTTAGGAAATGTTCTAAAAATATATTTGAAACATTCTCCTTTCTTGTCCAACGCTTTAACGAATTGTTTTATCATATTCCAGATGCACGTCGTGAGTACTTTAATTTTGTCAAATAACCGAGATCACGGCCGATGTGCGAAGTGAGGGGTGTGAGAATGGGGATCACGTGATGTTTTATACGCGAAAAAAATGCGCAGAAATCAAATCATGACTGGAAACATAAATGTTATTAGTAAACAAGCCGTTTACTGTTTAAGATATAAGATATGCAAAAATCATAAAAACTAGAGCACATTCAGCACTTTCATGAATATATTCGTAAACTGTGCACTTGAAGAAATAGAAATTCGCTAAGATATCCAGGGCAACAATTTTTTTTTGTAGAGCTGTGTAATGATAATGATAATGATAATAATAATGATAATAATAATAATGATAATAATAATAATAATAATAATAATAATAATAATAATAGTAATAATAATAATAATAATAATAATAATAATAATAATAGTAAATTGATATCTGTTTATTACTCACAACGTATGTAAGTAAGCAAAGCAGCTGATAAGTTCGCATCACATCTAATTCTTACTGCATGCGCGAGCGGACGGCAGGTGTCAGGGTTGTCCAATATACCATCTCAAGTGTTCTATTACTTCCTTGTAGTTTACATGAGAGTGTTAGCGCTGGATTTTAGTGCCTTGTAATTAAAAGCGGCAGATTTTTTTTTGGACATAGCTTTGGAACATCACAACGACTTTCCGGAAGAAATTTCAAGATAGGTTTCGGCTTGCATTGGTTGACAGTTCCGTAGTCAGTTCGTAGTTATCTAACATCTGTATAATTTTGACCTTGGGTATTTTAAACACACTGCATTCTTGTTATATTTGTAAATCTATTCCTTAAAAATATATCACGTCGAATACTTCTGGTAGGCGGCAACAACTGCAATGAAGTTTTGACCTTATCAACTAATTTTCTCCATTCAGATATGTTCTGGATATAAACTGGCTAGTTTTTATTTTCATTTCTGTTGTATATTTTATAATGTCATCCTGGTATGTTTTTTGGGCGTCCAGTTGTTCTGGTGCACATTGGTTTCCATTTGTATATTTTATCACAACTTTTACAAGTTTATTTTCTTGCATTCTATTCAATGTCCAAACCAGCGTAGCCTTTGAACTTTAATGTGGTTTACTATATTTTATCATCATCATCATCATCAACAACAAGGATTAGGCCCAATGGCCTGTTCCGATCTCATTATAGGTCGAATTGGTCCTTCCATCTCTTCAATGGTCTTCCCAACGTTCTTCTTCCTTTTGGTTTATAATTATACATTCTTCTTGGTATGCGCTGTTCATTCATGCGTAATACGTGCTGAAGATAAGCATTTTGGTAATATGCTATTCTTTCACAGGGATTAAATATATTAAGTTCTGTTCTTATATCTTCGTTTTTCATTTCATCGGTCCTTTGGTATCCTGCTATTGCTCTCAACATTCTCATTTCAGCAGCCTCTATTTGTTTACTATCTGCCTTTGTTAATGTCCAGGTTTCACATCCATATATAAGAGATGGACTATATTTTTATTTTGTATTAAATTATTTGGTTCGAAGTTCATTCGTATACGCCATATCTCATTCCTTTCTCTAATTGGCCCAAAAATTCTCGGTAAGACTTTCCTTCCAAATATTAATAGTTTTTTATCAGATTCTTTCAGTACCCATGTTTCACAGACATAAATTACAATTGGTCTTAATACTGTATTACACAGCTTAACTTTAGTTAATCTGGATACAGGTTTACAAAGCCGGCACCCTTGTCCTTTATAGACCTCTAATAAATATAGGGGCTTCATTTAATTTCATTCCTTGACCCAATTCTGAATTAGCACAAGTTGAGGATATTATTGTATGTAATCTATAGTAAATCTATTTTTCTATAAATACATTGATGATGTAAGATTGTAAGGAGTAAGCCTGGACACGAATATGTTTGTTAGAATTTTTATATCTGTATTACCACAATTAAATGATAAAATTGCATACACAATTTCATCTTCATGGTTTCCTAATGCTACAAACCTATCTTGGGATTATTGTCCATTGAACACGTGATATCTAACTGATAACTATAGCATGGAACTCACTTCCCAGTCATGTCAGGGTCTGTGAATCATTGTCAATATTTAAATCCAAATTAACTGATAACTTAAGTTCCACATAAATTAAAATATTAATTGCATAATAAGTATATTCAGTATTTTGTATATACGTAGCTATAACTATTCATCTAGGAAGCTTTACTTAATTTTATTTTATATTATTTTTATTTTATTCCATGTTTTGATAGTATCAACTAATAATAGACCACATCCCCATTGTATTTTGTTTAGTCTATATTTTAATTATATTTTGAAACTGTAATAAATATGTAATTATTGTATAATTATACTATTGGCTGGTTGAGTGGAAGAGAATGTCTTATGGCCTTAACTCTGCCAGCTTAAATAAAGCACTATTATTATTATTATTATTATCATTCTTATCATTATTATCGTCATCATTATCATAATTATTTTCATTACTATTATTATTATTATTATTATTATTATTATTATTATTATTGATAAGGCTACATAACAGTGAACTACATGGTCTTTATAGGAAGCCAGATATAATGAGAACAGTTAAGTATCGTAGACTGTGAAGGACAGGATATGTGGCACGAATGAAAGACGTGCATGGAAGCTTCTTGTAGGAAAACCAGAGGAAAAATGTCCAGTTGATAGACCAAGAATGGGTGGGAGAATTATATTAACTATGATTTGAGGGAAGTAGATTATACAGAGAATGATTAGAAAACATTAGCTCAGGATAGGGATATATGGAGAGTTTGAGTCCGCGTGGCCATGAACTTACCGTTCAATAGTGCCAGCGAGTTAGTTAGTTATTATCACTATTATTATCATAAGTAATGCCACGAGTGATTTCCAAATTATCGATAAATTCACGACTCACGAAGTGAGGAGTGAATTTATCTAGAGAATTTGGAAATCAAGAGTGGCATTTGTTAGGACTATTTAACGAATAAAATTAAGCTGTTTACTCACAAATCATTATTTAACTATAGTTATTTTAAAATATTTATATATTTAATGTAAACGGCGATGTTTGAAAACAAATGAGAAACGATAGGTACGCTTCTACTGCTTATTTTGTTTATCACTGCAACCAGATCATACTATTTATTGCCAAAGGAACGCAATATTGTAAGGAGGAGCTTTCTTTAATATGGTAATTATAACACTGATAAATATTTGGTGAAACACGACTCTGATTGGTTGTAAAATAGAAATCATTGAAATGTGATTGGTCATTGACTCCCATTTGGGGCATGAGTTAAATAGTCCAGGAGATTGGATGGACCGACAAAATTGGCTATTAAGATTCGGACGATGTCAAAGACATTAATCAACCGATGACGTATCATTATTAATGTTATTTTTACTATAACTATTATTATTATTATTACTATTATTACCATCATTATTATTATCATTACTATTATTAATATTATCATTAGTACTATTATCATTACTATTATTAATATGTCCACCGCTGTGGTCTCGAGGTAGCGTGCTGCCTTGTAACGCAGCGGGCCCGGGTTCGATCCCCGGTCGGGGCAGTTTTTCTGGGTGAGGTTTTTATCGGGGTTTTTCCTCACCTGTAAGACAAATGTCAGGAAAACTTTAAGGCCCAAACTGTCCCCGAAATCATATGGCCATCATCATTATCATCCTTACCATTATAATTATCATCATCATCCTTCACCGGTGTGGAAAGCAACGGGAAACTACCACACCTACACAATTCCCTAGTAAAGCTGCAGGCATAGCATGAAAGTGCTCTGATTGCAGTGAAGGACCTGCCTTCGGGCAGAATTACTATGGATGGATTATTAATATTATCAGTATTATTATTATTAATATTATTATCAGTATTATTATTATTAATATTATTATCAGTATTATTATTAATATTATTATTATTATTATTATTATTATTATTAATATTAATTAATATTATTATTATTATTAATATTATTAATCTTATTATTATTATTAATATTATTAATATTATTATTATTAATATTATTAATATTATTATTATTATTATTACTATTATTACTATTATTACTATTATTATTATTAATATTATTATTATTATTACTAGTATTACTATTATTACTATTATTATTATTATTATTATTATTATTATTATTATTATTATTATTATTATTATTAAAGATGTTTGATTTTGTGTCGTTTCAAATCATCAGTCTCTGTTAATATTATCAAGAAGTTTTAATGTCTGAATTTATACATTGAATTCAATTTTTAAAGGAACCATCCACGAATCATATTTGGATAAATACATTGAGGAACAATCGTGATGAAAAACGACGTCCATCCTAAAATAGCATCATTACACGTTTTAATACGAGACGAGAACATTTGGGAAGAATTATATGTAAGTAAGGTTTAGTGATTATAAGAACAAAAAATGATTGGCACCGGGAATCGAACCCGATACGAATACCTTATTTTACTAAAGAAAACATTATCTCTCTCTTGCTCCATCTCTCCCTACCTACCCTGTCTCTCTTTCTCTCGTGTCCTTCTCTGTTCCAATTAAGTCATTGTCCATGCTAGAAGAAATCTCCTACGATTACATTCAACTCTTCGACCTTATTGGCTTTTAAGTAACTGTATTAACAAAACATATCTCATTTTCATTTTACTTTACTTTTAAATGTTTTAAGTGCTTTTAAAAGTTTTTTTTTGAAATTGAAAACTTGTATGGATATAAGATTGAAATTTCTAGATTGTTTCAATTCTAGTGCCTTACTTGCCTTTGTTTTCGAAATTTGTGTGTTCAAACCCGGACCGGGGTCCATCGATTTTTTTTCAAGGCATAAAAATACTAGTTATGTCTTCTTTCGGAAGGGAAATAAAACTATGGTTAGCATGTTACAGATTTCGGCAAATGAAAATCTCAAGGCTGAAATAAAAGGCCACTGTGCAAAATGTTTTCGACTCTTTCAGGCTCTACTTGCAATTTCGATGACTATTTAACTCATGCCCCAAATGGGAGTCAATGACCAATCACGTTTCAATTATTTCTGTTTTACAACCAATCAGAGTCGTGTTTCACTAAATATTTATCAGTGTTATAATTACCATATTAAAGAAAGCTCCTCCTTACAATATTGCGTTCCTTTGGCAATAAATAGTATGATCTCGTTGCAGTGATAAACAAAAGAAGCAGTAGAAGCGTACCTATCGTTTCTCATTTGTTTTCAAACATCGCCGTTTACATTAAATATATAAATATTTTAAAATAACTATAGTTAAATAATGATTTGTGAGTAAACATCTTAATTTTATTCGTTAAATAGTCCTAACAAATGCCACTCTTGATTTCCAAATTCTCTAGATAAATTCACTCCTCACTTCGTGAGTCGTGAATTTATCGATAATTTGGAAATCACTCGTGGCATTACTTATGATAATGATTTGAGATTTTAAAGAGCGTCATTTAAAAAATATTGCGCTACTAGTGCCACTAAAGAGTGGCTTAGTCTACAGTATTTACATGTCTTCGAGAAATAATCCAAATTAACCAATGCTATTTAATTAATGCTATAATTGACTATTGTGTGTTAACACAGGCTGTTTTTAGCGAACCCAGTACTTTTACCCCTCTCACAAACAAAAGCCCGCCATACTATTCTTGAAATATATAGCTTAAATTTTTTTGGTTCAGCTAATTGAGATGTATTGAGTCGGCTAACATAATATAGGGCATAATATTATATATAAATGTATTATTATTATTAATGTTATTATTTTAAATATATTCATTTTTTTATACTTACAGAACTCTACTCTCCTGAGATCATTATAGCTCGGTCACACACACTCAAATGCAAACTTCACCTACAGGCAATCATACGAACTATGCCTGCAGGTATTGGGGACGAGGAAGTATAATACACTATCAAATGGCCAAGCACTGGTTTGATGCAACGTAGATCAGGGGTGGGTAAACAATTGCAACCCTATTTACTTTGTAGGTTTAATTTTATCTCGTTATATCTAATATATAACCGTTTCTCAATTTATTTATATTATTAATGATATTATTATTATATTATTATTATTAATTCTATTATCATCGCCATTATTATTATTATTAGAATAATATTTCATATCGGTCCATAACATAAAAGCATTTCTCGATTTATTTGCATTACTAAATTCGTTTTATCTTGTAGTATATTTTTTAAATTAAATATTAATTTAATAAATTCTGTGCATAAAAATGCAATCTTCGCATAATTGATTAAGGATTATTGTTATTGTTACTGTTAGTCTTACTATTATTATTATTATTATTATTATTATCACTATTAATTATTATTATTATTATTATTATCATTATTATTATTATTATGTCGATGGAAATGGATTTCATAAGGAGAGCAGCAAGATGTTCAAAATTGAAAAAAAAAAATACTGTCATACGAGAAAAAAATTAATATTAGATATTCAATAGTAGTTTATATAAGATATATAAGCAATTAAATTGGTATGGACATTACGATGAATACAAGAAGAAAGGTTACCCAGAAAAACATTGGAATGGTGTCCACCTGGAAGAAGAGGAAGGAAAGGAAGATCTCGAAACTGGTGGATGCAAGAAATAGGAACTGGAATGAGAACAAGAGGATTGGAGGACATGGAGTGGATGGATAGAGACGAGTGGAGATGGAAAATAAAACTTTAGGCACAAAAAGATGTGTAAACATTAAAAATCTATATACAAACAAAATCATTATAATTATCATTATTATTATTATCATCATTATCATTGTTATTATTTGTATTATTAGAATGTCCACCGCTGTGGTCTCGAGGTAGCGTGCTGCCTTGTCACGCAACGGGCCCGGGTTCGATCCCCGATCGGGACAGTTTTCTGAGTGAGATTTTCATCGGGGTTTTTCCTCACCTGTAAGACAAATGTCAGGAAAACTTTAGGGCCCAAAGGTCCCCAAAATCATATGGCTATCATCATTCTTAACAATATCATCATCATCAACCTTCACCGGTGTGGAAAGCAACGGGAAGCTACCACACCTACAATTCCCTAGTAAAGCTGCAAGCATAGCATGAAAATGCTATGAATGTAGTGAAGGATAGGGCCATGACATAAAACATTTCTCGATTTCTTTGCAGTACTAAATTCCTTTTAACTTGAGGAATCTCTTTTTTAAATTAAATATATTAATTTAATATATTCTGTACATAAAAGTGCAATGTTCGCATAATTGATTAACAATGAAACAGTGTTTATACATGAAGGCTAACATCTGGATGTCAAGTATTGCATCGTGTAGTAATGTTGAGATGGCAGACTTGAAAATCTTGGATCAAATTGGTTTTATAATTTTGCTTCTCAATATGGAAGCCCGAAATTGATATTTTTCACATTAATAATCCGATTAATTAACTGAAGATGACGTGGAATATAGAAAAGAGGGAAACATGTTGTAAGAGAAACTAAATACTACTACATTTAAAATATAAAATAATAAAATTAATATACCGTAGATGCCGTCGTCCTCAACTTAGTTAAAGTATTTTAAAACCTCAAGACCTTTCGGAAACGGTTCCATCATCAACATAGGGTTTATGTTATTTGGTGTGATTCTGTAGAAAGGATTGTATGTTCTGAGTGCGTGTTCGTTTAAAATAATATGTTATAATTACAACAAAAATATATAAACGTTATCTCAGTCAAAACATACATTTATTGTGTCGACGTTTCAATCTCCTGTTGTGAGATCTCACAACAGGAGATTAAAACGTCGACACAATAAATTTATGTTTTGACTGAGATAACGTTTATATATTTTTTTTGTAATTATAATATTAATTACTCTCAGTGAAAAATAATAAGAAAAATTTTAAAAAGTCTAAAATAATATGGTTGTTTTTTAATTGCTGCATTTTATCAGTAATAAATTAGCGTTATCAGGGACTAAAAACTTAAGTGCAGCATTCTGTGATAATGAAATAAATCAGTGAAAATAATAATTCCGATCCGATTGAGGGTCTTTCCACTTTTCAGCGGTTCCCCTTTTACCAGCCGGCTGCTGGCCCTTCACATCCACATGTGTCAATAACAGAGGTAGATGATCAACAGCCAGTGTAGGGGTGACATGTGGTTAGCATGTCGAGTCCCCCAGCCGTTATAGCTGGTTCCTCAACCTGGAGCCGCTACTTATTGTAGCTACCCAATTGCCTCACAATGCTGGGTGGGCACCGGTCCCATACTGGCCGAAATACCATGAGAAAATTTCTTCCCCCATGGAGACTCGAACCAGCGCAAGTCCCATAGCTCTGCGCCAAGGCTTCCTACCTTAACCGCTCGGCTACGGCGCGGGACGAAAATAATAATTAAGGGGCGAATTTCTATGACGTATATATGTTTAAAATATGTAGGCACATATGACAAAAAAGTTTAAATATGGACCAAAATGACAAAAATATGACCCCATATTTTGATGTAGGCATATATGTACATATGTATGTATATATTTATTTATATAACTTTTCAATTACTTTTAAATTTAAATTGTTTTAACGATTTCTATAATTTATTAAGATAAATGTTTGTAGGTCTACTCAATCTTTTATGCGCCTATGAATAAAAAAGTAAGCCTAAATAAATGACTATTACTTACTACTAAACCTCTTCCTTCTTTGTTTCAGCTACCCATCTCTGGAATTCTGTCCCCTCTTACAGCAACGACTATGCATCTCAAAAAGAAATAAAAAAATAAGCATATGAACACTTATATTATTTTTGGTCTGGACATCTTACCTCAATATTAATGTTGATTTGTTCTTGGACATGTTTCAAAACAATTCTCTGTTTTATCTTCAGCTTTCCCAGTCTGGGAAAGCTGAAGATAAAACAGAGAATTGTTTTGAAACATGTCCAAGAACAAATCAACATTAATATTGAGGTAAGATGTCCAGACCAAAAATAATATAATTAAAATAACCTCAAAATATAACTTCCTAAAATTAAATATTAATTATATGAACACTTGCTTATATAATGTAGCATATAACCCATGGAATCGAGATACATAGTATAGACTAACAAATAATATGTGTTAAAGGATACAGAAAACATTGGTGTAAAAATCAAAAGAAAAAAATATCAAATTTGGACAGAGATGGTTCTCAAGATGTGTATAGAAGGACATAGAAAATATATTAGTGGAAAAATATAGAAAAAAAGTTAAATCTGACATACAACAAATTGTTTCTGAAGCAGCTTTGTGATAATATAATTTAAATGCATGTATGTATCACATGTATGGGGTGAATTAAATTGTTAGAAAATAAAGTTGATCGAAATTGAAAAAAAAAAAATCTCTATGCAAATTTACAGAAAGAGGTGGAAAGCGCAGAAAATTTCAGGAACTGACAAATACAATTTTATGTTTCGTTTTTGCTTGTACATAGTACATACCCTAAAGGATGTGTTACGCTGAGTACCTGCAGTGTTCCATGAAACTGCAATACAATTTAAATGCATCAGTGTACATTCACAGTACCTGCCGGTATGTGTTTAGATTGCATTTTATTTTTTAATCAAACCTATAATACTTTCATTTCAATTTTCGTACAATATGTCGCAGCATCCGTGGGAAATAAATCATTCTCTAGAGATTAGATGAGTTTCTGATATCCCCAATATAATAGAGAGCAATACATTACACTTTTTAATCTTTAATATAGTTTTCTAGCTAATACCCGGCGTGCGCTGTTATGTCTAAATAAATAAAAAATTAATGTGCTTTTATGTTTAGTTGAATAAGTAAGAGGAAACATAATTATAAATATATATTTTATAGATACCCCGTGCTGATTATCCGGCGTTGCCCGGAAATCTACTTAATCCCGATCTTCTTGAGATAAATGAGCTGAAATACGAAAATGAATGTGTTTTATGTTTAGTTAAATAAGTGAAAGGAAAAATTTATATCGTATTTATTTTTAGATAACCCGTGCTGTTTACCCGGCGTTGTTCGGGAATCTACTCATCCCGACCTTCTTGGCATAAAAGAGCTGAAAGACAAAAATTAATGTACTTCTTATGTTAGTTGATTGAGCTGAAATGAAAAATAATTATAAATGTGTATCGTAATTATTTTAAGATTCCCCGTGCTGATTACCCGGTGTTGCCCGGGAATCTACTTATATCGATTTTCTTGGCATAAATGAGCTAAAAGACAAAATTCGTTATTGTGAGTCATCCGTAAAAGAATACCGCCATGTGCCGCTATGCTTGCACAGGAATCTACGTACTTGTCTCGATCTTCTTGGCATCAATGAAAGACAAAAATAGTTATTGTGAGTTATCCGTAAGAGATAAACATATGCTGTCGCGGACTTTTTTGTAGAGCTTTTTGAAATATTCAATTCTGTGTATATTAATGTTATGTATTTGTAATGGTTTAGGCAGCGTAAGCCATTTAAGCGTCCAAAGAGCGACTTTTTTCCACTACAATGTTGAGGGAAAAAGTTAAATTTACTCCTGTGAATATAATTATAAATTGAACTTTTAATCACTTAGGGTTTATTGAAAGCCCTGTAAACAGGGGATATCATTGAATAAATCCTGCTATATGTAGGAGTTGAGTATCACAACTCTCTTATAGCCTATGCTCATCTTGGGAAAGTCCTGAACTTTTTGCAAAAAGCCCCATCACAATCGGATCAACGGTATGGCCGCGTATAAAGTACGAACTAACAAACAAACAAACCAACAAACAAACATTCATTTTTATATATTAGATAGATAATGAGATGTAAATGTAAAAAATCGTTGTAATTAGTAGTAATCTCTAACTAGCAGTTATAACTTATTTACTAATTAAATATGAATTAAAACCGTTCTATAAACGATGTCCTGGTTAGAGTGGATCAACTGTGGGGAAAGAATAATAATATATTAATAAAAATACTATCTTATAGCAGTGATTTCGTTCATACAGGAAGAATGAACACAACAGACTTGCAAACATGAAATGAAGATCGACACATGGACAGGAGAAGAGCAAGAGGAAGACCAGTCAAGACATGGATAGACAGTGGATGCACATCTAATACGTCTTCCTCCGAGGAGTGATTTGGTAAATAAACAGGATGAAACCCCTACAAATAAAGAATAAGAAGAAGTGATTTCGTGTAAATTGTTATTTGACAATGAAATGATAAAAGTAAAGAGGATATTATTAATTAATACTATGTTAGTAAACTAGTTATTATGAGATGTGTGTTTATTCTATCATGTGATTATTCTTTCTGTGAATTATTTACTCGAGAGTCGAGAGGACAAATACAGATGAGAACTGTGGATTTTAAATTTCTAAGTTCTTAGAATCCACAGCGCACTAAACATACCTGCTACGCGTTTACAAGATTAAGAATATATCAGGATATACCAATCAATATAAGTTAAGCGATTATAAGTAACCAAAACTAGGTAGCGAAATTTTAAAGAGGCTAATTAAAAAAAATATATAAAATTGCTTCTTTTCAATTCCATTCTTATTCAAAGACGATTTTGTCTTATAATGTCTCATTTATTTTCTCTTTGGATATATATATATATATATATATATATATATATATATACATACATAATCCTGTAGGACGAAGATCGGTGGGAAGACCAAGAAAGCGTTGGGCTGAAGAGATGTGAGATCGGAACAGGCAAATGCCTAATCCGTGAAGGATGATGATGATGACCATGATGATATATATATATTATATATATATATATATGTGTGTGTGTGTGTGTGTGTGTAATCAATTGAGTTGGTGTTTACTTGATGAAAATCCATAATTATTAATTAAATAAAAATAAAACGAAGTTTTATTTGATTTTCATATTTATTATATAATTCAGTGACAGATGTGTCGGTACCTTCTTCAGACATGTTAACAAATTATGAATGTACCGAAACAGCTGTCACTGAATTATATAATAAATATGAAAATCAAATAAAACTACGTTTCATTTTTATTTAATTAATAATGTATATATATATATATATATATATATATATGTGTGTGTGTGTTATATTGTAGATTTTTGAGGATATAAGTATGATTTAGAAAGTTTTCTTGGGTTTTCCGCGTCATGGACTCAAGGTCGGCCTCTGGCAACTGATTTTGAAATTTCGGCATGATCCCACATGCCATTATCAAGGAATGATAGGTTCGAGTCACTGGTTTAGGTCTTATATAATCAAACACAGTGAAAACTCAATGTGTTTTTGATTATACAGAATGATCTAAAATTCCCCTTACAAACTTCTAGGACTTGTAGAGGGGACTGAGTTGATAATATTTAGAATTGGAAACCATGTCCGGAAACATACTGTTTCCATGCTACAGCCGTTTGAAAACAAGCATTGCCTGAACGTACGTCACGTGTGTCAACAAGTAATAGCTTCGCGATTCGTCTAAATCGAAAATTTTCCTATCGAGTATTCCAAGACTTGGTGTTTTTTCATAAAATGTCAATTTTTTTCGAAATTTTGAAAACTGCAAAAATTGATTATGAAGGGTGAATCAGGGATTATTAATGCAAGTCATGGTTCAGTTTCCATTTTGTTTGTTTGGTTAAAATGAGTTGAATTGTAAAACAAGTAATGCACTATATCAGGCCTCATAATAAATTACTTGTAAAAGTGGTCGCGTTAAAAACATGTTTTCAACCTGCTGTAGCACGGAAACGGTAAGTTTCCGGACATGGTTTCCAATTCTAAATATTATCAACTCAGTCCCATCTACAAATCCTAGAAGTTTGAAGGGGAAAATTTAGAGCACTCTGTATAAGACCTAAACCAGCGATTCGAATATATCATTCCTTGATAATGACATGTGGGATCATGCCGAAATGTCGGAATCAGTGACCTTGAATCAATGATGCGGAAAACCCAAGAAAACTTGCTTTATATATATATATATATATATATATATATATATATATATATATATATATAGCATTTTCATGCTATGCTTGCAGTTTACTAAGGAATTGTAGATGTGGTAGCTTCCCGCTGCTTTCCACACCGGTGAAGGATGATGATGATAATGATAAGGATAATGATGATGGTCATATGATTTCGGGGACTGTTTGGGCCTTAAAGTTTTCCTGGGATTTGTCTTACAGGTGAGGAAAGACCCCGATAAAAACCTCACCCAGAAAAAGTGCCCCGACCGGGGATCGAACCCGGGCCCGCTGCGTGACAAGGCAGTACACTACCTCGAGACCACAGCGGTGGACCCATATATATAGTCCACCAATGTGGTCTCGAGGTAGCGTGCTGCCTTGTCACGCAGCGGGCCCGGGTTCGATCCCCGGTCGGGGCAGTTTTTCTGGGTGAGGTTTTCATCGGGGTTTTTCCTCACCTGTAAGACAAATGTCAGGTAAACTTTAAGGCCCAAACAGTTCCCGAAATCAAATGGCCATCATCGCCATCCTTCACCGGTGTGGAAAGCAACGGGAAGCTACCAAACCTACAATTCCCTAGTAAAGCTGCAAAATCATAGCATGAAAATGCTATGATTGCAGTGGAACACCTGCCCTCGGGCAGAATTACTATGGATGGATGGATATATATAAATGTTTGTTCTGTATTGGCCTGGTAACGTAAGTGATAGCAACTCAGAGATCCGGGTTCAAATCCCGTCCAGGCATTTATTTTTCTTATCTTGCCATATATATATATATATATATATATATATATATATATATATTGTATAGGTCTAGTATATGTATCCATGTGTTTTGATGAAGCATACCATACATTATTATTTTCGATTTATCAAATAGAGATGATCCACAAGAACTGATTTTCTTATTTAACACTTTGATCTGCATAAAGCTTTAATATGGGTATTGAAAAAAAAAACGTAACCCTAATGAACTATTTTTATTTTTGCGAAATTTTAAACCAAATCTCAAGTTATTTAAGTTTTAAAAAAATAATTAGATATATCAAAACTTAAATGTTGTGGATTTGTTTATTTATTGCAATAACTAATTATTAACTAGGCCATGATAACAAAAATCCAGTACTGAACATTATCAATCCATAAATTAGGTTATTTTTAAAAAATCTTTGTAACTAAAATTGTCACTAATTTTTCAAGGAACATATTTCGGAGGAGGCCCTGACATTGAGCTGATCACTCATTCGGGGGGCCTTCCATTTCCTGTGTGGTCAAAAAAGTATGAACGTGATACACAGTTTAAAATCCCTCTCCCGAAAGCGACAGGTAGGCTCGGGTGGGGTGTGACATGTAAAAAGTATAGTTCACAGATGGGAAGAATGAAAGCAAGAGACGAAAGGGGGCACGGGGAATTTTCAAGCGATACAATGGCTTACTATTACACCACCAAGTTAACTTCGCACGGGCGGAGAGGAAGAGTTTTAATGCTAGTGTCGCCGATCTACTGAATATGCGGAAGGGATGTAGAAGAAGACTGTACATCCGATCATGTACTGAAATTTTTCAACTTAAAATGTGGGGGAGAATCTCTAAACACATGTGAAAGATCTTTACATGGTTGTGAAATTAGTAATTTAAGCACGGAACGCTCAAGCGGTCGGATCATTTAAAATCACAGCATTTGCCGTCTCTCTGTTGCCAGCCTCACAATAAATCACAAGTGGCAACATGTAATGAGAAGGGCATGGAAGGGACAGCTCATTCATAGATGTAACCCCAAAAGTACCAGGGTTGTCAAGTTAGTCATTCTGCCACTGACCACGCAGAACGACGGATCATTAAAATACATAGTATTTGTCAGCTCTCTACCTGCCAATCAAATAACATAATATAGAGGACAGAAAGTGGCAACATAGTATGGAAGAGAAAGAGAAAAACAGCATGATAGTTAACATATTTTCCGCCTGCACAAAACACTTAGAGGAGTAATACCTGAAAATTTAGGAACAGTCCACGATGTCACTCACATCTTTAGTTTATTTCAGGCATATTCAATTTTTTGTTTTATATTTTGTGTTTTACGGTAATTAAATTTGATCTTATTCATTTTAGTTACTTTATATTTTAATGCTTCATAGTTCACTATGAGGTAAGGGTGGTGATTAAAATTTTGAAGTGTGTCTGTCAGATTCGGAACTAACACGCCCGCTCAGCGTATTCATGATATAATGTGTTGAATATGAAATACGTATACTCGGACCAACAGATCTGTGCCCCTGTAGCGCTGGCATCGTTCTTCAATAACTACACGTCAGATCTCACACCATTCCACCGCGCTCCCCTCCCACTACGTCAAATAGAAGCCTATGTAACTGACCGAGTAGGGACGTTGCCAAACTTCCCCCGGTGTCAGGCTCTTGAATATTGAATAATGTAAGGTTAATTATTACTTCTTCATATTTAATTTAAGTAGGTCTAATGACACTGATTGATTTCTATGATTAATGGATATAATTATAATAGTGGATATTTGTTGGTTAAATGGAAATTATGTGAAGGGAATTTACATATGTTGTTTTTAAAGATAAATGTTTCGTCATAAATATTTCTCCTTCACCTCGTTGTCTTATTTGGTTAGATTTGGAACGTAATCTTGAAGTCCTAACAAAATTATAAAATTTTAGGTATGAATACACAATCATGTGCCCTCCTTCTTTCTCATCCGGGCTAGGGACCGGCTATGGTGAAGTTACTACATGCTACGATCTTATTTACATATTATATAACATACTGATACTATACAGAAATTCTAATTATGCTTATGAATTAAGCTAATGATAATAATTTACAATTTACATACTATATAACATAACATACTGATACTGAGTTGACAACACTGGACTGTGAGTGCAAATAATATCCCGCAAGAAAGCTCAAAACTGTGAGTAATGGGAGGGGAGAAAAGAGAGGTAGAAAATAGAGACAGGCAAGAATGCAGGGAGGGAAATAATTTACCGAGGCAGAAACGAAATTAGCGTTTAGTTCGCATTTCTTACGGGGGCACAGATCCATTGGTCCAAGAATACTGCTTTCATACACTTCGTCTGTGCACTGTATCTGAAAGGTATGAGGTAAAATTGAGACAAAGAAAGAAAGAAATGCCAAACATTCAATTAAAAACTGACTTTAATTTCCAAACAAGTACGTATGTAATTTCCTTTGTAGTTATTCGGAAGTAAATGCATTTAAAAATTTACAAAATAAAAGCAAAAATTATAAAATGTGTTCGTCCTGCAAGGTATTTCAATAGATAAGTCCTCGTGATATATTACTGTAAGCGTTAACAAAAGTATGGAATCGAAAGTGAATATCTTGACACAGCTGAAGGAGGAATTAGATGGACGGCAGTGATCCGATACAGAATTCAAATACTCCATGTTTTGAGTAACGTTACTTCTGACACAAAATCAATAATTCTAACAAAACTTTCTTTAAACTAGAATGTCAGCCATTATAAACAACATTCTATAATTTCCAATACCAGCATTACTAGTACTCATATTAAATATAGAAATATTCTACAGATACAAAATTGATATTCCCTCTTCGTTTGTGACCTTACAATAGGTATGAAGCACATTGAGGCTTACGTGATGTATAAAAAAAAAGTTACGTCCAAAGAATCACAACTGACATTTTTTTTATTCTGGACCGATAACAGCTGAGGAAGGTTCCTTCAATCAAAATTGATACAGAATGCAACTAAGCTACAAAAAATTCCTCATACCAATATACTGGGTATAAAATTTTACAAGAATAATGCAAATATCTGGAGCTATAACAAATTTTATAACTTTATCACCTACTTTATGTGAACATTTTAGAATTTCCTCCCCCTATTTCAGTCTAATAATAATCACAATTATTAATAATTAGTCCACCGTTGAGGTCTCGAGGTAGCGTGCTGCCTTGTCACGTAGCGGGCCCGGGTTCGATCCCCGGTCGGAGCAGTTTCCTGGGTGAGGAATTTATCGGGGTTTTTCCTCACCTGTAAGATAAATATCAGAAAACTTTAAGGCATGAACGGTCCCCGAACACCATCTGGCCATCATTATCACCAATATCATATTCGCCTAATCAGCTTAAGTTTAATTAAGGCCTTTCTTGGCGCATCATTATCACCGTCATCAACTCACACATCATCGGAGCAGCATAATCCTACCTTCTAGGCGCCCTAACCTCAGAAGTGGGTTACAAGTACGTCATGCCAAGAAAGAACACCAGAAATATCGAAATGACAACCTGGGGCATTTGGAATATATATATATAGTCCACCGCTGTGGCCTCGAGGTAGCGTGCTGCCTTGTCACGCAGCGGGCCCGGGTTCGATCCCCGATCGGGGCAGTTTTTCTGGGTGAGGTTTTTATCGGGGTTTTTCCTCACCTGTAAGACAAATGTCAGGAAAACTTTAAGGCCCAAACGGTCCCCGAAATCACATGGCCATCATCATCATCCTTATCATTAACATAATCATCCTTCATCGGTGTGGAAAGTAACGGGAAGCTACCACACCTACAATTCCCTAGTAAAGCTGCAAAGCATAGCATGAAAATGCTCTGATTGCAGTGAAAGACCTGCCCTCGGGCATAATTACTATGGATGGATGTATATATATATATATATATATATATATATATATATATATATATATATATATATATAATCTTGTAGTGAGATCACATATTTAGGAATTAAAATAAATAAAAATGGAAGTTATGAAGAGGAAATAAGAAATAGAAATAATAAAGGAAAATTTGCAATTGCTTGCCTCAATGGAATATTGTGGGATAAAAATATAAGTAATAAAAATAAAATGAATATATATCATACAGTTGTTAAAAGCATCATTACTTATGGAGCAGAACTTCGGCCATTAACAACAAAAACAAATAAGTACCTTTTGACAACGGAAATGGATTTTATACGAAGGGCCGCAAGAATTTCAAGAAGAGAAAAAAATTAGGAACTCAGTTATAAGGGAGAAAATGAAGATTTGACGACACTATTTTAGATTATATTAAAACTCAGCAATTAAGATGGTACGGACATGTCCAGATAATGGAAGAGGATCGACTACCAAAATCTGTTTTGGAATGGAAACCTGAGGAAAGACGAAGCAGAGGAAGACCTAAAACCTCCTGGAGTCAGGGAATATGTTTATATATGATGGAGAAACATCTACAACGAGGAGATTGGATGGACCGACAAATTGGCTATTAGGAATCGGACGATGTCAAAGACATTAATCAACCGATGATATATATATTCTTGAAGCATAATTTTGTTTACTTGCAAAGATATTAAGTGTATGAGTTAGGAGTAGATAAAGAATGATTATTACAATTTTCAATTACCTATGATTTTCTTATACAACTTCATCCATAAACCTGTTTTTCTCAATAGTGCAAAAACTTACACTTACACCTATTTTCTTCTAACCGCCTCAATTAAAGTTATGTAAAAGTTAGCTTTTACCAATTGAATCTCCATCGTCGTCTACGATGTAGGTAAGTGTTTATACCATCATAAAACCTAACTGGTGTTCATCAAACAAATCATGCATGGTGAGGTAGTTGTTAGCGTATTAGACAAACAAGGGCTGGTCTCTAATCTTCAGATTATTACTATAGTGAACGAATTAGACTCTCGAATATATTCCGGCCATTATAGAAATACTAAAAATGTAGGTTATCTTATGAATCATTATATGAATTATTTTTTATAAGAGAGTTGTTGTAAATACTGTCTAATTTTGGACTCTAGATTTAATAAATACCACTGTTTTTAATTTAGGTAAAATTTTACCTAAATGAATGTACCTCATAGTGTGAATTCCTAAAATAAGTAGCTGTTTTTTTTATTATCAGGTAATGTGAGGTGTTCATTGCACAAGTGGCGTAAGTCAATCTAGAGCATGTAAGAGATACAAATTTATTTTAAAATGCAACGAAAAATTAATGAAAATATCAGAATATGTTAATGATATACTCGTATATAGAAGAATATGAACTGAAATATATCCAAATATGTTAAAATATATTTAAGTTATATATATATTATGTAAATTAAAAATACACAATAATTAGATAAAAACGTGGAGCTGCTTAGTTTGTATACCGAATGCCTTAATTCCGCCAGGCTTCCATAATACTTAATTTACAGAAATAAAGTTAGCACTGCATTAACACAAAATAGTTCATCACTTTCGTCTTTTTGGTCTTGTGGTCGCACTAACAGACTAGTATAAAAAGTTCTTAGTATGTTTTAGAAATATGAAGATTCTGAAGATGATTATAAGTAAGAAGATCTATCGTGTCCTTTTTCTTGGATGCCGACACAAAACATGTTATATTATTGATTGATTTTGTCTACCTCTTTGGCGTTTAACCTATGTTAATCACCTTCATGGAATTCGTAATTTTGGCTCAATTTCTCTTTGAGCTACATAGTAAAAGGTTTTATTTTGTTAAACTGCATCAATATAACTTTCAATCACTGTAAATGATGCCAGTTAATAGCCCTTTTTCTAACCTCAACTCAGTGTAGTAGCTCCTTTATGGACAAAAAGTCTTCCCTCTGCATCACATGGAAAACAAAAGGATTCTTCTTTGTACATATTTTTAAATTTCTATAAAAGAATCAGCAGAGAAAATGTTTTGTTTCTAATACAATTAAGCAGAAATATGTAGGCCTATCATTACGTAGCGGACCCGGGTTCGATTCCCGGTCGGGGCAGGCTCTTGGGTGAGGTTTTTTCTGGGTTTTCCTCACCTGTAAGACAAATGTCTGGAAGCGTAGGGCCCAACGGTCCCCGAAAATCATCCGGCCATCGTTATCATCCTTATCATTATCACCATCATCCTACAACGGTGTGGAAAGCAACAGGAAGCTACCATACGTATAATTCCTTAGTAAAGCACTAAAGCTGCAAAGCATAGCATGAAAAATTTGCCCTCGGGCAGAATCGTATAGATTCTTCTTCTTCTTCTTCCTTTCATGTGATAGACCTAGTGGTCTGTTACGGTCTCAATCCAACGTTTGAATGGTCTGCCCAAAGATTATCGTATAGATTATATGTATCAATAGATAGAAAACTTTGATCTGAAATCATGCATTTGTGGTTTATTACTTCCATTTTCATGTTTGAGTCATGCAATGATTTTCATAACATACCACAAACATTGGAATTCCTGTTCTATCCAGAAGGCCTACACATATTAGAAGACACAGTTATTATTTTATACGTTTTCTTTCAAGTATTTCGCAGTACACGATGTAACATCTTAGTCCTACGGCCTTCATCTGTTTCATCCCACATGTACGTATGTATGTATATCTTAAGCATTTTTTTTTGTTCCGTAAAATAATGATGCCCCAAATTAAACATAAATTCCTCTTATAGTAAGCTACAGATATTTGTCTCAATCGAAAGTAAATACATGGTGCTCACTTGAAGCTGTATTTCTCTCATTCTTCAGCGATTCTCTTGCATCTTCACCCTGCACAAGATTATCTTTCTCATTTTATAGTTCACTTTTTTAAATGTATCTTCCTGCTGCAATTTTTCTATTGCACTGGGTCACAAGTCTTGCAAGTACCCTTACTTTGTGGTTTGAAGTGCAGGATACATTTTGTTGTGAAAACATGATGATACCATTTTCTATCATCCTGGAGTTATTACTTGAAGCTCAAACTACAATTCTCCATGTCTCAAAATGATAACAGCAACTCCAATTTAAGAAAAAGAGAGGAATTACGCCACGTGTCCTCTAAGCCCCTAATATGTAGGATAAAAATAATTTGTCTGGATTGGGAGGAGAATGTGTTACCGGTATATCTATAATAATTTGAGGGTTGTTGTCTGGAATGGAGTGAATAAAATAATTCAATATGTCTTGTAGTAAAATATATATATATTTTAATGTTTTATTTCAATATGATTCACAGTGCTTCACCATCTAATATCTTAATACGCCTAGAATCTTTAGTTGCATCCAGTATATGTCTATTATGTACAGCATGTAGAATTTCACTGATTTAATTTTTTTTGATAATAAGAAATGATAAATGTAATAAAATGGGGTTTAAAATAAGATTGCATACCAGAATTTCCTTTGACAAGGAGGAAAAAAAACAAGTTGGCAGGCCTCGGAATTTGAACTCGTGACCTTCAGATACAAATTTTAAATATTACCATCTGACCCAACTCGGCAGGTATATAGATGTGTTATTAATTACCATAGTAACATATTTCATTTTTTTTATAAAATCTCATAATACATCTATATATTATTATATTTTATTTTTTTACTTACCGAACGACTTGCCTTATTTGTTTATGTTAGATACTCGTATTGGAGAGGTGTCCGAGTCCAGAATCTAGTTTCCTGTATTTTTCATGCTTATAACAAGGGGTACACCTATTTTGTGTCTGTCATACCATATATCCATCCATCCATAGTAATCCTGCCCGAGGGCAGGTCCTTCACTGCAATCATAGCATTTTCATGCTATGCTTGCAGCTTTACTAGGGAATTGTAGGTGTGGTAGCTTCCCGTTGCTTTCCACACCGGTGAAGGATGATGATAATGATAAGGATGATGATGATGGCCATATGATTTGGGGGACCGTTTGGGCCTTAAAGTTTTCCTGACATTTGTCTTACAGGTAAGGAAAAACCCCGATAAAAACCTCACCCAGAAAACTGCCCCGACCGTGGATCGAACCCGGGCCCGCTGCGTGACAAGGCAGCACGCTACATCCAGACTACAGCGGTGGACATACCATACACAGTAAAACAAATTAATTTTACTTACCTTTATACGATGTCCTCTGTATCTTGGGTAATATACATTTGGACCGGGTAATTCCTCTTTGTATCTGGATACAATACTTGGTTTAGCAGATCCCAGTGTCAAAAATGGAGCATAATTTTCTATTAAACAATAAAATATTATATTAATTGTATTGATAGTTAGCATGTTTGTTTCTATTTTGTCCTGAATGCAATCGACTTATTCTCTTGAGAAATTAAATTATTTAGGTTACAATCATTTACTGTATCTCGACTCTAGTAAAGAGAAGTGACGAAATGCAGATTTTGGCAAGAAAATCCCGGAGGAAAAATTCCTTGGCTCATATACCATCAACCACCACAATTCCCACATAGAGTGACCGAGACGCGAACTGGGGACACAGAGATGGAGTGCGAGTTTCTAACCATTTGCGCCACGGAGTCGCCTATCAAATTAATATAAAGTTATATTTATTATTAAAGGAGCAGGTAGTAGCGTAGTTGGTTAATGTAATACGCTACAAGCACGAAGGTCGTGTTTTCGATTCCGATTGAGGTCTGGATTTTTAAACTGATATAAAGTTTCTGGTAGCGCGCCAGGGCTTTAGGTTCGACACAGCCTCTAAATGAAATGAGTATTAGATGTATGGTATAATTAATCCGTCGTGGTGGAGTGGTTGGCGTGCTTAAATGATCCCGAGAGCTATGCTGGCGGTAGCATTGCTGCCGAAAGGGTTACCCATGCCAGACAGGTCGAAGGTAATAAGCCAGACGAAAAAAGTACCTTGGACGAAAAAGTCACGATCTTTCACCGTAAAAATGCAATCGTTAAGAAACTGGGACATGGGTTCCACTGGGGTAAAATTCTCCGGAGGTAAAATAGTCCCCCATTCGGTTCTCCGGACGGGGACTACTTCAGAGAATCCATGCCAAAGGCTCAATTAGATTATTATGCATTAGAAGGATCTCGTCGTCCCAAACACACCTTTCAAAAAACGTTAAACTGAAAATATATAAAAGTGTTATTCTCCGAGTTATATTATATGGATGCGAAACATAGACTCTTATTTAAGGGAGGAAAGAAGATTACGAGTATTTGAAAATAAAGTTCTTAGAAAAAAAATGTGGGCCAAAAAGAGATGAACAAACAAGTGAATGGAGAAAACTACATAATAGTGAGCTACATGATATGTGTAGGAAGCGAGATATAATAAGAACAGTTAAGTCTCGTAGACTGCGATGGGCAGGACATGTGGCACGAATGGGAAAAATGAAAGAGGTGCATGAAAGCTTCTTGTAGGAAAACCAAAAGGAAAACGCCCAGTTAGTAGACCAAGAATGAGGTGGGAGAATAACATGATTCATGATTTGAAAGAAGTAGATTATACAGGGGATGATTGGAAAATATTAGCTCAGGATAGGGATGTGTTGGAGAGCTTATGTCCACGCGGCCATGAACCTATTAGTTCGATAGAGCCAGTGAGTTAGTTATTGATTATGTTCTGTGAGTAAAGGCAACAGTTACGAAGGGCTAACAATCCGGGTAATACCTCGTGCCGACTACCTAGAAAGGTGGAATCTTCAACCCCCTACTACCCCAAGGGGCTCCTAAGGCATGAAGTGGTAAAACTTTAATAACATTTCAGAGTTTACTTCAAAATGTTTTCGACATTTTAAATGTAAATATTATGTTACGTATAACCTACTTTGATGCCTCAGAACCAATGACAGCAATCTTTTGTCAGAATGAAGTACCTCGAACTTCCACATTAAGTTAAAATTTACAAACATATTATGTTTTGACGAAGATATTGATTGTGAATTACAGTAATTTATTACATACTAGCTAATGAACGGCTTGCGCTGCTACGCCTAAATAAATGATTTTTTATGTTTAATTGAATAGGTAACAAAGAAAAATAATTATAAATTCATCATCATCATCATCATCCAGGGATTAAGCCTGTTGGCTCGTTCCGGTTTCATGAAAGCTAGAATTGTTAAAATTGTTCAGACCATCTTCTGTGTGGGCGACCAACATTTCTCCTTCCGCACGGTTTATATTTTAGCAATAATTTTGGAATACGATTGCTTTCACGTAAACATTTAGTAATGTGGATTGTCCCCTGAAGATGTTACTGGCACCTCGCAGGGTGAGACGATTGAAGGGGCTGCTTCTTAACACATTGGTGACGGGCGACAGAGATCTCCGTGTTTAAATGGCCAGCGCTAGACGACCGGTCACGGAGATTTCCGTTTTTACGTTTTCTATGGCTTCCCTGCCTCTTCGCTTTTGAATCAGGCATTCAATTTTGTTTCTTCTCATTGTGAAAAAAAAATTTAGTTGCTTTTGTACCCCTCTCTTCTCTTTTATGAAATTGCCAAATTTACAGAAAGAGTTGTTTACAATTTTATGACAGACGGCTGGTGAAATATGGAATTTTAGAGCCGATAGTTAGGCGATTACGGAATACATATGTAACCTGTAAATATATGTTGCAGAGCGGAAAAATTAAAAGAAACTCAATTTTGCGTTCTGGAGCCGATTTGTATTTGTGGCAACGTGTCCACCAGGATAATTATTATAATAGTGTGGCTATAGCTGAAAATTTGCTAGAAAGAAAGACGAGAGTTTCTGAAGCAATAAAGATTAACAGAGGGGCTTCCGAAATAATTTGTGGAAGCAGGAAAAAAACTCAAACCAGGAGAAAGTGTTTTCGTAGTAAGGGGGGACCTTTTTTCTACAAACATCGACAGATAAAAGAGACGTAAGAATGGTTAGCACATTGCATCAGGCAACACGAGAGTGGGAGGAGTAAAGTTGTAAAAATGCCCTACTGAACACTTCAATATAACAAGTGTGTGAAGGATGTAGACAGGGCTGACCAGTACCTATCATATTACTCCATCCTTAGAAAAACAGTGAAATGGAGCCGAAAGTTGTTATTAAGGCTTCTGAATTGTGCACTCCTTAATGCTTTCAGCGTCTATAAATTTCAAAATTCTAACAACAAAATGTCAAACCGAAGTTTTTTGCTTGAAACAGCCTCTTGTTTGGCAGTCGTAAAATTTGGAACAGATGACAGGGAAGACGAGGAAAGACAGAGAGAAAAGAAACCACTTCTAGGAGACCACCTCACGACCCACCAGGCAGGCTAAGACATTAAGAAAAATAAATTAACACCAACTGTGATTAGAAAGAAAAATAATACCCTCCAAACTTTGTCGCATTTTTGGTGAACACAAGAAAAGAAACTCGCTACATATGCTCTTTTGCACTGTGCCTTTACATAAAGGAAAATGTGTCCAACGCTATCAAACCCTCAATTTCTACTAGAAGGTCAGGTGAGAATACTAATAAAGATTTACTTATGCATTATTGTTATTGACTGTAAATATATTGATGTAAAAGCCACACTGTGCTAGCGCGGTTTAAAATTTAAAAGTCCACCCTACTGACAGAATTGTCCGGTCCAGCAGCGGTGGGTGGAACGCAGAGCTGTTGGTCACCAATGTGTTAAGGTTCATCGTCATAACCTCCCATTATATCAGCCCTAGTGGGAGGGTTGCCTCTTCCGCTCTTCTCAGACCGTTGAGGACTTTCTCCTTGTTACCCTGGAGATGGGTCCTTATATTTCGCCCTACGGAGAGGGTTGCCTCTTCCGCCAATTACAACATTTGAAAGCTTGTTCCATCTTGTTGTTCCTGCCGTTAAGGTCTTCGCCCGTATTCCTGGGCAGGGGCTCTCGATATACCCCGAGAGACTGGGTCCCTGACAGGACTTAGTCACTAATATATTAGTGTTCACCCCCGCGCCTGTCAGGTATTACTCAGTTTTAAACAGTTACAGCCTAAGCCCCCTGTTTACACTGAGCCGGGTTAATAGCTTCGTATGAGTCCAAAGCTAAAAGCAATTATAAATTTATATCGTAATTATTTTTAGATACCCCGTGATGATTACCCGGCATTGCCCGGGAATCTATTTATCCCCGATCGTCTTGGTATCAATGAGCTGAAAAACAAAAATGGTTATTGTGGATTATCCTTAAACATATGCTGTCGCATACTTTTTTGTACAATTTTTTTGAGATATTCAACTTTGTGTGCATTAATTTGGTGTATTTGTTATGGTTTAGGCAGCGTAAGCCATTTAAGAGTCCAAAAAGCGAATATTTTAGTGCACCGATGTTTTTTTATTATTTATTTATTTTTAGTCCCGGCCCTAATAGTACGTACAGTAATATGTTACATAGGTTAATTTTCCCAGAAAAAATTATCTAAATGATGGCGAAAACTCCATTTAAATCGGTCAAGGTAGTTTCTGAGTCCATAAAGACAGACTCAAAGACGCACATTTATATACAGAATGTCCCATTCAAACCTCCCACATTTGAATTAATCATAACTAACATAGTATGCGGAATTATAAAATGAGGCCGGTATGAACGAAACAGAAATTCAAAGAATTTCCATTGCCACGCACTAAAACATCTATATATGTGCACCATTACTTCATTCTTTTCTTCTGAAACAGGTGTACTAGCACCTCCTGATTATTTTTTAACGCATCCAGTCGCCAGAAACTTCTCAAGCCCTGCCTTAATGGTCTTCCCATCAGGTGCATTTCCTACATATTCTCTCCTGTAATTTCTTTGCACTGTAATTATTGACTTCGTCTCTGCATACCATAAAACAGTTTGTGCTCGTTGCTGCAACAATGAAAACAAAAATTCTTCGAGTTTCTCTTTCTTTTAATATCAACCTCATTTCATAATTCCGCATACTTTGAGAGTTATGATTAGGCTAATATTAAAATGTGGGAGGTTTGAATGGGACGCGGTGTATATAAAGATAGGCCTACAGTCCAGCAATAAATGCAATCCCGTAGTATATAAATTCAAATAGGATTTCAGTACAAGGTATGTAAAAGTTATCTGGAAATATGACTGAATTATTCTGGAGATTTTGATGTTAAAGTAGGACCCACTTCAGCAGAAGACTATTAAAGAAAACAATGTTTAATATTCACCTATAATACAGTTCTATTGCACTTAAATAATAATGAGGAAGTATAGGGAGCGGAATGAGTTAAGACTGCAAAGTTTGTCACTATTCGACTATATGTGACGTCGTGCATTCAAGCTACATTATCGCCTCACTATGATGGTTGTCCGTTTATATAAAAGCGGGTGCCGCGCGACAATGATTAACATGCGGAATTATTATAGTGGCGATAGTCGGCATATTTGTATTTAATTATATATAACAGCTGTGGAGAAATAAAACGAGCCGCTGGACAACCATCATAGTGAGGTTATAATAGTTCCACCCGCTGCCAGTATAAACAGATCATGTAAGTTTTACGAACTGTCCTGTTTCAGGTAGAGCACATAGCAATGAATTACTTAAATTATTTGTTGTTTTATACAAATTGTTTTCATAGCTACCAGGTTACAGTATGGAAGTATTGGTTTATTTTCATTGAAAGTTTTTTATAGTCATTCCAAAGGGGATACAGAGTGTGCAGAGATAAATTCATCCCGTCCTTATCCCTGATTATGAGGATTATATTGAAAAAGCTACTTACCTAGGGTAGGCTCGAACAATTCAGGAAGAAAATACGTATTTGCAGAGATTTTAAGTGGTGTACCACTCTTTCCTTGAAAAGTAAAACGATTGCCTCCTCTATCAAACATTTTAGGCTATATATCACCTGTAGACAATGTTAGAAAACGTAATATTTGTGAATTTCGATATTATCCACATTTGTCCTTCATAATAAATTACACAGCTCTACAATTTTTTTTTGTTGCCCTGGATATCTCAACGAATTTCTATGCTTTCAAGTGCACAGTTTACGAAAATATTCATGAAAGTATTGAATGTGCTCTAGTTTTTTATTTTTTTTTATTTTTGCGTATCTTATATCTTAAACAGGTAACGGCTTGTTACTAATAAAATGTGTGTTTCCAATCAATATTTGATTTCTGCGCATTTTTTTTCGCGTATACAAACATCACGTTATCCCCACTCTCACACCCCTCACTCCGTACATCGGCCGCGATCTCAGTTATTTGACAAAATTAAAGTACTCACAACGTGTATCTGGACATGATAAAACAATTCGTCAAAGCGTTGGACAAGGAAGGAAAATGTTTCAAATACATTTGTAGGAAATTTCCTAATCTCACTATGTAAAAGTTAAAAGGCGGTATATTTGATGGTCCTCAAATTCGGCAATAGATGAAAGATGCAAATTTTACCAAAGTTATGATTGTTCCGGAAAGTGAAGCTTGAAAGGGTTTTGAATTGGTAGTAGAAAATTTCCTAGGTAACTATAAAGAACCAAATTATAAAGAAATTGTGCAAAACACGTTGATAAGCTTCAAGATTCTGGGAACAAATATGAGTATAAAGTTACACTTTCTCCACAATCACCTGGATAGATTTCCGGATAATTTAGGAAATTATAGCGACGAAAAGGGAGTGTGCTTTCACTAGGATCTAAAAGTAATGGAGGAAAGGTATCAGGGTAGATGGGACCGTCACATGATGGCAGATTACTGCTGGTCTTTAAAAAGAGATTGTCTCCTAAAAAATTAGAGAAGAAAATCTTATAAAAGGCATTTCACTGAAGTATAACATGGGGTTTCGACATTTTTCTTTTTATTTATGTCGGTATATACTAATTTTTTTAAAAACAATTGACATTATAAATATGTCTTATTTCTTTTCATATTTTCAGATTTTTGTAGTGTAAAATGGAAATAAGATTTTAAAAAAACCAGAGCAAATCTTCCAAAACCATTGATAGTTTCATGAATTGTGAGCATACATATATCCGAAATTAATCTTATATCAAGGGCAACAAAACCACTGTTGACCAGTGTTATCTAGTCCAGCCATAATGTGTACAAGATTTGTTCGTTATCCGTTGTAGCGGATATATATCACCCCTAATTGTAAAATTAATTGTAGGAGGCCACATTCAATCATTCAATTGTATAAGCGTGCCTTAAAAGTGCCAAGTACATTCATACGTCTTGTGCAAATACAATGAGGCGCTTTGAGTATCATTGGGTTTGAAGTCGGGACCTGAAGAATACGAATCTTGAATACTACAGCCTGACTAAACTTGTTCGATAATTAATATTTTGTTGAGATTGTTGGCTGCAGATATTAATACTGTTATGTTTGTTTATGGTGTGTGGTGAGTCGAACATCAAAATATTGATATCGCTTACATATGAAGCTCAGTATACTGTTTAAATTATAGCTTAAATGAAGTTAATCTCCAATTCAGATGTGAGCCATGTAGGCCTAAAACTATGATTAACAAAAGTTGATGTAGGCTATGCTATGATGCCACAGGTGTTCATCAATAATTTTCGTACTGGTAGCTCGGTCTTGCAATTTGCTAATGTGTATCATATATGATCATTGTTCACAAGTTTAACTCTGAGATTTACGCGAATTTGTACTGCAGCTTACTGTTTATTTACATACTAACTCACTGGCACTATCGAAGCTCTCCACACATCCCCATCCAGAATAACATCTGCCAGGTCCGCTAGTGTATATATATCAGTAGTAGTAGTAGTAGTAGTAGTAGTAGTGGTAGTAGTAGTAGATCAAATAGTAGTAGTATTTCTTTATGGCGTGATGAAATATGGGAAGTTCGAATGGAACATCTTATTCTGTTCTTATACCTGTGTCTCGGATTCCCTAAAGGCGTTTTCTCTTGTTAGATCCCCGAACTAGAATTGTATGCAATCTAGGTTATTTTATATATATCACGTTTCCTGTCATTTTCAATTTTATCGACTCAGTGTTACCAATTTACTGGAATGATCCGAATAGAAATTACATCCTTAAAATATGATAAGGGAAAACAATCAGTAATAAGAAATAGCGAGAAAATAAAAATGAATACACACATTTATCTTCTTTTGCGACCAAAAAATCTTAATATACTGTAGAGTATACTGGCAACTAACACATTTCCGTTTCCATTATTTAAAAAAGATAATCACATATTTATACAGCATACAATGTGATCATATAACGTAAAAGTGAGAGTCCCAATATAATACGCAAACTAACATTATGCGGCTGAAGTTCGAATAAAAGTGGGCTAACTCAATATACAGCTTCATTTAAAGAATTCGTCTTTTACTTGCTTTTTAATGACTCTGATTCTTTAGCATTATTTTCATGTAAACATTTTTATTGTAGGAGCATATTGATCCCGTGACGTAAGAGTTTAAATATCCTTGCAAGTATGGTTAGCATTACTACTTAAAATTTAAAATGCGTTTTTCTTTCGGTTTCCATTTTTTTGACATTTTCCAAAACTTAAAATGCTCCTTACGATACTTTTTTTTGCTATCAAAGTTAAATTTTGTGGTTAAACTCTCCAATAAACGCTAATTCAAATTTGCTATGCAGTTACTAGTCTAAGGCACATGTGTTCTTTTAAATTGAGTTGGAAAAAATAATAAGAGTGATAATTTTTTCAAAAAATGAAAAATAAGCAGTATCCTCCCTTTGTGAATATTTTTTGCATAGGAAATGTGCTTACTGAAATCATGAAGACTCTAAATCTCAAATTTCAACAGAGAATATTTAAAAATGCATCGTAAGGAGCATTATTTAGGAAATAATAAAAAATAGCATTAAAAAATTTCAAAACAATCAGATGAAAACTAAAAGTAATTTGAAATTCACCATTCGGTCCCCTTAAAACAACGCCGACATCACTTATTGTGCTGTGCGGAATAAAAAATTGATACATTTTAAAGAATGGGCTTATGTCTGTAAATGTATGATTAGGCGATTGTGGGGTGTAGCCTATACTAACAACGCTCAGAGTTTGTCATCATTGTGCGCTTCGTTACTTTTTGTCAAAATACTTTCATCAACCCAGTAAGAGCACAGCATAGTGCTTTAATTAGAATAAAAAGGTTGAAATTTTTCATCTCTAATATGATCATTGAGAGCGTGCATTGGTGACAATCAGGATATGAAATATAGACACTGGAGTGCCATGTGTAAGAGTGCTTTTAGACAAAGTTATTCCATCCAATTTCGCTGACAGTTAATGGGCTGCATAACTATTATTGTTAAAAAATAATCGGAATAAACTATGACGTCATACATCGTCTAAATTATACATACCTAGAATTGGGTTATTCCATAAAAATATGTCATCTCGCATAGCATAATGAGGATTGTTGGCATTGATCTGAATCAGCCTCTTTAGGCCAATATATCGACTATTTCATACAATTGAATAGACATCCAGAACAAGTTTATATATATATATATATATATATATATATATATATATATATATTCAAATTTATTTTTTACGCCGAAAAGTTTTCATGTGTCATTAAAAACTTTACCATGTAAAACTCAACTTGGAAAGAAATGAGGATTACAACCTTGTTCTGGGCTGCTATTCAAATGTAAAATTATTATTATTATTATTATTATTATTATTATTATTATTATTATTATTAATCATTAGAAACCAGGACGTCCGCTCAAAAGACTTTTGGATGGTGTTTCTATCGAGGCCGAAACAGGTCAACAAACGACCTAAATTCATTGATGGAATATGATAATTATTATTATTATTATTATTATTATTATTATTATTATTATTATTATTATTAGGCCTCTATTATTATTTTGGATCTATAATTGTAAAAATCGGAGGAGCAAGTTCTCCAGGAGGGACTTCAAGCCATGGGTTTTGATTCTGACGATTTTCAGGCTCGTAAAACATCCTTAAACCTAAATAAAAAGGACTCTAAGTAAATTTACCGTATTTTCTCATCCAAGTGCTACTTTGGTTTCCTAGATTTCACTATGAGGCGCAACGCTGACCCCGGGCCACTCATTGGCATTTATCCGAAAACAAGTGTAACTAAATTAGTATAGTTGAATTTATTCCCTGTAGGGGTAGAGCGCCAAAATCTCGTTGAGAAAACAAGGGTTTACAAGAAGAGAAGGATATTTAATACACAATTCAAGTACATATATATAAAGCTTGCATTGCTCAATGTCAAAAATGTAATTATAATATATATATATATATATATATATAAAATGGTGTAGCCCAGTGTTGAACCATAGTCTATCCTTTGTTAGGAGTTAATAGACCAACTACATTTTAGTTACATTATTTGACCATAGATGTCATGAGTGGAATGCGGTCAACACACCGACTCAATGAAGACATGTAAAAGGCAACTAAGGTATTACTAGGATGTTTAAGATCGGTAAATTTTGCTTAGAGACCTTTTTATTTAGGCTTAAGGCTCTTTTACGAGCCTGAAAACCTTCAGACTCGGGACCCACGGCCTCAAGTCCCTCCCGGAGGACTTGCTCATTGGATTTTTCCATCCTCAAAAAATCCATCGGCCGCGGCCGGATTATAACCCGCGATCCTCGGGACCAGAGGCAAGGTCAAGTTTATAGGTATTGAAATGAATGTTAAAAGAATGGTAAACCTTTATATAATATGAAAACATAATTCAACATTTATTTGTGCTTATAGGCCCTATTTTAGGTTATATCGAGCAATGTTCTATAGGCACAAGTATAGAACAATAGTTATAATACAATAACAAAACATTCAATCTAAAACATGTCCAATATAAATATTACATAAATATACAGCATATCAACTTGCTGTGCATTGTATAATGTATACATACCACACAATAAAATGTCACTCACATACAAACCAACATTAGAAGAGTCGAGGTGAAACTTTATAACACAGAATTATATGGCATCCTGTAAAATTTAGTTTGTATTCAATGTTGTGCCAGGCGTTTAATCTTAGGGTCTTTCCCTCCATATTCTTTAATATTCATGACCTCACTAAATATAAGAGGAAAGTGTCAGGTAGAACTTGGCCGACAATGGGAAGGACAAGAGGAGTAGGGAAAGAGGGGAAACTCTTTTTAGATTTCATAATATTATTTCTAAGACAAATTTTCCAAAGTCATAATATTTTCTAACTCTTTTCCTAATGAACAATTCAGTCATTTACGTAAAGTGCATTTGTTTTTTTTTTAGTGTTTCCTGGAAGCCCAAAACTTAATTTCTCTAAAATTTAAAATCGCTGTTACATTAATACGATGCAACTTAATTGTTCCAATGCTTTACAATAAATTAATAGTTAAATTCCTAAACGCATAATGTTTTTTTTTTATTTAGGTCTACTAATAACAAATTATTTAGTAATGGTATATTTGAGAATTGCATAAGCTACAGATATTTACACTATATTCTTAGTCTTCTGCTTTAATTCAATAATATAGGTATTTCACTTTATTTGTAGACGCTTCAACATATAAGGTTAGGCCTATATTGCGTCTAGAATCGTTGGTTATATTCAGTAGGTTGTGCATTTTTTATCGTTGTGCTTATCATATTGTGCTTCTTATAGAAGTCCACTGATAATATAATTCTAATGAATTTAGGGTATAATTATGATTAAATTGGTCCTGCTAATTAAATACCAACGCTAAATTTGCCTTGACAACTGAGAAAAACTACGAGAGAAACCAGAATCAGATTGGACGGCCATGAAGTTTGAACCCAGGAGGTACCGAATCAAGTCTGAGCCAACTCCTTTTTTTTTACATTCTTTTAAGTCTAATGCTATATTAGTTTACACTTATTTAATTATATCTTGTGTAGATGTAGAATTTGTATTATTTTGATGGACCCTCTAACACTAGATTTTAGTATTTCGGGGATAAGTTAGAAATAATTTTGTATGTAATTAAAAAAATTGTAAATCTGAGGAATCCAACCGAGCCAAGTTCTATAGCTAACCCAAGTAACCTAACCCAAACAGATAATGTTGGATGATACAGAAAAAAGTATTTAAAAAAATGGTTACCACTTATTAAAAACAGACTGTCTAATGAACATAAGTAAACAGGGAATTTTGTATAAGGAAATTTGAAAGGAATGTATTTTAGGTTAGATGTTTATCCCTACGATCATATATTATTGTATAAATTAGTGTAAATAGCATCAGGAAAAAAAATACACTCATTGCGATGGAACACATTACCTTAATCACATTAGGCATATATACATAAAACAAGTGTTAGCAGTCCTGCTGCAAAATACAATAATATAAATTTAACATAATTATCAAACGCTATGGACAGAAATACGTTTCGATATTATTAATACAAGCTATATCCATAAATCAGTATTCAATTAACGCAATGTTTGAATTTTACCGTTGAAATATAAAAGAATATATGTATTCTTGGTGATTCTTTACACATGTGACGCGAAACATTTTTGAAGTTCCAATCATACACCATGCGCATGCACCAACAAACGCGAAGTGGTTTACACCATGGAATCAAGGGATGCAGCCAACATATACACGATCTTTAACGAACCTAAAAGCTAACCTAATGCAAATTAAGTACATAATCTGTTAAAGACAACCTAAAACCTAATATAACGCAATTTATGCACTCTAATATGTGAAAGGATGCAACTCCCAAAAATAAATAGTACGTTCTGAAATTCTGAAGTATATATGTACAGTTAATTAGTGCATACTCTATGTTGGCTGCAGTGGAACATAACTTTGTTTTTGTTTAGAATATTCGTTAAAATCAATATGGCTGCCACGACTTCATGTTATGTATGTAGTTAAATATCATAGAAAAAATATTGAAATAGCCGTTATAAAAATGTAAAAATCATTGTAAATGGTGGGAAATATTTTAAAAATGGAACCCTAAGAATAAAATTTGACAGGACTTTATGAAGGAATTAAGAAATTTGCGTGACATGTTGTAAAGAATAGCCTTATTTTTGGCTAACAGACATTTTTGAAGTTTAATCATGTCGTGTCTCATAAGTAAGGTCAGTTTTTAATGCAATGTTGTGTGTCTGGTACAATTCTGAAGATGCGATTCATTGGGAGTTTGTTCCAAACGGGCGTGCAGTGGATGCGGATCTTTATTCTCAACAACTGGAAGGAGTGAATGAAAATTTGAGATGGAGATACCCAGCATTAGTTAACAGAAACAGAGTTGTCTTGCAGGACAATATGAGACAAAATTAAAATTTTATAAAACAATGACAGTCCCTGTCCTTTTGTATGGGAGTGAATCTTGGATTATCACTACCAAACAAGAAAGTAAAATCCAAGCAGCCGAGATGAAATTTTTACGAAGAGTAAAAGGATGCACTAGAATGGACCAGAAAAGAAACAAGGATATCCGTGAAGAACTGCAGATCTACTCCATATAAGAAAATATATTTAACAACAAGATTCAGTGGAAAGGACATGTAGAAAGAATGGAAGAAAGTAGATTACCAAATAACATTTTACATTATTTTCCGAGAGGAAGAAGAGATGTCGGACGTCCTCGGAAGAGATCGTCTTAGATCTGTTCTTGAAGACGGAATAGGCAACCAATACCTAAACCAGGAAGTAAAGAAGAAGACAATGTAAGACCCAATACTGCATGAACAACCAAGACAAAAAATCAGGAAATGGGAGAAGTCGAACTGCTGTAACACCCAGTACACATCCGTGATATTGTACCTTCAGATTACCAACTGTTTTGATCCATGGTCCATTTCTTGCTGAAAATTACGAAAACATTGAATCTGTTCAAGTGAATCTCGACGAATTCTCAGCATCTAAAATCAGAGACTGCTGTGGTCGTGAAAAAATAAACCTAGCTGAAAGATGGCTTAAGACCATAGAAGCTGAAGATCTCTACTTCGAAGAATAGTTTAATCTCTTGTCAGAAAGCATTCCAAACAAAATTTTGTTTAAAAAAAAGAAGACATTACTAATGAGTAGCTTTCGGATTTTAAGGTGCGCACTCAAATTGGAACACACTAAAAGAAACTATTGAGTGATATGTTGCCTGAAAATGAGAATGGGGACAATTTTTTATCTAATTTTTTCTGCCTCAGTTCACCTATCCGATGAGGAAAATATTAAACGTAGTTCTAAAATGTATTTACAATTCAATTAGCTTATGCTTACCTGTTTTTTTCCGAATGTAAAATACGCTTTATATACTAGATGTGTGAAAAATAGAACTTAATAGTGTGTGGTTACTTTGGATACAACTATAAAACTAAAAGTATACATATAATTTACAATACTTAAAATTTAATTGTTATTTAAAACAATCGCTTTTTTAAATGTCACTTCGTTGCTTATGAACATAATTCCTTTCTAGAAAGAATTAAGTCTAAAAAAATTATTACATAAAACTTTCCTCATTAGGGGATTGCAACAAGGACAAAGTGTCAATTAATTTTCGAAATTGTTGAAATACATTTTGTAAATACATTAAAACATTTCAAATAGTAATTTAAGTATATTCTATAAAGTATAAATTTTGTAAAGATGGTTTCTAAAAATTGAAATTGATCCTCTAATAGCAGCGATGGAAATTTTAGAAAGATACACTCTGTCCAAATCTAAGAAATTCCAAAACTTAGCTAAGAATCCTGGTATAGTACCTCTTGCCCCGATCATCAATCCTGTGACAGTTATACTATCTAATTGGTATTTATCTTTTGTAATAGACAATTGTTGGCTCATATATGGCTTTCTTTTCAGAATCAACTTCCTCAGGTTGGCCACTATCAGTCTCAAAACGGATTGTGGGATCTAATATCATACCAATTTTAGAAGATGGTCTAAATACAATAATATATATTCGTCTATTACTCCCATTAGTGGCCACACTATGAACTTCCTCATAAACTGTGTATCTAGCCTATAATCTCGCAAGGCATCTGCCATCATCTATTTCAAGAAGAAAATTTGATTTAACCTATAAATTTAAGATAGGGCATGAATGTACATTCCAAATTTTAAAATGTATAACGCATTTCTATATATATATATATATACACACACACACACACATGAGTATATTAGACGTTATGTAGTGCTTATCACAAAATGTATTTTAAACAGAAGTCAAGTCATCGGCAATGTATCCGAATCCAAAATATAAGTGCATATAAGAGAATATGCTATATATTTTAAAACTTAACATTTAGCCCTATGTTAAAAAATAGAATATATTGCATATTTCTGCAGTTTGAGTGGATGGTATATAGCGATAACTCTACCTGTGTCATCATCGTAATTATAATATGTTGTTATCATTATCATCAATATTATTATCAAAATAATCAACATCATCATCCGGTATCATGGCAGCTGCCGCCGTCTTCCGGAAACCAAATGCCATTCCTCTCTGCCCATCGATTGATCTTCCTCCAACATTATTGGTCTTCCTCCAATATTATCAAAATAATAATTATTATTATACCAACTTACTTACTCACTGGCACTATCGAACCCGTAGGTTCATGGCCGCACGGACATAAGCTCTCCATACATCCCTGTCCTGAGCTAATGCTTTCCAATCATTCCCTGTAATATCTACTTCCCTCAAATCATAGTTAATGTTATTCTCCCATCTCATTCTTGGTCTACCAACTGGGCGTTTTCCCTCTGGCTTTCCTACAAGAAGCTTCCATGCAAGTCTTTTATTCCCCATACGTGCAACATGTCCTGCCCATCGCAGTCTACGAGACTTAACTGTTCTTATTATATTGGCTTCCTATAAAGACCGCCTAGTTCATTGTTATATAGTCTTCTCCATTCACTTGTCTGTTCATCTCTCTTTGGTCCAAAAATTTTCCTAAGTACTTTATTCTCAAATACTTGTAATCTCCTTTCCTCCCTTAAAGTAAGAGTCCATGTTTCGCACCCATATAATATAACTGGTAGAATAATAGTTTTACATATTTTCAGTTCAACGTTTTTTGAAAGGAGTTGGGATATCAAGAGTCTCTGCAATGCATAATAGCACGCATTTGCAGAATTGAGCCTATGTTTAATTTCTTTGTGCATCTCATTCCTATTTGTGATTATTGTTCCTAGGTATTTGAATTCAGCCACTTCCTCAAAATCTCCCTCATTTGTCATTAGCTGTCCATTTCCATTATATAATGAATTTCTACGTGTGACCATATTATTATCATTATCATCATTATTATTATCATTATTATTATTATTATTATTATTATTATTATTATTATTATTATTATTATTATTATATTATTATTATTATTATTATTATTATTATTATTATTATTATTATTATTATTATTATTATGTAATATACAGTATGAAGAAAACTATATTTCATGTTCTGTTAAAATGCATTTTATTATATGGTCCGGAACCTGGACAGTAAGTAGAAAACAAGCCAACAAGCTGTTAGCAGTAGAAATGGATTTTTGGAGGCGATCGACAAGAATTTCAAGAAGGGATAAAGTCAGAAACAGCACAATAAGGGAAATTATGCAAGTTGAAAAAAGTATTAGAAAAACATAGAAGAAAAACGTTTGAAATGGTATGGACACCTCATAAGATTGGAAGAAGATAGAATACCAAATAAGATCCTTGATTGGAAAGCTAATGGAAGAAGCGGAAGAGGAAAACCTAGAGAATGTTGGATAGATGGAGCGAGGAGGAAGGTAGAGAATTGAGAAAAGGAGATATTTTAGACAGAAACTCTGGCAACAAATCACTTTGGGTTGAAGGAGAAACACTGTATTGTGGAATATTCCTAAATATTATTATTATTTATTATTATTACAGTTTTTAATTTTTAATACATGAGTAGAAATATGTTTTCGAATCCAAATTTCTAATTTAAATCCAGAATTTCGTCTAAATAATTTATGATTAAGTATTACATTTCTAGAATTTAATGGAGATTCAAGTTGCTTTTTTTTTTCTCTTTTTTTTCTTTTTTCCTTGCCCTAGAAACCGGAGTGCTCTCTTAATACAACGATATCCAATGTAACCATCGTCTTCTGTTATGTTTATAAGATACGGCGATGGATGAACAACTTCAATTTCAGTGAAGTGCTATGTATTCATACTGCACAGAATATCACGGGATCTGAATTCAAACACACAAATTGTTGAGTTGGGTTTTTCAACACTTATTCTAGAGACGCTAACTCGGGGTTTTGATGGTATTAATAATAATAATAATAATAATAATAATAATAATACTTATAATAATAATAATACTTATAATAATAATTATTATTATTATTATTATTATTATTATTATTATTATTATTATTATTATTATTATTTTACTGTTGTAAACTAGATAGCTTTGCTCTTTGTAGTCAATTTCTTGTAAATATGATTGATAAATTAGAGGATATTTTCAAGGAAATTGTAATCCGAATGTCCTAACATTTGCTGTACAGTGAGGAAAACCCTGAAAAACCTTTACTCTGAAATTACCTGACCGAAAATCGAAATTTGGCACGGTTCGTGAGAGGTAATTATGTTAACACTTGAATATTTATATTTACATTTTATTTGTTACGCTTGTAAGTAAAATAAAATATTGTCTGTCAGTGGAGTGTGTAGAGGAATTCGCCAGCTTTCCGAATAGACAACTTTCTCGCTTGAAGCTCAAGAGCGAAATTAATAATGTCACGTGGTCTGTTCTCCCTCCTGCACTTCCTTATGCGGCCTCATTGGCCGTGCATTTTTGCTCGCCTCCTGCGTAGATGGCTTATTTCGGACAGCTTCTCTACAGATTCTACGAAGAGACTAAAGCTATAATTTCAAAACTATACATCCAATTTAAATAAGGTAGGTACCATATGAAAGACGAAGTTGGGAAGTTTTAAACCATTGTTCTTGTTAGAAGAGTCAAGTATTGCGCGCATGCGCAGATCATTTCATAAGAGATTGTTACAAAACGTGGACGATGACGATACATTCCTAATTCGAGTCTGCTTCTCAGATGAGGCAACCTTCCACCTTTCACCTTTTGCTGAGAAGACTATTGCAAACAAATACCTGGATATGTTGCAGCTATACGCTTTGCCGTGGCTGAATTCAAATACCTAGGAACAATAATCACAAATAGGAATGAGATGCACAAAGAAATTAAACATAGGCTCAATTCTGCAAATGCGTGTTATTATGCATTGCAGAGACTCTTGATGTCCCAACTCCTTTCAAAAAACGTTAAACTGAAAATATATATAACTATTATTCTACCAGTTATATTATATGGATGCGAAACATGGACTCTTACTTTAAGGGAGGAAAGCAGATTACAAGTATTTGAGAATAAAGTACTTAGGAAAAATTTTGGACCAAAGAGAGATGAAGAGACAGGTGAATGGAGAAGACTACTAACAATGAACTACATGGTCTTTATAGGAAGCCAGATATAATAAGAACAGTTAAGTCTCGTAGACTGCGATGGGCAGGACATGTTGCACATATGGGGAATGAAAGACTTGCATGGAAGCTTCTTGTAAAAAAAGCCAGAGGGAAAACGCCAGTTGGTAGACCAAGAATGAGGTGGGAGAATAACATTAACTATGATTTGAGGGAAGTAGATTATACAGGGAATGATTGGAAAACATTAGCTCAGGATAGGGTTGTATGGAGAGCTTATGTCCGCGCGGCCATGAACCTACGGGTTCGATAGTGCCAGTGAGTAAGTAAGTAAGTATACGCTTTGCCTCAACCCCCTGATGGAACAATTTTTCAGCAAGATGGGGCTCCACCACACTTTGCCCACGCAGTTCGTACATTCTTAGACGAACAATTCCCTGCAAGATGGGTCGGAAGAGGATCACCGTACATCACTTGGCCTGCCAGATCACCAGACCTAATGCCACCTGATTTTTTTTCCCTGTGTGTTTTATTAAGGACCTGGCTTACAGGACACCAGCACGTTATTTGGAAGACTTACAAGAAATATTTTATGCTGGTGTCTAATACATACGTCGAATTTGTATACCGGTTGGACATTTCCCATTCCACTAATGGAAGCCATGTTGAGGTTTATGAAACGTAAGGTAAAAAATATATATTCCCAGTTTTCACTCTTTATAGCATTTGGCTTCATCTATAAATTCGTATTAGTTCAGAAGCTATAACCATTTATTTTATTATATTTATAAGAGTCCACCGCTGTGGTCTCGAGGTGGCGTGCGGGCCCGGGTTTGAAACCCGGTCGGGGCAGGCTCCTGGTTGAGATTTTTTCGGGGTTTTTCCCCACCTGTAAGACAAATGTCAGGAAGCTTAGGGCCCAACGATCCCCGAAAATTATCCGGTCATCATCATCATTCTTCTCATCATCATCTTTCACCGGTGTGGAAAGCAACGGGAAGCTACCACACCTATATTTCCCTATAAAAGCTGCAAAGCATAGTATGAAAATTACTATGGATGGATATTTATAAGCGGAACACCCGGTAGGCCTATTAATTGTCTTATTCTAGTTAATAGTTGGTATAACATATAATTTAAGGACATTTAAGTCTCAAAAATCTTTGACTTTATCTAGCTGATTGTATTTATGTGTATATAGGTATATATATATATATATATATATATATATATATATATATATTCATAGTGTTCTGCTCAAAAGTTAGTTAGACTTATACGAATGTGTCTAAATGGCTCAACGAGTAGCATGCGTGTAGGCAAACAGTTTTCAGACACTTTTGAAATCCAGAATGGGTTGAAGCAAGGAGATGCACTATCTCCTCTACTATTTAATTTTGTACTAGAGCATGCCATTAAATCTTTAGAGAATGAGGAAGGCTTACAACTGAATGGTATTAATAAGCTGTTAGTTTATGCTGATGATGTAGTACTACTGGCCGATAGCGAGGAGATACTAAAGGCCAACACGCACACACTATTGAGTAACACTAAGAAATTAGGACTGGAAGTAAATATCAGTAAAACTAAATATATGGTCACACGTAGAAATACATTATATAATGGAAATGGACAGCTAATGACAAATGAGGGAAATTTTGAGGAATTGGCTGAATTCAAATACCTAGGAGCAATAATCACAAATAGGAATGAGATGCACAAAGAAATTGAACATAGGCTCAATTCTGGAAATGCATGCTATTATGCGTTGCAGAGACTTTTGATGTCCCAACTCCTTTCAAAAAACGTTAAACTGAAAATATATAAAACTATTATTCTACCAGTTATATTATATGGGTGCGAAACATGGACTCTTACTTTAAGGGAGGAAAGGAGATTACGAGTATTTGAGAATGAAGTTCTTAGGAAAATTTTTGGACCAAAGAGAGATGAACAGACAGGTGAATGGAGAAGACTACATAACAATGAACTACATGGTCTTTATAGGAAGCCAGATATAATAAGAACAGTTAAGTCCCGTAGACTGCGATGGGCTGGACATGTTGCGCGTATGGGGAATGAAAGACGTGCATGGAAACTTCTTGTAGGAAAGTCAGAGGGAAAACGCCCAGTTGGTAGACCAAGAATGAGGTGGGAGAACAACATTAACTATGATTTGAGGGAAGTAGATTATACAGGGAATGATTGGAAAGCATTAGCTCAGGATAGGGATGTATGGAGAGCTTATGTCCGTGCGGCCATGAACCTACGGGTTCGATAGTGCCAGTGAGTAAGTAAGTAAGTAAGTGTTCTGCTCAAGAGCAGGTCTTTCACTGCAAACTCAGCATTATCCACTCTTTTCTTAACTTAGCTTTCCTTTTTGTATCTGCATACAAACCATTTATTTTAATATTGTCTATCATCTGATGTCTTTTTCTGCCTCTAACTTTCATTCCATTGACCATCCCTTCTAGGGCATCCTTCAGCAGGCAGTTTCTTCTTAGCCAGTGGCCAATCCAATTTCTTTCCCTCTTCTTTATGAGTTCCAGCATTGTTCTTCTTTCACCCACTCTTCTAGCACATCTTTATTTCTTACTTTGTCTGTCCATTTTATACATTCCATTCTTCTCCATATCCACATATCAAAATCTTCCAGTCACTTTTCCTCATTCCGTCGTAATGTCCAAGTCTCTGCACCATACAATGCTACACTCCACACAAAGCACTTCACTAGCCTCTTCCGTAAATATTTTGCCAAAGGTCCGCAGGAAATGCTTCTCTTCTTGTTAAAAGCTTTTGCCATTGCTATCCTCTGCTTTACTTCTTGACCGCAGTTCATGTTACTACTGATAGTACAACCCAAATATTTGAAGCTCTCCACTTGCTCAATGTCCTTATCTTTAATCCTCATGTTTATCTTCCTTGGCTTCTTTCCTATAATCATGGCCTTCGTCTTATTTATATTTATATTCATCCCATAATCCTCGCACTTATCATTTAGCTCCATCAGCATGTCCCTCAGTGTCATTGCATGTTCTGCTAGCAAAGCCATATCATCAGCAAATATATATATGCTACATATGTACTAGCTAATACCCGGCGTCCGCTGCTACCTCTAAAATGAATTAATTGTGTTTTAATGTTTAGTTGTATAAGTAAAAAGAAAAATAATTATAAATTTATATCGTAATTATTTATAGATAGTCCGTGCTGATTAATCGGCGTTCCCCGGGAATCTACTTATCTCTATATTCATGGCATCAATGATGTGAAAGACAAAATAGTTATTGTGAGTTGTCCTAAAAGAATGCCCGCCGTTCGCTGCTACGCTTGCCCAGGAATCTACTCATCCTGATCATCTTGGCAACAATAAGCTGAAAGACAAAAAATTGTTATTATGAGTTATTCGTAAAATAGGGACATATGCTGTAGCGGACTTTTATTTAGATTTTTTTTTTTTAGATATTCAATTCTGAGTTCAATAATTTGGTGTATTTATTATGGTTTGGGCAGCGTGAGCCATTTAAGCGTCCAAAAAGATACTTTTTTTTAGTGTACCAACGCCTCTTTTTTTTAGCTCCTGCCCTATAGTATATAGGGTAGTATGTTATTTACGTAAATTGTCCGAGTAAATTCTCTAAACGATGGAGAAAAATAAATTCAAATCGGTCAAATAGTTTTCGAGATCCATAAAGGGTAGACACTCTCAATCATATCAATCCATAGTAATTCTTCCCAAGGGCAGGTCTTTCACTGCAATCATAGCATTTTCATGCTATGCTTTGCACCTTTACTAGGGAATTGTAGGTGTCATAGCTTCCCGTTGCTTTCCACACCGGTGAAGGATGATGATGATGATGATGATGATGATGGCCATATGATTTCGGGGACCGTTTGACCCTTAACGTTTTCGTGACATTTTTCTTACAGGTGAGGAAAAACCCCGATAAAAATCTCACCCAGAAAAACTGTCCCAACTGGGGATCGAACCCGGGCCCGCTACGTGACAATGTAGCACGCTACCTCGAGACCACAGCGGTGGACTACTCTCATATTATATAGTATATAACAAAATAAAACGAGATTACTATGTTAGATATGTTATAGGCGTGTAATATTTAAAAACATATTGTATTGGAATTGTGTTTTACACATGTAGTACGCCGCGCCGGTTTGATTGAAGGAGAATATCTGATGACCTGCTATTATACTGTACCAGCGGACCCAACAGACCATGTCCTGCCGAACGTTCCTATTTCGTGTCATGGCCGGACGATAATAATGCCACTTTTTTACCATACAATTTACCAATTAATAAGTTCGCAAGAAAACTCCTCACTGTAACCTGTTGTGGCTCAAAATGCGTGAATTATGACGTCACATTTTTATCGCGCGGAATATGTCGGTAAAGCAGATGACTACACTTCTGACATTAAAAAACTATAACACGATCGCAGTGTCACCAACCGGGTCCAATTGTGAATCTAAACCATCCATGAACCCACTCAAACACACAAAAATGTTATCGAAATGTAGGCAGTTTTTAATTTCAGATTTAAAGTAAACCTCCACTTTTAATTGTGTGATCTCGCTCAATCTTGGATAATACCTACCTCGGTTTATTCTAATAGGATATACTGAGTTTCGTTGTGAAACATCGAAAATTGTGACCGCGAGAGCGATTTTTAAATTTTCACTTCAGGTGAACTCCTACACCTAATGGTTTTATAGGGTCCAATCGTGAATCTAAACCATCCAGGGACCCAATCAAACACACACACAAAAATTTAATCAAAATCAGTCTAGTCGTTTAGGCAGTTTTTAATTTCGGATTTCAAGTGAACTTTCACTTCTAATTGTCAGATTTCGCTCATTTTTTGATAATATCTACCTTTGTTTATTTTAATAAGATATACTGATTTTCCTTGAGAAACATCGGAAAAATGTGACCGCCAGAGCGATTTTTAATTTTCGTTTCAGGTGAAATCCTATACCTAATAATTTTAGAACATAATCGATAACGAGTCAAAATTAGAACATGTCACAAATAAGGAAATTAGAAACATAATGGAAGCAGAAGAAACCATAATTGAAAGAATTGAGGAGAAGGAATTAAAGTGGTTAGGCCATGTTTTAAGAATGGAAGATGAGCAATGGCCAAAGCAACTATATCAATGGCAACCGACCAGAAAGAAGAAAAAAGGGAGACCAAAGTTAACACGGAAGGAAAACATGAAGACAGTAATGCAAGCAAGAGGGCTAAGCATTGAAGATGCCAAAGATAGTAGGCTTTGGAGGTTTGGCACGGGAATACGGCAGCAGCTGTAAAAATCCGAAGATAGATAAATAATTGATAACGGCTAAACACTCGCCGCATCTGAAAACCTGTATATAGACATTTTCACGAAGATCGGTTGAACGGTTTAGAAGTCTATAAAGGATATACAGACAGACATACAAACATTCATTTTTATATAATATATAGATTAATACCATGACATGGTACATACACCACCATAAACACATGTTTATTTCAAATCTGTTGTGCGGTTAGCAGAAAGCAGATTGTAAGCATTAAAATTACTTGCTTTGTGGTTAAAGTTGACCTGGAAAAGTGTAATTAATTTCAACCCGTGACAAGGTGCACTCAGTTTTCATATTGTGAAACTCTTTGTAGAGCGGCAGAACATCGATTTCTTGTCATTGGCTCCGCCATCAAGTCAACAATCCCCACCGGACACGTTTCCAAGTTTTCCTTTACCTAAGGGCATTTTAGATATTTTGTAAAACGAAAGATGCACGTCATATCCACTATAATAATCCTAATATAAAATGTCTCCTATAATTCCATTAACTAAATTACTGTGACAATTAAAATAGTACTTTTATAAGGACTAGATATAAAATATAAAATATTTCTATCACATATCAACATAAATTTGGTCTCTGCATTTTAAAGATGGTATTAACTCCGATATTTTCATAGTTATTTTGCAAATCACAACTTCACAATTTAAAAAAAACATACATTCAATACATAACAAGCTTACGCGAATATATTTCGTAATTCATTCACACAAATTATATATATATATATATATATATATATATATTAATTTGTCTGTGTGTGTATATGTATATATATATATATATATATATATATATATATATAGTATGATAAGAAAAATAAATGCATGGACGGGATTCGAACCCGAAACTCTGAGTCTGTACCTCAGCGTGATATCCATTACACCACCAGGCGAATCCAATTAAAACATTTTTCTTATATATGTATATAATAATAATAATGGAGAATATAATACATATATAAGAAAAATAAGTGTTTGAATTGGATTCGCCTGGTGGTGTAATGGATATCACGCTGAGGTACAGACTCAGAGTTCCGGGTTCGAATCCCGACCAGGCATTTATTTATCTTATCATACCATATTAAGCATGCATTGCTCAATGTTAAACATTTAATTATAACATATACATATATATATATATATATATATATATATATATATAATATATATAATATATATATTAGCTAATACCTGCTACGCTTATCAATGGAATATTAATTAATTGTGAGACGAACCAAACATGGCGGTTGCTAGTCAGTTTTTAATTTCGTATTCCAAGTAAACCTCAACTTCTAACTGTCGGATTTCGTTCATTTTGGACAATACCTACCTCAGTTTATTTTAATAGAATATACTGAGTTTCGTTATGAAACATCGAAAATTTCGACCGCTAGAGCGATTTTTTTTTAATTTTCACTTCAGATGAAATCCTATACCTAATATTTTAGAGGGTACGTCCACCGCTGTGGTCTCGAGGTAGCGTGCTGCCTTGTCACGCAGCGGGCCCGGGTTCGATCCCCGGTCGGGACAGTTTTTCTGGGTGAGGTTTTTATCGGGGTTTTTCCTCACCTGTAAGACAAATGCCAGGAAAACTTTAAGGCCCAAACGGTCCTCGAAATCATATGGCCATCGCAATCATCATCATTCATATTCATCTTAGGTTAATCTTAGGATTAGGGACTCTCCTGGCGCACCATTATCATCAACACCGATAATATCATCGGGGCAACGTAACCCCGCTTTCCAGGCGCCCCAACCTCAGAAGTGGGTTACAAGTACGCCATGCCAGGAGAGAAACCAGGAATGTCGAAAGACAACCCTGGGGCATTTGGAAAACAAAATTAGAGGGTCTAATTGTGAATCTAAACCATCCAGGGACTCACTCAAATACCAAAAAAAATGTCATCAAAATCGGTCCAGCCGTTTAGGGAGAGTTTAATTTCGTATTTCAGGTAAATTTCCACTTCTAATTCTAGGTTTTCGCTCATTTTTGGACATTATCTACCTCGGTTTATTTCAATAAGACATGTTTGAGTTTCGTTGTGAAACATCAAAAATAGTGACCGCTAGAGTGATTTTTAAATGTTCACTTCAGGTGAACTCCTACACCTAATGGTTTTAGAGGCTCCAATTGTGAATCTAAACCATCTAGGGACCCGCTCAAAGACACACTAAAAATTTCATCAAAATCGGCCCAGTCGTTTAGGAGTTCAGTGACATAAGCACGTTCAGATTTCTTAGGTTTTGGATGGTTTGGTCATCTGATAAGAAGGGATCAACATTAGATTAGTTTTAAAAAAACTATATAAATGGAAACTATAGGAACTAGAGCTGTTGGTAGACCTAAGATGAGATGGCAGGACGATGTTTGGGAAGATTTGAAGAATATGAGGGTGACAAACCTGAAATTGGTAGAAGATAGAAGAGTCTGGAGGAAGATTATTGAGAAGGCCAAAACATTAAATTTTGAAGTTGTAGTGCCTTAAGATTATGATGATGAAGATGATGATATTTCCTGAGTGATGACTTCGCTATTTTCCTCATCTGTAAGACAAATTTCAGGAACCTTTAAGGTCCAAATGGTCTCCGAACAACATCTGACCATCATAATCATCATTATCATATTTGCCACGTTTACTATGAGTATTTAACTCATGCCCCAAATCGGAGTCAATGGCCAATCACGTTTCAATGAATTCTGATTTACAACCAATCACAGTCGTGTTTCACCTGGAATTTATCAAATAAGTTTATCATGTTAAAGAAAGATCCTCTTTTTTAACATTCTGAATAGGCCAGATTATTTTGCAGTGACTGACTATATAAGAAATACGGCTACCGGATTGTATAATATAGTACACGAACGTAAACAGATACTGCTTGCAGGATATAATAGAAAAAACATTTGTAGTAATTGATTATACCACAATAAAAAGAAACTACTGTTTGCACTTTCTTAAACGTATTGTTTTTCATAAATTTCCGTTCCAGAAAAATATAATTTACATCATAGGACATCAGAAATTAATTAATAATCTATAATGTTGGTTATAAACAGCTTGATGTGTTTCATGCTTTATCCACTAGGGTGCATTCTTACAACATTGCGATCCTTTGGCAATAAATAATATGATCTGGTTGCAATGATGAACAAATGAAGCATAACAAACGTTTCTCATTTGTTTTCAAACATCGCCGTTTACATTAAATAAATAAATATATATATATATTTTTTTTTTCAAATGCCCCAGGTTTGTCTTCCGACATTCCTAGTTTCTCTCCTGGCATGGCGTACATGTAACCCACTCCGAGACCACAGCGGTGGACACATTAAATATATAAGTATTTTAAAATAACCATATTTAAATAATGATTTGTGAGTAAACAGCTTAATTTTGTTTGTTAAATAGTCCTAACAAATGCCACGTGTGGTTTCCAAATTATCGATAAATTCGCGACTCAGGAAGTGAATTTGTCCACAGGATTTGAAAATCACTCGTGGCATTACTTATGAATATGTGTGTGAATGGGGTGTTTCGTCTTAATGTTGTGTTGTCTCGGGGTGACCCTCCATGTCGTCGTGTGGTCAAAAAATTATGTTTATGAGCCATAGTTTAAAATCCCTCTCCCCACAGGTCACACGTGGCGTGTAGCTTGTAAAATGTATTATCGAATGAGAGGGTAAACTCAGTTAATTAAAATGGGACTGTTATGATCGTTATAAGACTGAGCAACAAAAAATAAACTTTTTTTGTCTCAGAAAGAAAAATATGTGATTCTGATAGTATTTTTTCTCCTAAATTCAAATATGATATCGGTTTTTCTCCATCACGCAAGGTTTCCGAGATACAGACATTTATAATTTCAAACACTTTAATATTTTCAACATTCGTAACTACACAATATTCGAACATTCGGACTCGCCTAGAAAGTAAAAAATGACGATTTTCTGCTATATTTCGCCTGTCGAGCATCCCTCTTGATGGTCCATCAATAATCGGACAGCATATTAGGATTCCATTTGCCTTGATATCTCTTTTCTATAGCTGAAATCTCCTGATAAAAGTGTTCCCCGTGCTCATCGCTCACTGCGCCAAGATTTTCCGGGAAAAAATATAGGTTTATTTTAAAAAAATAATTATTTAAATCCATTAATTGAAATTGAAATAAAAAACTATGGGTGATGGAGAAATTCCGAATACATATTTGATAACACGATAAAAAAACTGCATTAAGTACAACTATTGGTACTCATGAGACAAAAATCATGTTGGCCAGTGTAATCAGAGGATCGCTTCCTTCTTATACAAATCTTATTTGAAAAATAAATGAGAGATATTAACTTCTACAATATTTGGTGGTACAGGAAAAAAAAAAAAACACTAAAAAAATTAGAGAAACTAAAAGCTACATACCTAAAAAGGGTGCTCTGTCTTTTCAAATACACACGCTAGCAAATTGTATATGAACTCTCCAGAGAACCCTTCTACATAGAAGAGCTGAGACTTAAGTTCCTACTACTAGTGACACCAGCTTACCAGGATCTCCTGCAAGAACTCCACGAGAAGAAACGCAAGATATGGGGAAAATTCTGTATTATTGACGCCATGACAAACCGTGAATGGACTCAGGGAGGATGTGAATTGAGCCACACAGTGACCAGACTCGCTGTGCATGGATTTTACCATAAGCTGTGCAGCAACCAGAAATTCCACGAGCCCGGCCCAGACTGCGTGTGTGCAAGATGAGGAGAAATGTGCGAGAGATATCATGTGTTAAACTATAGGATGAGATCAGAATCGTTGGTGAAACTCTGCACTAAGACAATCTTCTTTGCAAGTTGTGCGCATTTCATATTTTATTATTACAAGGAAAAAACAGATGAGTCACTTTTTACTTGAAACAGAAAAAAACATAATTTTAGTAGTACAACACACACATTTCCTTACCTGCATGCCAAACTTTGGAGCTAAATAAATCCATGACTAAACTGTACCTTTTGTTGTTTCAAACTTCTAAATGATAGTGCTTTCCATGGAGAATCGAATGGCACATTAAACTCCAATTCGACAAAAAAAAGTGACTTGCCTGGTTCTTTCCCTGTTCTCTGCCTATATTTTATTCGATTTTCTAGCTTAATCTGATGTAAAAAATATAAATACTTCATAAAAATAACAAAACTAAAATAGTTAAATAATATTATCTATTAAAATGTCCACCGCTGTGGTCTCGAGGTAGCGTGCTGCCTTGTCACGCAGCGGGGCCCGGGTTCGATTCCCGGTCGGGGCAGTTTTCTGGGTGAGGTTTTTATCGGGGTTTTTCCTCACCTGTAAGAAAACTTTAAGGCCCAAACGGTCCCCGAAATCATATGGCCATCATCATCATCCTTCATCGGTGTGGAAAGCAACGGGAAGCTACCATACCTACAATTCCCTAGTAAAGCTGCAAAGCATTGCATGAAAATGCTATGATTGCAGTGAAGGACCTGCCCTCATGCAGAATTACTATGGGTGGATCTATTAAAATATTTCTACTCAGTTATTTTAATGTCGTATCTTTTAATGAAATGCTGTCATTATCTGCTAAATATATCAAAATATGTTGTAAACACAGTGGAAACACTGATATTTTCGTATGTCTTGTGACAGATAATGGAAACCTAAGTAACTAATTAATTCTATGAATTATGGAACCTTAGGTTCGATGCCGCATTCACTAAGGAATTTCACTGGTCTCTATCCTCAAGCAACTCATTCTAGTTTATATATTTTATATCAAGTTCCCTAAAATCAACCCTAATATTTTCTCATCTTCGTCTAGGCCTTCGTAATGGCCTTTGTCCAAGGATTTCCCAATGAAAATTGAAATAATTTTTACTGTCACCCAATCAAGTTAGACCTGCCATTTTAGGCTTCTAGAATTAAAACCCTGACAAATATTATGAGTTCTCATTATGAAGATAATGGAAAACTACATATAAATTGTCTTTATATAATTATACTGTCGGCCTTAATTAATTAAATTTAGTTCTAGTGTTTTATACGGAAGTTGCATTCAAGTGTGTAAAAGTTGATATAGACGATGATTTAATGATATATTGGCCACTCTCTGATGCTGAATTTTTGCTAACTTTGCTATAATTGTTATTATAGCTCTCATTAGTCTTATTAATTTTTAAAATCGCTGCAGATGACGCGGAATGGTGACGTTGCAAATTATTCGCAACTGAACGGAATTTATTTCTCTCGCTATTACTAGGGTTTATAACCTTTTTCGTCATCACAATGCTTCCATTTTTTGTATTCATCCTACAACTAAAATTACTTTTAACACTTGTGCTATAATCATTGTTGTATCTCAGAGGTTTGCAGCAGGACCTACTTGTTATTATGGCCTTGAAACCTGCACGAAATTTTTTATTGAAAAATGCGTATAAAATAGGATTTACACAGGAATTCGAAGCACCTAACCATTGTGCGACAGGGAGTAATGCGTGGACAGCAGCTTCTTCGTCCTCAGTGAATGGACCTCCGAACTTCACTCTGGTAAAGAGGACGTAGAGAGGAAGCCATGAGAGAGCAAATGAGACAACCACAACCAACAACATTTTGATTGCTTTTACTTTGGAACGATGGATCATCATGTCCATAACACCTCCCTGAGGATGTGGCTCTCCTGGTAGAGTCCTCCTGCACACTCTTCTCCAGATGAGCAGGTAACAGATCGAGATGAGAGTCAGAGGAAATAAATAGCACATCACCAGGTGAGCCACCACGAAGTAAATGTTTCCACTGTCTTGTGTGGGCCATGACTCTGTGCAGATCTAAAGGCAAAAATCTATATTATACAAATGCATATTTATGTATACATAATGAACTATTAAACAACAAGAAATGACGAAACAGATATCAATATCATTTTATACAGGTCAATGGGCAAAACTCCCACAATAGGCTATAATTGAACTTAAAATAGCCGTGATATACTTACAGATGAGCCAGAAAAAAAAAGAACATTCTCATTAACACAAATGTTTTCAATGTCATCCGGCCATTCTGATGTCTTACATCAACCTTGCAAAAAAATTAATTTCCTTACTGGATTTAATAAAAAATATAAATGTTTCGAAATTATTTTTAAGAATCTCAGGACGAATTTAATCATATGACTCAAAATATAGGCCGATTTGCATCGTACAAAGTGTATGATTTTGAAAATTGACTTTTACAAGTCCTCTGAATGCCATAGTTTGCATGACCATAGAGCAGTATTTGTGCTTGAACAGGGATCTTGGATTCAAATCCTAGCTCAAACGTAATTTTTTCACTCTTTCTAATTATGTCTTTTTTTTTCCTGGCATCATAAGCATATCGCGGTCATGGATTGACACCAAAAGGGATAATGAAATCTAATCGAGTTGGCAAAACATACAGTATGGATTACAGTTTGTGGAACTGCATGGCTATTTAGATGCTGATAGAATATTTTAGATTAAAATAGAATCAGATTTGTGAACGTTTTAAGAGATGTAATGTTCTGCATATTTATCAAATATTGTGAAAATCTAAAGCAGAAGCTTCATATTAGCGTCATCCTGATGATTCGCTCTGTCTTCATGGAACTGTACATATATACTTTGACCGATTTTAATTTCAATCATAATTTTAAATTCTGACATTTGATGAGTCCCGGAATAACGTTGTTTGGAACAATTTTGCTAAAAGCGAGTTTTTTTATGGAATAATGTTATATAGAAAGTTCTACAGGTAGTGTGCATTAATCCCTATTATATTGTATTTTATAACTAAAATTTGGTTTGAAAATTGGCATTCTGGAATAATATAACTATTTTTTATTATATAAAACTTTCCTCATTAGAGGATTGCCACAAGGACAAAGTAATGCAGATAATTAATTTTCGAAATTGTATAAATGCATTTTTAAATGCATTTAAAATTTTCAAATCGTAATTGACATATATTCTGTAAAGTAGAAATTTTGTAAAGATACTACAATACAACAATGGATAGCGTTAAAATTGTAAAAAGTTGTTCATTCTGTTTTAAAACATTTAAGCACAGGAAGAAGAAATAGCATGGAAAGATGGTTAAATGAGGAACGGCAGACACAAGTATTTGAATACGACTATCCTAAAAGTGAACCTATAATAATGATATAAATGTGTTTCTACATCATACTGTTATGTAGGGCCTATACTATGACGATGAAATCTGTAATAAGTATTGATTAGCAGTAAGTATTTTGAAGTCACATAAATAAATAATATATAATTTCTACAGGAAATTCTATGCCCTGATACTTGTCGTAGACATGGTTGTGATCTATTGGCACGGGATAAAAAATTGGAATAGAATACAACACATTTATTTAGTCTGGTAGAGTTAAGGTCATGTGGCCTTCTCTTCCACTCACCAGACCAAACGTATGTTACATTTAAATACAAAAAATTACAATAATAGCACATTCTAAACAATTAAGTATCTGGTTAAAATGAACAATAATGAAAATATCTAATAATACAATAAAATCATGTACAAAATTAAACTAATGGAAGAATGTATACTCAAAGGAATAACAGCTCGAATCTACTATACATAAAAAGAAATGAAAAAATACACAAAGAAAGTAAGAAACTCTAATGAATTCTTCATTCAGATATTTAATCGGGACCATTGAACAGTCAGCAATTTTAAAGGAATGCATGGAAGTTTAAGAACCTTCAAGACAACAGCCAGGTATGTCTGAAACAACATCAAGGCGTAAATGCACTTTTATGCAACTATTATATCGTAAAAAATATATGATATGCGTCAGAAGACAATAATATGATGTATTTCGAACGACACGTAATCCTGTGAGACTTTTGAGAAAAATAATATAATTTCAAAATTAAAAACTAAAGTAATAACGTTCCATGGAAAGTACCCAGTAAGAACAAAAATAGTAATAGAAGATAAAGTGTTGGAACAGGTTTCACACTTTCAGTATTTGGGCTGCGATATAACTTATGAAGATGGACAAGATATAAATAAGAAAATGCAGAAATTTCAACGTATTTGTGGAACAATCAGACGCACGCTGAGGAACAAAGTAACAAAGAATATGCAGATAAGATTTTACTCAAAGATGGCACTAGTGTCGATGTATGGAAGTGAAGCCTGGGTCCTGAAGGAAAAAGAAAAAAGTAAAATTCACGCAGCGGAAATGAGATTCCTAGGGGCTGTGAAAGGTTGTACAAGAGAAGGACATATTAGAAATGAGAATATTAGAGAGGAACTAAAAGTACAACCACTTCTTCAACAAATAGAAGAACAATTGGATAGAACATCTGCAAAGAATGACAGAGGATAGGATACCAAAGATGGCACTGATGTATAATCCTGGAGGACGGAGATCGATAGGAAGACCAAGAAAGAGCTGGGCTAAACAGATGTGAGATCGGAACAGTCAAAGACCTAATCCGTTGAGGATGATGATGATTTCGAACGACACCTACCATGTGAGCACTGTGGTAGCTTTGAAAATGTATGCATTGAAAATAAAATGTAATGTTAATAAGTGACTATGTAACTAAGAAGTGTTGCATAAGAATCGCAAAACGTTATTAACTTTCCACACAATTAAAATTGTAATATTAAATTCGATCTAATAATTAAAAATAGTAATTATGTAACAGATACCGGTAATGAAACAAAAATAAATCGAGTAATATTATAATCCTCTTGCATATGATGTGTTTAATGAGAAAAAACTAAATCTGATTATGCCATACATACTTCTGCTATGAAAAGTTAGTTACAATACCATGTTTTATATGTTATTAATTTGAAAAAATGTTTAACTTTTTATACTTAATAACCCCTTTGTTCCATATATATTGCAATAAATGATTAAATTAATTTAAAAAAAACAAGCTTTTAATGCTACTATAGTTTTCACTCGTTTCCCTAAAAATGTACTTTTTGTTCCATACAAGCTTATTCTGATGGACAATTAATTTGTTTGTAACTTATATAGAATTTTATCTTCTATTATAACAATCAGTGACGCTTTAGTTCATAGTTACTAAGGCAACATAACCTATATTTTATATTCTAACACGCTATCAAAACATAAAATACAGGTTCAACAAAACGTAAAATACACTTTAATGATTATCGACAGTTAATGTAATACTAATTATTTTCTGATGAACCGTGAAAATCACCTTCTCCGCTCATTTTTACTTTAAATTCACATATGAAACTATCACCCGAAATTGCAGAATATAACAATAATGTTTGTTGATTTACCATATCTTTTTTTTTCTCCAAAGCCCACATTACTCTTTCTCTAAACATATCGTTTCCGCAATAAATAAATTTCATTAAATATACTAAATATACAACATATACTAAAATAAAATCTCTAAACATAGATAAAATATTGTAGACAACACGTTACAAAATTAGGTTTAATAACTCTGATCTTAGAACACTCCCTTTTGTCGTGTTCTAACTTGAAATTATCGTTGCTGAACCTCTGTTTTTGTCTAAATAATTTTTTAGAAAACGTATAACAATCCATTTATAACGAGAACATATTAGCCATTAAGAAAACAACAACGAATGTATACCCAAAATAGCTGGCAGTTTCAGTTTCATGAAGCTATTATCATAACGTCCGCACTCATATAGATTCACTGTTATGAAATAACTCAATGGTAAAGGCATCTATTAACTAATGTTCATGGAGAACATAAAAATCAAACAATTTGCGAAGCACGCACCAATAGCCATGCGTTATAATACTGTATGTTTCCAACCCGATTAGAATTGTCATAGTAACGGATATCATGTGTGTAAAGCGTTTTGCTACATCGGATATGGAATGATCTACACAAACAATAACTGAGAATAAGCAAAACTATTTATATTTTAGAGGCTATACGAATTAATTCCGATGCCACAAAAGAAGAGAACGTTTCCAGTGTTTGTTGACAGCCATAATCCACCACTACCTGTACATAAGTACATTTTGAGCAGAACAACATTTTATTTTTGACCAGCCTCATGGGTTAGTGGTCAGCGTTCCTCACTACTGTTCATGAGGTCCCGGGTTCGATTTCCGGTCAAAGCATAGGCCTTAAAGGGAACTATTCCTGTGTTTGCAATGGTCTGGAATTTAGGTTAAGTTTAAGTTAAGAACTCTCCAGGCGTTTCATTATCATTTATATAATAAGTAGGTCTGATAAGTTGAATAGTCTGATAGTGTATTTGATGCCTGTAGTGACGGGGGGAGGGGGTATGAGCGTGTGGTGTGTATATGTGTGGGGGTGCGTGGGTGTATGTGTGTGTTTTTTTTCTAATTTATTTTCTAGCATTTTTTTAAAATATTAATGTACGGAATATTGATGAATGTAGATATGTATTATTGTGATGTAGATTTTACTTATATGTAGCCTGTTATTGTTTTTTTTATACAGGTGTATTTGTAGGTATTTGTTTATATTATGATTAGTTTTATTTTTTTATTCATGGAAAATAATGCACGTACGGCCAAGCAGGCCCGTGCGCAATGTAAATGCATATGTATTTTCTTTATTCTGAAAAAAAGGCAATAAATTCCATTATCTATCTATCTATCTATCTATCTATTACCCATCATACCATCGGGGTAACGTAACTCCGTCTTCCAGGTGTCCCAACCTAAGAAATGGATTACAATGCTGCCAATGCCAGGGGAGAAAGCCAGAAATGTCATAAAATGCAACCTAGTGGCATTAGACAAAAAAAAATATTTTTAAGTTAATAACACCTGTGAATTTATTAATAAAGCAGTGCATTAATTAGATTTTTTTGCTTCTGCTATTTCAATATGATGAAAAAATGTGTTATACTTATAAAGCTGGACTTTCCCTAAGTCTCTATAAGTTCTGATAGTGTTTCTTTAGTTTGTGTAGCTAAATATGGATTCAAAAACATTTTCTTCTGCCAATGAACTGGACATATATCCATTTTTTCACATTCCATATCACCACGTACATATCACCACTGCTTGGAGTATAATCCTGAGAATATCTCAACAAAACCAATTCAGCGAGAACATTCATAACTACATTACATCGACTTAAAAAAAATAGTTTGCATAAAAATAAAAACACAAATAAAAAGAAATGCACGAAACATGAAAACTTTATTTTATATGGTGCCTAAGCTGAGACACTATATGACATAACACATAAGAATGCGGAAGAAGCAAAATAAAGAAGCATTATGGGATTAAAAAGACTAAATGACAACAATTAAACAACAGTGAAATATATAAGGTGGATGAAGGATTAGACAAGGAACACGAGTGCAAATCACGGCTAGTAATATTGAAGCTATTAACAACAACAATGTGAATTGCTATGTGAAACTAATCACAAAGTAATGCATTTACAACCAAGCAGATTTATAAAAAGTAAAATAGAAGCATGCAAATAAAGATGCAACTAACATCCAAAATATAGCTTTCATCATTCGGATTACGAATAGCTCATTCTTTGATAAAAATAAATAAATTGCTCCAATTCCACCAAATGATTTCAATTGGTAGACCAATAATGAGGTGGGAGAATAGCATTATCCATGGTTTGAGAGAAGTAAGGGGTTGATTGGAAGGCATTGCCTCAGGTAGGGAGGTAAGGAGAGCTTATGTCCATGCGGCCATGAACCTACAGGTTCGAATGTGCCAAGAGTTAGTTATATACAATAAAATGTGAAATTTATTGGCACTTTTCGAAGAAAAAATACATACATTTATAATAACGTAATATTAAATGATTCCGGTTGTGTGGTCATGGTCTATAACTGGTGTTTCTTCCAGACGTTTCTCCCTAACTGCGGAGGGCATCTTCATCTGGACCCATGCCTCCACCCCTTGGGATACCTCGGTCAAATACCATACTCCCAAGTCCCAGAATCTTGTCCTCCCAGACGTTTATCGCGTCCACGTTCAAGTTCTCGGCCTTAAATCAACACATCAGGGAGAAGGTGTTGGAGTTGAAACTTCAGGGAAATTGCTGAGCTACATAGTACGTCAGGTCGCTCGTTCCTGACGACACCACAGTTGGTCCACGGGCTCCTCGAGCCTAGCCGGGAGGACTGCTGTCGCAGATCTACTGACCGTTCCCCTGTTCTACCTCCAGGGACGCATCCTGCAGCCGTTGTGAGACCGGCTAGGGCTTGAATCCTCAAACCCCACAGTGTGAGACTTTAGTACATCCAGGTGCTCATCTTCTGGTGACCCCACAGTTTGTCCACGAGCCCATAGGCGTAGCCGGGAACCAGCACAGTTGCTCCCATCTGCACTGGTCCGAGCCGTGCCCTGGTTTGCCCCCAGGGACGTGTCCTGTTGCAGTTGTGGGCCAGCATGGAGCTCGCAAGCTCCAACAGGTGAGCAATAGTACGACACTAATGGTTCACGAGTCCCTTGGAATTAGCCGGGAGAACTGTCTAGCAGATCCACCGACCTTTCCTTTCCCCCAGTGTATCACCTGGGGAGAGGGCATCTTCAGTATTTCTAGGTGATGTGTTCCCTTGTCGTAGACTCGACTGTGAATGAGTCGAGTCTACGACAAGGGAACAACGCCTAGAAGCACTCGCTACTGAAGATGCCCTCCGCAGTTGAGGGAGAAACGTCTGGAAGAAACACCAGTTATAGACCACGGCCACATAGCCGGAATCTTTTAATATTATGATTACCGGCCGTGAGAGCTTACATTCTACAATTTATAATAACGGTTCTCAAGGGATTCATCCAACCTATTTCTGTTCCACCATTAAAGAAATATATACATCTAAGTCTATAGCATATACACACCCAAACACATATATATTCACACATAAATAAAAACAGGTAGGCCCTATACACATATTCTCCCTCACTTTCTCTCATCCATTCACTTATCTACATTACATTCTAATCTTAATTCGACTTTTACATTGTACAATAAAATTTAGCCTATGGGATATAGAGAACTTTAAATTTCCAAACATTTCAATGATCTACAAGATACACACTATTAGACCACAAAAAAATGAAATGAAGACATGTTAGAAGAATTACACATGGAACCTTTCGAAAACATTCTTTTTTTAATTATAAGTCAAGATGGATGAAACATGTTCATCGAATGGAAGATCACAGGATACCCAAACAAATGTTAAGATATCAACCTGCAGAAAGAAGAAGACCAGGACGTCCACTCAAAAGACTTTTCGATGGTGTTTCTCTTGAGGCCGAAACAGGTCAACAAATGGCCTAAATTCGTGAATGCACTATGATGATAATGATCAATAATCAGCATTAAACGTAGTTCCGAAGATTTTTTAAATTTGTGAAACAAAAATATTTCATCTGTCATGATACTAAATATTCCATTCGATTGTTTATTAACCCAGTAAATAGGCAGGTTCAATTTTAATCATTACTATACAAAAGAATAAATGCTTAAAGAAACCACAGCCACTTAGAATCCCTGATATCATACATTTTTTTTTTACATCTGTGGAAAATATAAAGCATACTACCCTCTCTTCCTCTGTGATATTACTATATTGTCAATTTATACATTGCTCATTATGACAGTATATGTTACTGAAAGTTAATATATAAAACATTACTCCGATTACATAAACAATTTAAGACTAAGGAGAAGCGAAAAACGTTTTAGATTACAGTACAATAAAATATAACAACAATCGGCCATTTTATGTCGTCTTCTTCTTCTTCCTTCCAAGTATTAGGCCAAGGCCTGTTACGATCCTATAGAAAAATTTCCCTCCAGCGTTTCATAGGCCGGCCCAGAGATCTTCGTCCTCTTGGTACATAATTATAAACAGCTTTTGGGATCCGATTTGAACTCATTCTTTCTAGATGGTGTTTCCAATTTAGTTGGTACTGTTTAATATATTCCAAAATTGGCGTAGTCTTCAATTGTTTCAAGATATCGGTGTTCCTTTTCCGATCCCATCTGGTGTAACCCGCTGTTCTGCGCATGAACCTCATTTCACAAACCGTTATTCTGCTTTCAAGTTGTCTTTTTAGTGGCCATGCTTCACTACCATAGGTCAACACTGGTCTAGCCAGAGTATAATCTGGTGTTTTTTTTGTACAAGGGATGGTTTCATAACTTGATTAATAATTCCCAAACTTTTATTATAGCTAGTAATTTTTTCAGGGATATCCTTTTCATCCCAGATAGAGTGATAATATCCAAGATATTTAAATTGACTAGATCTCCCTAAAATTTTATTCTGGAGACAGATCTTACTTTGTATGGAGTCCTTCTCACGAAATGCCATAATTTTAGTTTTGTTAATTGATATTTCCATATTATATTTGGCAGCAATTTTTTGTAAATTATAAATTGATCGTTGCAAATCATTTTCAGAAAGTGCCAGAAGAGCTAAATCGTCTGCATAAAGAATAGCATCGAGTTTGAGGTTCCTATTGATGGGTATATGGTCATTTTACGTTTTGTGTGATATATAGGCCCTATAGTTATAGGGCTAATTAAATTTTGTCATTTAGCAATGAAGGCCAAATACGACATAATAATAAAAACAAACATCTGAACCGGGATTTGACCCTAAGACCTCTAACTTGATACGTTAGTGCGTTAGGCGTTTATTTTTCTTTTCACGTCATATTAGGCCTTCATTGCTAAATGTCAAAATTTAATTATAACATGGAAATAAAGAAGCGTCACTGCTATAAAGTAAAAATTATCTTTAATTTGCTTACTTGTTAGTGTAGCCACGAGAGGGTGAGACCGATTCTCGCTACATCACATAATATAGAAAATATATAAAGGAAAATTAAACATTTTTGCACGATAGTGCGTTTTATCGTACTTACGGCAATAGCAACCAATATTGAAAGTTTAACTTCCTACATTTCGGGATTGTCAACCCAAATAACTGTACTGTAATATTACATGTTACAAACATCGTGCGGGAAGTAAAACCACCGCCCTTTATGTATACTACGTACAATAAATACATATTTATATATACACCCAAAAGGTAGTGTTAATATACATTATACGAAACAAATCACAGCATTTCATATCAATTGAACTTTATTTTAAGCAATATAAAACAATAAATATGTACTTGCCGCCATTTTATAACTGACCGGTGCCACGGCCTGCTGTAATCTTAACTAATAAACATTGCCCACCACTGTTAACGTAAGTCAGTTGTTTATAATGAACGCAAATATTTCCAACAAAGATGTTATTATTTTACTATTATTTATCGCTATCGCTTGGTTTTTAAACATTTCCTCGCTTCTGTAAAACCACTTCCAAATCTCGCATCGCAATGTACTATTGTGCTAGGATGACTGGAAAGCGTAACACGTAGCACACTAGCGTACCAATTTAGACGTCCTGGGTTCAAATCCCGGTTCAGGCGTTTATTTTTCTTTTCGTGTCTCTATACATATAGTAGGTACTTGTACGCCGTAGCGTAGTGGTTAAGGCACTGCGCTACAAGCCGGAAGGTCGAGGGTTCGAGTCCCGGTGGGGTCAGGATTTTTAAGCTGACCCAAACCTTCTGGCGGCACTATGGCCCTGGGGTCGACTCAGCCTCTAACTGAAATGAGTACCAGACGCTTGTTCTGGGGTAAAGGCGGCCGTCACGCAGGGCTGACAACCCGGCTGACATAAAGTGCCGATTGTCAAGAAAAAGTGGGAGCCTTAACCTCCTACTACCCCAAGGGCCTCCTGAGGCCTGTAGTGGGATCACTTTACCTTTACCTTTACCTTTTACTTGTAAAACTCAGTGAACTGGGGCTTACAGATGAGGATGTTCAGGACCGCTACAACTGGAGAAAGCGAATTTCTTGAGGATGGCGGAAAACCACTGTATTGTGGATAAATTCCGAACATACGTATATATAAGTTATTAATAAGTTGTTAGTTTATGCTGATGATGTAGTAGGCCTATTATTGGCCGATAGCGGGGAGATACTAAAGGACAACACGCACACACTATTGAGTAACACTAAAAAATTAAGACTGGAAATAAATATCAACAAAACTAAATATATGGTCACACGTAGAAATACATTATTGTATTGTAAGCCCATGTTTTCCCTTTACAGAGATTTAGGCGCTCTCCCCCTACAGGGAAGAATTTGAACCATACTAATTTAGTAACACTTGTTTTCGTATAGATGTCATTTTGAGTGGTCCATGGTCAGCGTTCCGCCTCATACTGACATCTAGGAAACCAAGGTAGTACTAGGACGGGAAAATTCGATAAATTTTGCTTAGAGGCCTTTTCATTCAGGCTTAAGGATTTTTTACGACCCTGAAAATCTTCAGACTCGGGACCCACGGCTTAAGTCCCTCCCGGAGGACTTGCTCCTTGGATGTTTCCGTCCTAAAAAATCCATCCACCCCGGCCGGGTTTGAACCCGCGGCCCTCGGGACCAGAGGCAAGGAGCATAACCACTAGTCCACCGCGACCGACAGAAATACATTATATAATGGAAATGAACAGATAATGACAAATGAGGGAAATTTTGAGGAACTGGCAGAATTCAAATACCTAGAAACAATAATCACAAATAGGAATGAGATGCACAAAGAAATTAAACAAAGGCTCAATTCTGGAAATGCTTGCTATTATGCATTATGGAGACTTTTGATGTCCCAACTCCTTTTCAAAAAACGTTAAACTGAAAATATATAAAACTATTATTCTACCAGTTATATTATATGGGTGCGAAACATAGACTCTTACTTTAAGAGGAAAGGAGATTACGAGTATTTGAGAATAAAGTACTTAGGACAATTGTTGGACCAAAGAGAGATGAACAGAGAGATGAATGGAGAAGACTACATAACAATGAACTACATGGTCTCTATAGGAAGCCAGATGTAATAAGAACAGTTAAGTCTCATAGACTGCGATGGGCAGGACATGCGGCACGTATGGGAATGAAAGACGTGCATGGAGGCTTCTTGTAGGAAAACCAGAGGGAAAACGCCCAGTTGGTAGACCAAGAATGAGGTGGGAGAATAACATTAACTATGATTTGAGGGAAGTAGATATTATAGGGAATGATTGGAAAGCATTAGCTTAAAATAGGGATGTATGGAGAGCTTATGTCCGCGCGGACATTAATCTATGGGTTCGATAGTGCCAGTGAGTAAGTAATTACGTAAATATTATACAAACAGCATTTGATGCGTTAAGATTATTTATAAGAAAAAACGTTGAGCAAATACGACTAAAACATTGAAAAAAGTAATTATTAAAAGTGACAGTGGACTTTTTTCCAGGAAGAGTCTAAGCTGTGAATAGTAACTGATATAAATCATCGTACAATCCTGTAACAGACACCGAACTTGATGCGATGCGTCAAATGGACGTGTCAGATTTACAGTAGTATGAAATGGGACCACATCGTGAACACAACCTAACATATTTATCACAGCTGGTATATTATTATGTCAGCTTGTCAACAGAGTTCACAACCAGTCCGGTAACAGACCAACCTGCTTGTTTCTTTATAGTTTTCGTCAAGGATTGGAATTTCATTACCACGATTATAATTTCGTAATATATTAAATATTTTATAACAGTTACATTTGTATAATATGAATACATAGAAATACACAGCTTACTGGCATAAGCCCTACTATAAATTATCCTACAATATTTTTATTTATATACAGATTTTAATGTTGTCTTCTTATTGTCAGACTCTGGATACAATTTACAAACTCGTTTGAAACGTCACTTCAAAGATTTTTTCATATCTTATTTTACTTAAATAATACTAAATAAAATAAATAAATACTAATAACAATAATAATAATAATAATAATAATAATAATAATAATAATAATAATAATAATAATTCACAGCTACCATCGCCAGAAGGAAATTAGGCTAACTATAAACAAACACGTGTGAAATATCTGAAATCGTGAAAATCTATAAAAAGTACGTTCCTTAGGATTGTAGGCCTATCAAAAAAATATCAAACTTTTTTATTCATCACAAAAACAATTCATAAATAAAATGTATTTATTTACATCCAATGGCTGGTAGATTGAATTCAATAATTTATCAAACATTCTCAAACACAAATTGAGAAACATGCAAAAATAATATATGAAAGCAGTTAAAGAAGGAGTCTTGTCCCAGTATCCCATTTTGTATCTCGTTTCCCGATGTCGCATTAATTCATATACGAAAACGGTAAAAAAAAAAAAAGCCTGTATTTCTTTCAAAATATTTTGACATCATATATTTGAAAACTATTTATCAATACTATATCTTAAGAGCAACAAGCATCAGTAGAGCTTTAATGTTTTACTTTATAATTAGCTAAATTAACTAAAAATAAACACAGTATGCACAGGGAAAGCATAACTTTGTTTACATAAGCTAGGCTACAATTAGAGACTGGGAAAGTAAGACAGCTGGAGGCATGCAAATGTTGAATTAATATAAACACTTACTTGCAATTCACTGCATTCGTCAAGCGGCCTCAGCCCAAAGAAAACGGCCCAGGGAAGGGTGATGATGAGTGAGAACAACCAGATGATAACCACCACCACCCTACATGCCCTTGACGTCATTTGCCACTTGAGAGGGTAGCATATGGCAAGGCATCGCTCTACAGATATGGCCACCAGTGTGTTGATGGAGGCGCTCACCGACACTCCTTGCAGATATGGCACTGTCTTGCAAATCACCCAACCCATGATCCAAGCTGTGGACAAATTGAAAATGGTTTAAATTCTTACACAAAATAATTTAAATAACTATCAATCTGTATTATCTACAACTATCAAACTGTAAAATCGTAAAATTAGTTTTCGATTATATTATTTTTAGTCTGGACATCTTACCTCAATACTAATTAGTATTGACGTAAGATGTCCAGACTAAAACTAATATAGGCCAATTAAAATAACCTCAAAATATAACTTCCTAAAATCAAATATTAATTAAAACTTCTTAAGTTACAAGGAAGAAACAAAACCAAAAATTGTCTTTGTGTTATAAATAACGAAAAACAAGATGGCGTCCTCTATGCTCAACTTTAATAACAATTTTTTCGAAACTAAATATGAAGTCAAAAAGTTTATAAAATTAAGAGAGAAGAAATTTAAAAGATTAGCGGACATTAAATTCATCAACCAATGTTTAAATTAGAATTGGTTCCCATCTTCATCAGAAAAACCGTCAAGGATAACAATAACAACAAACAACAAAAAATTTTGGAAAACAAATTACTAAAACTAGAAAAGAATAAACACTATGAAATAATCAGTAATCTGGATATTGAAATTTATTTGTTACATATCAAACTGTCTAAAATATTAGGAAACATCATGTGGGAAAACCTAGAAAATAAATTTTTCACTTTTTTAACATAACCATGAAAAATAAAATTGAGAAACAAAAGAAAAAGAAAAATAATTTGTTAAATAAATCAAAGGTAAGGGAAAGGAAGAATACATAAAATAAAATCAAACATCAGAATAAAACCAGAAATGAAGAAAAAAAATAGTATTGAGGTAAGGTGTCCAGACTAAAAATAATAGAATTAAAATAACCTCAAAATATAACTTCCTAAAATCAAATATTAATATTAGTTTTCTATACTTCATTATTTTCTTTGTTTTTTTTTATATTCATTAGGCAGGAACAGTCTACCAACAATTTAATGTATCTTGCTTGTATAACTAACTCACTGGCACTCTCGAACCCATAGGTCCATGGCCGCGCTAACATAAGCTCTCCATACATCCCTATCCTGAGCTAATGTTTTCCAATCTTTCCCTGTAATATCTACTTCCCTCGAATCATAGTTAATGTTATTCTCCCACCTCATTCTTAGTCTACCAAAAGGGCGTTTTCCCTCTGGTTTGCCTACAAGAAGCTTCTATGCACGTCTTTCATTCGCCATTCGTGCCACATATCCTGTCCGTCGCAGTCTACGAAACTTAACTGTTCTTATTATATCTGGCTTCCTATAAAGACCATGTTGTTCACTGTTATGGAGTCCTCTCCATTCACCTGTTTATTCATTTCCCTTTGGTCCAAAAATTCTCCTAAGAACATTATTCTCAAATACTCGTAATCTCTTTTCCTCCCTTAAAGTAAGAGTCTATGTTTCGCTTCCATATAATATAAATGGTAGAATAATAGTTTTATATATTTTCAGTTTAACGTTTTTGAAAGGAGTTGGGACGTCAAAAGTCTCTGTAATGCATAATAATAGCACGCATTTCCATAATTGAACCTATGTTTAATTTTTTTTTTTTGCATCTCATTCCTATTTGTGATTATTGTTCCTAAATATTTGAATTCAGCTACTTCCTCAAAATTTCCCTTATTTGTCATCAGCTGTCAATTTCCATTATATAATGTATTTCTACATGTGACCATATATTTAGTTTTATTGATATTTACTTCCAGTCCCAATTGCTTAGTGTTACTCAATAGAGTGTGTGTGTTGGCCTTTAGTATCTCTTCGCTATCGCCCAATAGTACTACATCATCAGCATAATCTAACAGTTTATTAATACCATTGAGTTGTAGGTCTTCTTCATCCTCTAAAGATTGCTTGTATACATTTTATTATTAGTTTTAGTTTTAATCTTAAGTAACATTAACTGGTTGTATTATAGATCGTAATATAATAAATATTGTCTTGTTAATCAAAGCTAGGTATTCAATTTCATTCCATTAACACAGTTTAAACTCTCGCCTCATAGGTATACGTGTTATAGTCTCACTATGATGGTTGTCCAGCGGTTCGCTTTGTTTCTCCGCAGCTGTTATATGTAATTAAATACAAAGATGCCAACTAGCGCCACTATAATAATTCCGCATGTTGATCACAGTCAAGTATTGTCGCGCGGCACCCGCTTTTATATAAGTGGACAACCATCATAGTGAGGCGACAATAAGACGAGTAGTGATTGGAAGGTCAAAGTATCCCTTTTATGTATCCTGTCCACCTCCGTCCCCCGAATCCAGGTCTGTAGATCCGGCTAAGCCCCTGTTGAGTTTATCAGCCTACCCCTAACCTGAATCAAGATGGTTCCCAGTCCAGGATCTTAAAGAAAAACATGTGTTACACTAGAGAATTGCTTAGACTGTAGGATATAGTTTTAAACTCTAAAAAATTATGTGACAGGTTTACGCCTACTTATTGGAGACGCATCAAAGTTAAACTGGACAGAAATTGTCATCCTACACATGTCGTGGAAAGAGAACGAAAAGAAGGTGACTTACATACAAAGAATCTGTTAATTCTCAAGTTTTAGAAAATGTTTCTTTACTCAAATGCCGGTCGAAAATAATTAGAACTTCCCCTAAGTTTTGTGAAGGAGCGTTTACTTCAGGTAGGCTAGTGTATATATATATATATATATATATATATATATATATATATATATATATATGCCTTCTTTGGGAAGAATCATGCTTTTGTATTTTTTATGTGTGTCCATGAGAGACGCACAAATAGTTTAATAAAACTACACTTTATTTCTGTTACAATTTCATCTTTTAATTCTTCAAGACTTCGAGATTTCAACGTAACCTGAACCATCATAATATACCTATCACACCATATTTAATCTTTCAATCTACAGAATCAATAATTACAACTTAAAATAGTTTATTACATATGGGTGATGCATCTGAGTTTTGCTTCAGTCGATTCTCATGAAACAAAACGGCGGAAAGTATCGAGTCTTCTGTTGCTGTGTCATCTCCCTGTCAAAAGTAACAGTAATTGTGGTGCGAATAACGGATGGATATTGCTTCTACAACGTACGTCGGTGTCCATAACCAATGAAAAGAAAGCAGGTCACATGGTTTTGTTTTGACAAAGATCACTCTAAGAACGTACACCGCTGTGATCTCGAGGTAGCGTGCTGCCTTGTCACGCAGTGGGCCCGGTTCGATCCCCGGTCAGGGCAGTTTTTCTGGGTGAGGTTTTTATCGGGGTTTTTCCTCACCTGTAAGACAAATGTCAGGAAAACGTTAAGGCACAAACGGTCCCCGAAATCATATGGTAATCATCATCATCCTTATCATTATCGTCATCATCCTTCACCGGTATGGAAAGCAACGGGAAGCTATCACACCTACAATTCCCTAGTAAAGCCGCAAGCATAGCATGAAAATGCTATGATTGCAGTGAAGGACCTGCCTTCGGGCAGAATTACTACGGATGGACTTTAAGAACGGAGATGTAATTTCCGAGGATTAAAGTTTCAGTGCTTTAAAGTAAGTAACTCCAGCATTACAATATTTCATACAACAGGCAGAACATTATTTGAGCTTCGAATGATTTACTCTTTTGTTCAGGACAGTATCTCAACAATATCCTTTTTTTGTGAAAGACGAATGGACATTCATCTACTGCTGTTGGTGTTAGCCATTCAGAATAATATAAATTGTTGTGTATTTTCTCCCGAGTGTTACACAATACTCAATGTGACATCCTGCGAACCTCTTCCTATCTCTTTTTTTTTTCATCAATGCAATGATTCAAAGTCAGACAGATGCATTTTGAGAAAACGTAACTACTTACCATGAAAGTCAAATAAAAACTGATCCAAAATTACAAATAGCATTAAACTGATTTCCATAACGCCAAATAGAGAGATGCTCATAAAATCTGTCATCAACACAACATACGTTTAGTGCAAAAGGCGTTGAATTGTTTATAAGTAAGCTATGTTTTAGAAAGCAAATGAAAAGTTTGTATATTGCTATTTTTTCCTTCTCTTCTGGATCATAATCCAAAAATAGTAGCCTATATGCTTCTACATAGGCTATAGGCTACTATTTTTGGGTTACGATCCAGAAGAGAAGAGAAAAAATATGCTTCTACATACATATACCATGCATATTGGTGCCCCAGAGAACGATCTCGCTAACACAGTTCTGCAGCGAGTGAACTCCTACACTTTACACATTGTGCGCAGTTCCTATACATTATTTTGATATGCTTCTATATAAGTCTGCATATTCCAAGAATATATGTATCAACGAGGATCTTTTTAAGAGGCCCGACTGGTGAAAAGTTGAAAAAATTGCAAAACATGCATTTTTTTTTTGTATATTTGCTTTTTAATAATTTTGATTCTTTAGGTTATTTTCATGTAACATTTTTATTGTATGAGTAAAATTGAGTCCGTGACGTAAGAGTTTAAATATCCATTCACGTGTGGTCAGCATTACTACTTCAACTTTAATATGAGTTTTCTTCTATTTCCATTTTTTTTTTTTTGCATTTTCCAAAACTGCAATTTCTATGCTATCAAAGTGAAATTTTGTGGTTAGACTTTCCAATAAATGCTAATTCAAATTTCCTATGCAGTTACTAGTCTAAGACACACTTTTTTTAAATTGAGATGGGAAAATGTCCCAACTCCTTTCAAAAAACGTTAAACTGAAAATATATAAAACTATTATTCTACCAGTTATATTATATGGGTGCGAAACATGGACTCTTACTTTAAGGGAGGAAAGGAGATTACGAGTATTTGAGAATAAAGTTCTTAGGAAAATTTTTGGACCAAAGAGAGATGAACAGACAGGTGAATGGAGAAGACTACATAACAATGAACTACATGTTCTTTATAGGAAGCCAGATATAATAAGAACAGTTAAGTCCCGTAGACTGCGATGGGCAGGACATGTTGCGCGTATGGGGAATGAAAGACGTGCCTGGAAACTTCTTGTAGGAAAGCCAGAAGGAAAACGCCCAGTTGGTAGACCAAGAATGAGGTGGGAGAACAACATTAACTATGATTTGAGGGAAGTAGATTATACAGGGAATGATTGGAAAGCATTAGCTCAGGATAGGGATGTATGGAGAGCTTATGTCCGTGCGGCCATGAACCTACGGGTTCGATAGTGCCAGTGAGTAAGTAAGTAAGTAAAAATAACGAGATTGATAAAAAATTAACATTTTTTTTCAAAAAATTAAAATTTATGAATTTGTTTGCAGAGTAAATGTGTTTAGTGGAATCATGAATACTCTGAATCTCAAATTTCATCAGAGAATATTTAAAAACGCATCGTAAGGAGCATTTTTTATAGAAAACACTTAAAACAGAGTTTAAAAATTATAATTCTAGAACTATTCTACTTATAAACACCAAACTTCACAGACACGCTTATATAAGCACATAATGTAAGTGATAAAAGTTTCAAAACAATCAGATGAAAACCAAACTAGCCGGTCCCCTTAAAGTGAGTATACATTTTTTAAATAAAATGTGAAAAACTCCACACCAAGCCTAGTATGTACGCCTAATTTTTCCTTATTATTCTAGTTACAGTAAAAAAAAAAAGTAAAGTGATCCCACAACAGGCCCGGAGGCCCTTGGGGTAGTAGGAGGTTAAGGCTCTCACTTTTTCTAGACAATCGGCACTTTATGTCAGCCGGGTTGTCAGCCCTGCGTGACGGCCGCCTTTACCCCAGAACAAGCGTCTGGTACTCATTTCCGTTAGAGGCTGAGTCGACCCCAGGGTCATAGTGCCGCCAGAGGGTTTGGGTCAGTTTAAAAATCCTGACCCCAACGGGACTTGAACCCTCGACCCTCCGGCTTGTAGCTCAGTGCCTTAACCACTACGCTACGGCGTGGTCCCTTATAAATGTATTACATTTTTATCTTTTAAGATAATGCACAGAAAAGAGAATTATTATTCATTTTCGGCTTTTTCAATTATGTTTTAAAGGAAACAAAATTATATATATTTTAAATAAAATTTACATAAAGAGAAGATAAATTTGGAATACATTAAATTCATTTCAAATTCCAATTAAATACATTCATATAAAATGTATTCCTTGTTTGAAGCCTGCAATAGTTGTGTGTATAAAACTGACTCCTAGCGTGACAATAGTTTCTTTGAGGTTTTTTTGTTGTAAATTTTAGAGCCACACCCGTAACTCATGCAGGTCGGGTGTACAAACACAGTGTAGCTTGAAAGCACCTACTGAAGCGTGCAGTCGATATGGAGTTAACACAATGTATCACTAGTAAAATAGCCAATAATTTAACTTATGTAAACAAAAAAAAAAATATCATAATATAGTATTTGATGGAGCATCTATTGTCAATAATTTCAAACAGATAAATGGATGGTATTAAATCATGTTCATAAAGGGGAATTTTGTAAAATTTTCTCTTATATACTTTTATTCTAGCCTATAAGATGTCCAAACAAAATACGAAAATCAAGGAACAAGTTACAAAAATTGATTTGTTCTCAATGATCTGGGTCTTCAGAAAATGTTGGATAATACTATCCTGCAGAATAAAAATAGCTCCACATTAAATTATTTAATGCATGAATAATAATAATAATAATAATAATAATAATAATAATAATAATAATGCAATACTGTGATTAATACGTACAATAATTAATTTTACTTGATGAAGTTAAGGTCATAAGGTTTTCTCTTCCACTTTACCGGGTAATATTACACAAAATTATACTATTTTCAGTTGATTATAATAATTTAATACACAATCTAGAATTGAAAATATAACTAAAAATACAACAAATAAATAATTGTAGAACTTGATTATGATAATAATATTAATAATGATAATAATACTATTAATAGCCTAATAATGATAATATTGATGATAATATTATTAATAATGGTAATAACAATATGCTGATATTTGATTAAATAATTGCCTTGGTAAAGGAAGTGTAAAATATAAAAGAATAACAAAAAATATACCTAGAACATGGTCATTTACTATATTGTCTAAGAATATATTTAGTGAAGTGTTTCAAAACTGTTTTTGAGACGGGCAGTTATTGATAAGAGGAGAGGGAATTCCAGAGTCGGGTGGCTGAAATAAGGAAGAATGAGGAATAGCTAGAGTTGAATTTTCTCTCGATAGTGTGTGACTATCACGGACAATTTGAATCTCTGCACTGTTTCTGCTGATACGCGTGGTTGTCCATGACAAGGCCTCATCACACACTCTGCCAGTACGCTTGAATTTGTTTACAAACAAACGAATGTGTGTCATTTATTGGGGCTGTTTTATGGAATTTATTGGGTAAAATCAGCTCCGGCATCTTCATATGACAATCTGCGTACCCGCGCACATACTATGGCAACCCGTTTTTCCGTGCTAAACATGTAGCATTAAGCCAACAGTGTATGCAAAAAAAAAAAGGTGTTTTCGTGTTAATGGAATTCCGTCCCATTTCCAGATTTCACACTTCCAGTATTTGGGCTACGATATAACTTATGAAGAAGAATAAAATATAAATAAGAAAATGCAGAAATCTCAACATATTTGTGGAATAATCAGAGGAACACTGAAGAACAAAGTAAGAAAGGATACGCAACTAAGATTTTACTCAACAATGGCACAACCAGTGGCGATGTATGGAAATGAGGCCAGGGTCCAGAAGGAAAAAGAAAAAAAACTAAAATTCAGGCAGCGGAAAAGAGATTCCTACGGGCTGTGAAAGGTTGTACAAAAGAAGAACATATTAGAAATGAGAATATTAGAGGGGAACTAAAATTACAACCACTTCTTCAACAAATAGAAGAACACAGGAACAATTGGATAGAACATATGCAAAGAATGGCAGAGGATAGGATATCAAAGATGGCACTGATGAAAAATCCTGGAGGACGAAGATCGGTAGGAAGACCAAGAAAGTGCCTGAACAGATGTGAAATCGGAACAGGCAAAGACCTAATCCGTGAAAGATGATGATGAGGATTATGGAAATGGATAGTGACTTTAGAGAAAAGGAGAGTGAAAAGGAGAGAAAAATAAAATGATCAAGTTGACCGATAATTGTGTGGAATCCAAACATTTTGAAGTCACTACACTCTAATTCAACCCAGGAAGTTACTACAGACCTTACGGGCTACGCCAGTGTCCCCCTACGTACAGGGGGTAGGTGTTGCCAAACTCGTAATAACGGTATTTTTTTTGTTTAGGGAGGGGAGGAGGGGCAAGGTTAGCAGTTCTTTTTTCCAAATCTATGTACTACTCTTATACATTTTAAAAACGTAGTTTTTTTCTTTTACAGCATGCAGACTAGTTTTATAGTAAATATGAGAGTCGACACTTTCACACAGGATAGTACAGGTCCGCACGAGCTCAGTGACAAGTGGTAACTGTTTATTTTTTTCTTTAAGAGGGGGTGGCTTGGACGGCTACAACTTACAACTCTGTACCTGCTGTGTTGCATATTTTAGTTTCATTTAAGGATTTATCTCAAGAAAATACTGTTAAAATGGCAACCCAATTCCGTATTTCAAACACAGTAACATCCTGGGTTGAATCTGACTGTAACGTAAGCTGATAAATGCCAAGTAGGGTTAGATAGGTTAATACCCGGACAATTAGCTCACATTAAATAACATTAAACCCATGAATTTTATATGAAACTTTGCAAATTTAAGGGTTAATAAATGTAGTGCATCAACCGTTGTGTTTTGTATCGGTTCTAATAATAAACAGAGTATTAACTGGCGATTGCGATGTCTCGCAGCGGAACTATAATTGTGCGGCCAAACACAAAGACAACACGCCAGTGTTCTGGGGTTTATGAGTAACCTGCTGTTTTCTAACTACTCTTGAAGTGGTTTTATCCAATTATTGAGTTTTAATAACACACAACCATACTTCGGTATTTGGAATGTGTAATAAATTCCCAGAAAAGCCTCTCAAATATTATTAATTCCTCTCAAATAGTACACCTGACATAACTTTAATCGATAAACAACAAAATTGAATTTCTCAAGCATTATTTGGTGTTCTACACAGATGTAATTTTTAGGTGTTAGTCTATATTGTTATCTTAGTATTTTATATAACAGTCGGCCGCGGTGGACTAGTGGTTATGCTCCTTGCCTCTGGTCCCCAGGGTCGCGGGTTCAAACCCGGCCGGGGTCGATGGATTTTTTAGGACGGAAAAATCCAAGGAGCAAGTCCTCGGGGAGGGACTTTAAACCGTGGGTCCCGAGTCTGAAGATTTTCAGGCTCGTAAAAATCCTTAAGCCTGAATGAAAAGGCCTCTAAGCAAAATTTACCGAATTTTCCCGTCCTGGTACTACCTTGGTTTACTAGATGTCAGTAGGGTATGAGGCGGAACGCTGACCACGGACCACTCAAAATGACATCTATACGAAAACAAGTGTAACTAAATTAGTATGGTTCAAATTCTTCTCTGTAGGGGGAGAGCGCCTAAATCTCTGTAAAGGGAAAGCACAGGCTTACAATACAATACAATATAACAATGCTCATAGGTTGTTGGCGTCGTAATTCAGATTTTCTCTAGATGCCGGTAGAGTCCCTACCTTCCATTCCGGCGACCCGGGTTCGATTCGCGGCGGGTTAGGGGATTTTTAATCTCCACCTTGGGTCTGGGTGTGTCTCTTGTCCTTGTGTCTATATGTGAGAATAACAGAAAGTTAACAAACAGGTAAAACTAAAAGGTAAAACAAGAACGAAAAGAGTGTAAACGAAAAAAAAAATCCATCCATCCTTCCTTCCGTAAACAAGGCATACTCAGGCTTTTTTACGCCCTTTTAGCTTGGTAAGTCCCGCGCCGTAGCCGACTGGTTAAAACAAAATGCCTTGCGCAGAGCTACTGGACTTTGCTGGTTCGAGTCTCCATGGGGGAAGAAATTTTCTCATGGAATTTCGGCCAGTATGGGACCGGTGCCCACCCTACATTGTGAGGCATTTGGGTAGCTAGAATAAGTAGCGGCTCCATGTTGAGAAAAACAAATATAACGGCCGAGTGATCCGAAATGCTGACTACATGTCACCCCTACTCTGGCTGAATGATCGTCTACCTCCGTGATTAACACGTTGATGTGAGGCCAGCAGCCGGTTGCTCCACGGCGATTTTTTAGCTTGATAACCACCAGTTCCACCGAGATTAACGTACATTATTATATATACTCATTTACAGCTTATATTTTAATATGGCAATTCAACTGTTTTACTAACGCTGGTTAAAATTTTGCAAATTAAATTATCTCTTAAAATCATTATGGACGCTATAATTATAAATATAATTAATCTTATTAAATCATGTAACACGGTTATTTATAAGTCATAGCTTTATTACAATGCGGTTATCTGGAAAATAACACAATACATTGTATCAAAATATTTTGCCATGTTTAAAATCTCGTAACTGAAGTTAATTCGAAGGGATTACATACAAAATAGGCTATACGAAAAAGGGTATAATATTTTGTGAAAAGGAAATATGCATTAAAATACGGTCACAAGAATAGAAAATTAAAACACATTTTATATTTATTAATTAAATAAAAATAAAACGTAGTTTTATTTGATTTTCATATTTATTACATAATTCAATGACAGCTGTTTCGGTACACTGTACCTTCTTCAGACATGTTAAATTATGAATTGTGTTCCAACTGATCTAAGCAACAATACAACAATATTTATTTAAATTTTAAATTTAATGTAGGATTGCTTTTTTATTGAACTGGTAACGGGATTGGATATACCTGTGTTATAATTCTCATTGCTTCTATAGGTGCTGTTTTGACTGCGCCTGTTACTAATCGCATAGTATAATTTTACACTCTGTCTAGTTTTTCGATCATTCTAGGTGCAGTTATGAGAATTTCTCCACACTATTGTAGAATGAATTTTGTGTATATGTTTGGGTAGCGTTTGAAGCATTTTACTGAATATCCCCATTTTTCTCCAGATAATATTTTGAAGATATTCATTATCTTTATCAGTCTTTCACTTATATTCTCTATATGATTTTTTGAAGACAGCCTTACAGTCTAATGTTACTCCTACGTATATATTGAGATTGTTCTACACAAGAGGTATGTTGTTCTATAAATATAGTTTTATATCTTTAAATTCCAGTGAGAAAATCTGGTAAAACGTTTTTTCAGTCTTCACACGCATTACGTTATCTTCAGTCTATTTATGGAGCTTCTTTTGGGAGTTTATTAGTTCTGATTGTAGATCATAATATTTTCTGTGTCTTCTTGAGGACCAGACGGTGATGTTATCAACAAACATAGCTGTATTAACTACCGGGTATTTGAATGTCAGGCAAGTCATTTAAATAAGAATATTGAAAAGAGTGGTACTCAGAACCTTTCCTTGCGGTAGTCCCCGGTAGGTTTGTTTGTATCCTGACAATGTGTTGTACTATGTTGCGCAGCATCTTTGTGATATGAATAGGGAGATACATTGAAACATGTTTTTCTGGATGTCGATGTGCTGTAGTTTATTTAAGAAGTTTGCATCTTCAAACGGATTCGTATGTATTTTGAAAGTCGATATAGATGTCAGCAGTATCTTCTTGTCTATTGAAGGCATCCTTTTATGTTAGCTTAACGCTATGACTTGTTCGTCTAGTTTGCCCTGAATCCAATTTCTTTGGAACTTATTATGTTGTGATATTCCAATACAGTTTAGTAAATCTACGTAATATATAAAAATGAAGCCTGAAGCAGAGATAATATAGGCCTAATACCTGTATTATTACAGAAGTGGATTTCTCACACCATAGCATTTAGATTAGTGTTCGAGAATTTCCGTAGAAAAATCCCTGAATCAGTAAATCTGTATTTATTTCTTCCTATTCGGCAAGTTAGAACCAATATGATATTATCAATTCTGTATATTTTATTTTACTATTAATTACCAATCTTTAACACTAAGCAACAAAAAATAAACTTTTATGTCTCAGAAAGAAAAAAATATGTGATTCTGATAGTATTTTTTCTCCTGAATTCAATTATGATATCGGGTTTTCTCCATCACGCAAGGTTTCCGAGAGACAGGCATTTATAATTTCAAACACTTTAATATTTTCTACATTTGTAACTACACAATATTCGAACGCCTAGAAAGTAAGAAATGACGATTTTCTGCTATATTTCGCCTGTGGAGCATCCCTCTTGATGGTCCAACAATAATCGGCCAGCATATTAGGATTCCATTTGCCTTGATATATCTTTTCTATAGCTGAAATCTTCTGAAGAAAGTGCTCCCCGTGCTCATCGCTCACTGCGCCCAGATAATAAATGGACAAAAAAATGTTTATTAAAAAAATATTTTTTAAATCCATTAATTGAAATTGAAATAAAAAAACTGTAAGTGATGGAGAAATTCAGATTACAGATAATAAATGAACGAAAAAACGTTTATTAAAAAAATAATTATTTAAATCCATTAATTGAAATTGAAATAAAAACAACTGTAGGTGATAAAGAAATTCAGATTACATATTTGAAACACGATAAAAAACTGCATTAAGTACAACTATTGGTACTCATGAGACAAAAATCATGTTGACCAGTGTAATTAATTAAAAATTCAAATTCGGCATCCTATTTAAGGCAACAAAAATATACAGTTTACTATTACACAAAGGACATTCTAGATATAATTATTATCTCAGATGTTGGTCCAATGAAATAAAATATTATTGAAAAATGAGAAAATTTTGAAATAATTTGAAATTAAATATCTTAGATTATACATAAATATCAAATTTAATATAAACTACCTTCATTGTTGTTGTCATTACTTACACTATATATTATTATTATTATTATTATTATTATTATTATTATTATTATTATTATTATTATTATTTTCAAATGAAGACTTACATTTCTACACTACACATACTGTGATATGTATAGAATTGTGTATATAAAATCTATTAAAGTGTTCGCTTCGTCATGGTGACCACTGACAAACAAATATTATTGAGAGTAGATTAATAAAATATATTTAGAATTGTGGTCAGTACGTGCGCAACCCAACTGAGCGTTTCTTGTTAAAAAAAATCCGAACTGTTATTTGTGAGGAATATTCATACCACTGATATTTCCTATTTTTAGTTGTCAATCAATAGGAAATATGATTGTTTAAATAAATATAATTAGACTATTACACTGGTCAACATGATTTTTGTCTCATGAGTACCAATAGTTGTATTTAATGCAATTTTTATCGTGTTTTCAAATATGTATTCGTAATTTCTCCATTACCCACAATTTTTTTATTTCAATTTCAATTAATGGATTTAAATAATTATTGTTTAATAAACTTTTTTCGTCCATTTGTCCATTGTAAAATAAAACCAAATGAGCTAACTCAGGATATTTCAGCTATGGAAAAGAGATATCAAGGCAAATGAAATTCTAATATGCTGGCCGATTATTGTTGGACCATCAAGAGGGATGATCCACAGGCGAAATATAGCAGAAAATCGTCATTTCTTACTTTCTAGGCGAGTCCGAATGTTCGAATATTGTGTACTTACGAATGTAGAAAATATTAAAGTGTTTGAAATTATAAATCCCTGTCTCTCGGAAACCTTACGTGATGGAGAAAAACCGATATCATATTTGAATTCAGGAATTCAGTAGAAAAATACTATCAGAATCACATATTTTTCTTTCTGAGAAAAAAAAAGAACTTTATTTTTTGTTGCGCAGTGTTATTTACACACTAATATTTGAAGCATAATATTCCAGCCAATATTATTTTAATAGAAGGCCCTAATATAAGATGTGATTTATATACCCTACATGTTATTCTAGAGTGAGGATTCCTAAGCCTAAAGACCGTCGACTTCCGCAGATGGATGAGCCGATTTTCAATTACGAGTATGATAGCTGAATAAAAATTGAGATCCGAGCGAGTTGGCCAGACGGCAGCCTTTATGAGTCGTACTCTTTCTTCAAACCTTGGGTCGAAAACTGGTTGGATATTTTCCTGGTTTTCCTAGTCATAAAAGTAAACGTTAGGTTGGAATTTCATTATCTGAATTAATTTTATCATGATCGTCATTTCATAATATAATTAAAATTGAATCAGTGAAATTTTACAAAAAAAAGTATAAGAAACATGGAAACAGGATTCAAAAGCGACTGGATAAAGCAAAGATTCTAGCCGACGAGATATAAACCTTAGATTCTAAAAAAAATTGACTTAATAATTAAGTAAATAATATACTGGATCGCATACATAGCCTACTTACTTGACCACATCAGAACATGGGTGTCCTTCCAGATGAGTGATCTGCTTACCCCCGAAGGCCACTTCCGATTCGACACAGAATTTAGAACAAGATACACCATTCACTCTAACATTCATACTATACAAGTGTCGAAAGTGGATTTTGGTGGTTAAATGCGATTATTTTGTTCTGAAAGTTTATTGATAATACAGGTGAGCAAAAACCAGCGACCGAATAAAACTGTCCCAATCGGAAATCGAACCTGGGCCGTAGCGTCCTGGCAACAGCTTTACTTAATGCCGTTTTAATTAATAATGACAAAAATATAATAAAAATTATATTATTTTGGACTTGTCTTCTCTGAAATATATGAAACTCAATGTAATGTTCAATCAGACTAGTTTAGCAACTTGTATTTTACAACTATTGGTACTCATGAGACAAAACTCATGTTGGCCAGTGTAATTTATATAATTGAAATTTAACATGTTAGTGGGTACTTCTTTAAAGTAATTTATCTTCTTTTAGAATTAAAATGAGGATGTAGTGGATATTGAGGGCGTTCGTCTCTCGCTCAAGTTAGGCGCTATTTTGCGAGCGTCTAGTCACGATGGTGCGTGGGTGTAATTGAGATTCGTCACTCCGGGTTCGTTCACGTATAATTGTTATCAATTAGGCACGTGTGTCGGAGAGGGTATGAGATTCTTGTTTTCAGGGATTGGTCACGCTACTTGGAAAGACAACCAATCTACAAATAGACACAATGTGTGCTGGTAGAGAATTAGTATTTATTTCAATTACAGTAACAACACGTTGATATTCTTTAAGGTTTACAATAGATTGGATGGATTGCAAAATATATCTAATACTTTGCGTTGCGTAAAAAGGTAATCGTAGGTTTCGATCAAATATGCACGTTATCTATTTTCATCAACTTGTAATTAGAAAATAATCTACGTGTGCTTCAGTATTCGTATATATATATATATATATATATATATATATAAGTAACTAGCTAATACCCGGCGTGCGCTGCTACTCCTAAATAAATGTTTATGTGTTTTTTTACCACCAATCTTGAGCTGCTATACTTGCCCGGGAATCAGCATATCCCGATCTTCTTGGCATCAATGAGAGACAAAAATGGTTATTGTGAGTTATCCGTAAAAGATAAACATATGCTGTCGCGGACTTTTTTGTAGAGTTTTTTTAGATATTCAATTCCGTGTACAATAATTTTGTGTATTTGTTATGGTTTCGGCAGCGTAAGCCATTTACGCGTCAAAATAGGGACTTTATTTCACGTTTTTCACTACAAAGCGTGGTTTTAAGGGGTGAAGGGGTTGAGTATTACAACTCTGTTATAGCCTATGTTCATCCCCGGAATCTCCTGAACATTTTTCAAAATGCTCCATCACAATCGGATGAACGGTATAGCAGAGCATGCTTGCCCGGGAATCTACTTATCCCGATCTTCTTGGAATCAATGAAAGACAAAAATGGTTATTGTGAGTTATCCGTATATTCTGTCGCGGAATTTTTTGTTGAGTTTGTTGAGATATTCAATTCTGTGTGCATTAATTTGGTGTATTTGTTATGGTTTAGGCAGCTTAAGCCATTTAAGCGTCAAAATAGGGACTTTATTTCACGTTTTTCGCTACAAAAGTTGATTTTTAGGGATGAAGGGGTTGAGTATTACAACTCCCTTATAGCCTATGTTCATTCCGGGAATATCCTGAACATTTTGCAAAAAAAAACCATCAAAATCGGATCAACAGTATGGCCGTGCATAGAATACGAACAGAAACAAACAAACAAACAAACATTCATTTTTATATACCGATATTAGATTCGTGTTTGTTCCACAACGTCTAAGAGGATAAATTTAAAGGTCTATTAAAATTTTGTACTTTAAAATTGTCCGACCTTTACTCGAATAAAGTTTACGTTTACTTCGATATACTTATTTATATATTTTCCGAGTTACATTAGTTCGATAACTAATTCTAAGTCTTGGGGGCGAAGTGTTCTCTGCTCTTATTGGATCGGTGTTGGACGCGAAATTATCTCGACTTACTCCAGTCGCTGTTGAGAATTAAGCCCCGACCAAGACAATATTTGTTAAAAATTGTATTGTGAAAACTATACTTGGATTTCCTACATATGGACATATATATTATTATAACATTATATTGTTCACTGCTGAGGTCTCGAGGTAGCGTGCTGCCTTACACGCAGCGGGCCCGGGTTCTATTTCCGGTCGGGACAGGCTCCTGGGTGAGGTTTTTCGGGGTTTTCCTCACCTGTAAGACAAATGTCAGAAAGCTTTAGGTCCAACGGTTCCCGAATATAATCCGGCCATTATCATAATCCTTATCATTATAGTCATCAGTTTTCACCGGTGGAAAGCAACGAGAAGCTACCACAGCTATAATTCCCTAATAAAACTGCAAAGCATAGCATGAAAATGCTATGATTGCAGCGAAAGTCCTGCATCCGGACAGAATTACTATGGATGGATGGAACATTATGTTATTGCTTCTCTAGTAATTAATATATGTAACAGTTATCATTGATACCCCACAAACGGTACCACATTCATCCAATCTTCTTCCTCAGAGCTTTTGGTCAGCCTCCATATGCTAACAGATTTCCTGAGGAATTTCTCAATTATGAACAAAGATACAGCTTTGAACTTCAGAATTTATTTGTGCATGTATTATTGGTACCACAACTCATCGCACGTGCAAGGAATGTAGGCTAGGGATTGTTGAGCGACACTATTGGAGGAGGAAAAATTCGGAATTCCTAACGTAAGATCCCTTACAAAAACATTGAGTCGATATAATTTAGAAACTAATAAATAATTACAGTAAAAATTTAAATAACAATAAAATTAGATGTATAAAACTAAAACTTACGAATAAAATATGTATTCTACAAACTCTACATTTAGGCAATAAATTTTAATAAAATTAATTGCACAACCACTATTCAATTGCAGACGCTGGTAAGAACTGAGATAAATGTTTTTCGAACGAGCATAGAATATGCGAAGAAACGAGTGTATTCAACCTAAAAGTACCGCTATACTCATCCTCACTTAAAAACTACCCCTCTATTTCTCCAAGTTCGTCCGATGAGCGAGGCACCAGTACCCTTAGCACTCTTACAAGTTTTCCGTTGTACTAGAGTAGCCGGTCTTCCCTGGCTAGCGTTCTATTCACACAGCTATTGTTAACCGCCTTCTACTTGCTCATTCAACATTACAATTCTAACGACCGAACTATTTCACTGACGAGTCATATTTTGATTTATAAACGTTTGTAAAATGATTTTGATTTTCTAATCGATGATATGATGATATGATATGATTATTTTAATGCTATAATTGTGTTCTCGTCCTGATGATTTGATATGTGGGACGATTATTCTTTCATAATCCTATTTTTTTTATTTCCTGTTCTAATGTATTAGGATATTAATAATATTCTGAAATACTCGTAATATTTTCTCTTCCCATGAAGTAAGAGTCCATGTTTCGCATCCATATAATATACCTGGGAGAATAACAGTTATATATATTTTCAGTTTAACCTTGCACATATACGTTGGGGTCTGTCATATCCCAGCAACATTTCAGATTCATGCAGAGTGAAAGAGTATACTTAAAAAAAAAAAAGCAAATTTTCATTTTTTTCTCATGGTCTTTCAAATAAAAATAAAATACAACAACAGACTACTTAATCATAAATATCTTCCTGGATTTTTTATAACATATTAATAACCTTGGGTCCATGAGACCCCAGTATGTAGATTCTGTTAGAAAAAATAAATGTGAAGATGCAGGATTAACGTTTTTTGAGAGAAGCTGGGACGAAAAGAGTCCCTTTAAAGCATGCTATTACAGTGAACGCCTTTACTTTATAGAAAACTAGATATAATAAAAACAGTTAAGTCTCGTAAAGTGCGATGGGCAGGGCATGTGGCACTAATTGGGAATGAAAGAGAGGCATGGAAGCTTTGTAGAAAACCAGAGGGAATACTCTCAGTTGGTAGACCAAGAATGAGGTGGGAGAATAACATTAACCATGATTTGAGGGAAATAGATTATGCAGGGGATGATGGGAAAACATTAGCTCAGGTTAGGGAAATTAATATGGAGAGCTTATGTCCGCGCGATCAAGAACCTATGGGTTCGAGAGTGCCAGTGAGTTAGTTATTAATAACTGAACATATAATTCATATAATTTTATCACGTAATATTGATGCCATATTTAAAAATTACGGACCAAAGTTAAACACACGGCACTTAAGTCTGTTGTGATAAACGTGATCATTCATTTGAGAGAAAATTTTAAAATGTGGAAATGTAATGTAGACTTTATGAATTTTAAAAGTAAAGTGGACAAAGCACACGTCTAGATTCTGATGCATGTGATTAACACCGTGTGTTTGATGTTCAGCTTGTTCTTTAATTTGGTTCTACTTCAAACAACTCGTGTACACAAACACTTGTAATTATCGGCCATTTTATAACTTACCCACACTAAAAATGACATAATATTCACAAAACAGTTTATAATCCCCGTTAAAGATACATGGTTTGTGATAAACAACATTTCTACAGTGCAACTCAAATACATAATTTTAATTTTTTTTAATTCATTATTTTTTCTGTTACTGTATTTACACAGCTATCCTCAACCAAAATATGCAATTTTTTTTCTTCCACACTTCCCGATCTTGTGTTTCTGCTTGTCATATTACTCTTCTTCATGTTCTCTTGAATTGCCTTTATCCACGTTGGCTTTTGTCTACCACGTTTTCCTTTTCCAGGAGGTATCCATTTTAATACTTATTGTTTGAATTAAAATAATTAAATATATATAATCACCAACATTGAAAAAAAAATGGATCCATCGCTGTGATTTAGGGATAACATCGTTGATGTTCATGCATATACCAGGGTTGAATTTTCCGATTGAGATTTTTTAGGGTTTTCTTCAAAAGACAAATTACAGGAGTTTCGGGCTAAAAATTGACAGAAAAACTGCCGGCATAATAATTATCAGTAAAATTCATAAAAGATAGGCTTGGACGATAGAAGTATCAGGGCTAGTCGTTATGTTCTTTGCCTCTGGTTCCGAGGATGCCGGGTTCAAACCCGGCCGCGTCGATGGATTTTTTTACGGAAAAATCCAAGAAGCAAGTCCTGCGGGAGGGACTTTAAGTCGTGGTACCCGAGTCTGAAGAATTTCAGGCTCGTAAAAGATATTTAAGCCTGAATAAACAGGCCTCTAAGCAAAATTGACCAACATCAACGTTCTAGTAATACCTTTAGTTGCCTATTAGATGTCTAATTGGGTCGGCGTGTTGACCGCATGGCATCTACGAGCAAATAAGGTAACTAAAAATTAACTTTGTTTAGTAACTCCTTACAAAGGAGAGGCTATGGCTCAACAATGGGCTACGCTATTGTAGATAGATACAATAGAAGTATCTAGTTTACTACAAAAAAATCAAATCATAGTTTCATCACTATAATATAGACTTTATTGTTTGATCTTTGGAGTACCATATGAAATTATGGGCCCACTAAAAATTTCATAAAATAATTTTCACTACTGTACCAATAAATGCTCAGGCAGGAGAAACATGTTGTGTGGACAAGGATTTAAGCAAATGTGAAGGTAAAGTGATCCCACTATAGTCCTTAGAAGGTAATGAAAGTAGTAGGCAATTAAGGCTTCTACTTTTTTATGTCAGCTGGACTATCACCCTGCATGACAGCTGTCTTTACACCGACTATTTAACTCATGCCCCAAATGGGAGTCAATGACCAATCACATTTCAATGATTTTTTTTATTTACAACCAATCGCAGTCGTGTTTCGCCTAGAATTTACCATCTAAAGTTTATCATATTAAAGAAAGCACTTCCTTTTTTTAACATTCTGAATGGGTCATAGCATTATTTTGCAGTGACTGATTCCCCAAGAAATACGGTTACCAGATTGTATATATAGTGCATGAATGTCAACAAAAAGCGCATGCGAGAGATAATATAAAAACATTTGTAACAATTGATTATACCACAGAAAAAGAGAAACCACTGTTTGCACTTTCTGAAACGAATTATTTTCATATGTAATGCCACGAGTGATTTCCAAATTATCGATAAATTCACGACTCACGAAGTGAGGAGTGAATTTATCTAGAGAATTTGGAAATCAAGAGTGGCATTTGTTAGGACTATTTAACGAATAAAATTAAGCTGTTTACTCACAAATCATTATTTAACTATAGTTATTTCAAAATATTTATATATTTAATGTAAACGGCGATGTTTGAAAACAAATGAGAAACGATAGGTACGCTTCTACTGCTTCATTTGTTTATCACTGCAACCAGATCATACTATTTATTGCCAAAAGAACGCAATATTGTAAGGAGGAGCTTTCTTTAATATGGTAATTATAACACTGATAAATATTTGGTGAAACACGACTCTGATTGGTTGTAAAACAGAAATCATTGAAACGTGATTGGTCATTGACTCCCATTTGGGGCATGAGTTAAATAGTCCAGGAAATGGCATTGCAGAAAAATATAATTGACATATTTACATCATAGGACATCATAAATTAATTAATACCTATAACGTTGGTTATAAATTTCTCCACTAGTGTGCATTCTTACAACATTGCGATCCTTTGACAATAAATAATATGATCTGGTTGCAGTGATGAACAAAAGAAGCAAATGAAGTGTACCAATCGTTTCTCATTTGTTTTCAAACATCGCCGTTTACATTAAATATATAAATATTTTAAAATAACTATATTTAAATAATGATTTGTGAGTAAACAGCTTAATTTTATTCGTTAAATAGTCCTAACAAATGCTACTCTTGATTTCCAAATTCTCTAGATGAATTCACTCCTCACTTCGTGAGTCGTGAATTTATCGATAGTTTGGAAATCACTCGTGGCATTACTTATGACTATTTAACTCATGCCCCAAATGGGAGTCAATGACCAATCACGTTTCAATGATTTCTGTTTTACAACCAATCAGAGTCGTGTTTCACCAAATATTTATCAGTGTTATAATTACCATATTAAAGAAAGCTCCTCCTTACAATATTGCGTTCCTTTGGCAATAAATAGTATGATCTGGTTGCAGTGATAAACAAAAGAAGCAGTAGAAGCGTACCTATCGTTTCTCATTTGTTTTCAAACATCGCCGTTTACATTAAATATATAAATATTTTAAAATAACTATAGTAAAATAATGATATGTGAGTAAACAGCTTAATTTTATTCGTTAAATAGTCCTAACAAATGCCACTCTTGATTTCCAAATTCTCTAGATAAATTCACTCCTCACTTCGTGAGTCGTGAATTTATCGATAATTTGGAAATCACTCGTGGCATTACTTATGATAACAAGCGTCTGATACTCATTTTCATTAGAGACTGAGTCAGAGCCATGGTGCCGCTAGTGGGTTTGGGGCAGTTTAACATCCTTTATTATATACAACTTTCCTCATTAGAGGATTGCCTCAAGGACAAAGTGATACAGACAATTATTTTTTTTTAATTTATGAAATACATTCTGTAAATACATTTAAAAAATTCAATTTGTAGGCCTAATTGAAGTATACATACTACAAAGTAGAAATATTGTAAAAATGGTATCTTAAAATTGAAATTGATCCTCTAATGGCAGCGATGGCAATTTTAGAAAGATACACCCTGTCCAAATCGAAGGAATTCCAAAATTTGGCTAGGAATCCTGGTATAGTACCTCTTGCCCCGATCATCAATCCTGTGACAGTTATACTATCTAGTTGGTATTTATCTTTGTAATTTATTTTGGCAGTCTGCTGTGAGGATGTTGAATAGTGCAGACTAGCAATACATGGCTTTCATCACAAGGTCTGCGAAAATAAAAAATTCCACCAGCCAACTGAAGACTGCAGATGTGCACTGTGCGGTGATAAGTGTAAACTTTATCATATCACAGAGTGTAAAAACAGAACAAAATCAATTAATGAATACAGCAAAGAGTGAATGCAAGTGATCAGTGGAAAAGATCGTAAAACTTTCGGAACTAATGCTCTTCTGAGTGCTCCTTTATATTATTATTTATCTTTGTAATAGTCAATTGTTGGCTCATATATGGATTTCTATTCAGAGTCAACTTCCTCAGGTTAACCACTATGAGTCTCAAAACGAATTGTGGGATCTAATATCATACCAATTTTAGAATATGGTCTAAATGCAATAATATCTATTCGTCTGTTACTCCCATTAGTGGCCACACCATGAACTTCCTCATAAACTGTGTATGCAAAATCTCGCAAGGCTTCTGCCATCATATTTCGAATAGTGTGGTGCCGAATATTTCTCAGTGATTCTCCAAACGGACAGGCCCTAAGGACGTGTGCAAGGGCTTCGTGCTCTCTGCGACAACGTCTACAGAGGGTATCGTCCCTTGACCTGACCGGCAAAAAACGCACTGCCGATACATTGGCTTGCATTTTAATCGCTTCTCTCCATTCGGAACAAGACAATCCCTGATGATCATGGACCAATTGATTTGCCGGTGTATATTCATTGTATCAATAGTGATCCATCAACTATCGACCTTCCGCCATGCAGCGTATTACCTTAACCAACTACGGTATGGAGTAGATGTATTTTTGCCCCAGTTAGAGACATCTTATTACACTCGGTCCTGTGCACGACTAATCTCAATAACCAATACTGTTGTCGGTCAATCGACCCCACGTCCATGACTCGTATTTTAATAGCACCCACTAAAGAGGCAACCGCCTTCAAGTCAGAGCTTTAAATGTCCAAGTTCAAGACACTCAAGATGTCTTATTTCTCAAAAGTTTTTACCCCTAAAATAATGAAATAAAAAATCCAATTAATTTTACCCGAGGCCAAAATTTGGTAAAAGAGACTCGTGTTTAGAATTTCGCGAGTTCGAATAAATTGTCATAATATCCTTAAAATGAAATGAGTAATTTCCCTAAAGAAAATAACCGCACACAACGAGCATGGGCTATATGACACTGGATTCAAAGAACTCAGATACGAGATAACTTTAGATGTATCAATCTAACTAACTCGATGGCACTATCGAACCCGGAGGTTCACTGCCGCGCGGACATAAGCTATCCATACATCCTTATCCTCAACTGTTTTATAATTCTATATTGTTTTGTTTATTTTATTTCCCCTCGTGTTTTTAAAAATGTTTTATGTGCCAGAATTTAATTTACGTCTTGAAATGGTCACCTAAATTTATGTATTTTGTTTTCATCCCCCCTTTACCTAAAACTTTGTAATGTATATAATATTCTATATGTATTATTTCTGCAACGGAACTTCACCCGAGTATGACCACTTGCCCATTCGGGTGTCAATATTGTGTACATAAGGAGGCTAACTTGCGGTTGAAAAGCGTGCATATTACAGTTTTCAATGTTTCAAATGGTGATATCTCAAGAATGGTGATGCTTATGAAAAAACGTATAAGAACAATTGTTGTAGATAATTGCATGGTCTACAATTTTTGTCTGCCTATTTTTATGATACAACCTACCGTTTGGCTGAAAATGCAAAACAACCCATATTCGCGAACTTTGATCTTGAATAATTTTTTTGCACATGTGGAATCAATGGGGACTTTTCACATTTCATTTATAATGGTGTTCACAACATTCGTACTAATTTTCAACTCTATGCGAATTTTTGTAAGCCTACCCCTATTTTTTGAGCTAACTTAGCTGGGCTAATCATTTACTTGCGAATAATCATTCCCTGTATAATTTACCTCCCTCAAATTATAGTTAATATTATTCTCTCACCTCATTCTTCTCTATCTATTGGATCTTTTCCCTCTGGTTTTCATATAAGCAGTTTACACGCTCCTCTTTCATTCTCATTTACTGTCATATGTCCTGCCCATCGCAATCTAGACGTAGCATTTCTTATTACATCTGATTCCCATAAAGATCACTACCTTTCTGTTATGTCTTAAGAGTATTTTTCGTCCAATGTTCATCCATCTGTCAATAAGTATATCAAACGTACTAAACATGTATTGTCATTTCTTTATTCACAATTAAATATAACATTCATTAATGCACGACAATCAAAATATCGACTAAGATGCAAAACATCGATTTTATTGATTAGGATGGTCCCTATTTACAGAAGAAGTTTATTGACCAAAGATACTGTACTTGTGGCCGGTTACTTCATTTAGTAACCAACTAATTTGAGAAGCAATATAAACAACTTCTCCATCAACTTTTGTAAAAGTTCTGTTGATCTTCCAAAATACGAACTAAGTATGGGCAAAAGCGGGCATTGGGATGAATGTAAAAGAGAGATTATGAACATGTAGAACTATAAAGGAACTGAAAAACAACTCATAACTTGTACGATATGAAGGTCTTAACAGCTTACTTGGCAATCTCTGAATCAACATGGTGGCATCACTGTCAGAATAGAGTCACTCCTGTTTGATGTATCAGAGTGTATTGCAAGCAATTGAATATGTTAAACCCTGCGCCACAAAGCAACTCTCTAATTTTGCCTCACTTCCAAACTTCCACTTTATTTCAAACGTTTTGTGTGTTGATCTTTAATATTAGTTCCCTGTTTTCTTTCTTAACAAGAGAAAACGTATAAGCATAGGTTTTAAACCATTTTTAAAAGGAACCTATCAAAAGTAATGTCACGTGTGAATTTATCTAGATGATTTGGAAATCAAGAGTGGCATTTGTTAGGACTATTTAACGAATAAAGTTAAGCTGTTTACTCAAAAATCATTATTCAAATATAGTTATTTTAAAATATTTATATATTTAATGTGGTCCACTGTTGTGATCTCGAGGTAGCGTGCTGCCTTGTCATACACCGGGTCCGGATTCGATCCCCTGTAGGGACAAGTTTCCTGGGTGATGGTTTTTTCGGGGTTTTTCCTCACCTGTAAGACAAATGTCAGGAAACTTTAAGACCCAAACGGTTCCCGAACATCATCTGGCCATCATTATCAACATATTCATTAAGTTCAGGATTAAGGCCTCTCCTGGCGCTCCATCATCACCTATCATATATCATCGGGGCAGTGTAACTCCACCTTAAAGGAGTCCCAACCTTAGAAGTGAGTTACAATAACGCCATGCCAGGAAAGAATACCAGATTGTCGAAATGACAACGTGGTGGCACTGAACACACACACACAAACACACACACACACACACACACACACACACACACATATATATATATATATATATATATATATATAATGTAAACAGTGATGTTTGAAAACAAATCAGAAATATGTGGTTATGTTTCATTTGTTTATTCACTGCAACTTGATCACATTATTTATTGCCAAATAGGATCGCAATATTGTAAGAATGCACCCTAGTGGAGAAAAAATCAACACATCAAACTGTATATTATAACCAACATTATAGGTTATTAATTTGTTTTTTAGTAAACAACTCAGGAAAGTCATTATTTAAAACAATTATCATCATCATCACTCCGGGGATTAGGCAATTGCCCGTTCCGACTTCATAATTCATCAGCCCAACGTCTTCTAGGTCTTCCAACATCACGCCTTCCTCTTGCTTGATAATTTCTTGCTAACAATGGATATCTCTCCTTACTCATTCCATCCATGTGATCAATCCATTTCTGTCTGTAATTCGTGACTTTATCCAATAAAGGCTGTACTTTCAATTCTTCTCTTATATCCTCATTTCTTATTCTATCAAGTCTTGTACATCCTTTAACTTGTCTTAGGAACCGCATCTCTGCCGTCTGAATTCTATCCTTCTGTCTTTTCACTGGAGCCCAAGTTTCACATCCATACAATGTTGTGGGAACCGCCATAACATTATACATTTTTATCTTGGTTTCTTTTCTAATTTTATTTTTGAATGTTCTCTGTATTGTTCCACACACCGTCTGAAATTTATTTATTTTATATCTTATATATCTTTCCACATTGTAGCCAACATCACAGCCCAAATATTTGAAACTAGACACCTGTTCTATACTTTGATTTTCTAAAATAATTTTGGATCTCACTGGATCTCTTCCTCTAAAAGTCATGATCTTCGTTTTCCTTACAGAAATCTTTAGATCGTATAATTTACATATTTAAGGCGACAAGGAATAGCACAGCTAAACTTGTAGGGCTTGAAGAGCGGAAGAAGCAGCCCTCTCTTGGGGGGTGGATACCCAGAGGAGCATGTTTGGAGGCTCAGAGGAAGCAGCCCATCCACCATCCTTGTCCTGCGAAGCGCTCGTAACGCTTCCAGGAGACATTTATCTTACTGAGAAGCTTCATGGAAATCAGCCGGATTGTCAATTTAAAACAATTATTGAACACAAATTATCAAATGTGTAGTTCGAACGAATCTGTTCATTCTTTGCTATATTAATTGTTATTTCTTGGAGAGTCAGTCACTGCAAAATAATGCTCTGACCTGTTCAGAATATTAAAAAGGAGGAGCTTTCTTTATCACAAAAGCAGGAGGTTGTAAAGAGAATTCGATAAAGAGGGATGTGAAACACGACTGTCATTAGTTGTAAAACAAAAGTCATTGAAACGTGATTGGTCATTTACTCTCATTTGGGAAGTAGCCAATAATAATTATTATAGTCTTTCGTGGTGGAATAGTGATTACCATGCTCGCCTCTGGTTTCGAGATTCATGCGCTCATACCTGGCGCAAATCGATGGAATTTTAAGGGTCAGAATGTAATGATAATGGCTTCCGCCGGAAGAGAAGTAAATCGTAGATCCCGTGTACTTTTACCAAAGGTACAAGAAATTCAAGTCTGAAATAAGAGGCCTCTGCGCAACATCTGTCGGCGTTTCCATTCTCATTTTTTTAATTATGATGCTAAGGATGTGAAATGTTAACAACGTTGTTAAATAAATCACTAACTAATAATAATAATTATTATTATTATTATTATTAGATATTCGATAAGAAATGGCAACGCTGTTGTAAATCAGCGATCCTGGTGGTGACCATTGTAATCTTGTAGTATGCTCTTGAGCAGCATTTGTTGTATAAATCTGTAGTATTGAAAGAATCGTAATAGCATTATTTTGTGAACACACTCACATGTAGTTAGTAATATCGCCAAAAAAATATGTTCAGTAGGATTTGTTTAGAAAGTGGAATTGGGAAGTACTCGAACATGCACCAAATTCACCAAACATGGGCCCTTGTGGCTATAACGTATTCACAGAGGTCAAAGAACCTCTATGAAGTATTCGATTTCAACCAAGAGCTTATATTCTGAAAGCTTTAGATCGATCTGATAAGAAATGCATTGAAAAGTGGCGCTGCAGATGGAGTGCTCCGTATTCCAAGGATTTGGCAAGATATAGTTGACTTAACAAACGACTATAAGTGAAGTTCATAATATCAAAAATAACCTATTTTTTGTGATGTTATAGCAGTGTTGCAAATACTTATCAAATGCCCTAATGCAAATCATAACTAACTCAATGACACTATCGAATCGGATATTCATAGCTTCGCGGATATAAATCCTCCATATATACGTATTCTGAGTTAACATTTTTCAATAATTATCCAATAAAAAAAGATGTGCTAGACAGAGTGGGTGAAGGAAGAACAATGTTGGAACTCATAACGACGAGGAAAATAAATTGAATTGGCCACTGACTAAGAAGAAACTGCCTGCTGGTGGATGCCCTAGAAGAAATGGTCATCGGAAAGAATATTGGAGATAAAAAAAAATATATCAGATGATAGACAATTTTAAAATAAATGGTTTGTATGCGGATTCAAAAAAGGAAAGCTGAGTTAAGGAAAGAGTAAAGAATGCTGAGTTTGCAGTGAAAGACCTGCTCTTGGTATTTTACCTTCTTGTTTGGTAAATATTTATCCGTCTTCACCTTTTATTATTAATTCATGACGTAACTGATGACGTGATTATCATTATGTTCTTCAACCGTTTGTTCGGCCGTAACCAAGAAACAATAAGATTTTACATGGCCTGACTGTGGCAACATTTGCCTATGCAAAAGATAACGTTTCTTATTCCAGGAAGAAAAATGTAAGTTTGTTTTATGTAGTTAGAACAGTATTTAGATACGTGCCATGGCTAGTGGCGGCTAATATTATTACTTAATATATATTTTTTTTAAATTTCGATCCATCAGTTCGGTTTTGAGTTATGTTTTATATGGAAGGATTACCCACCCCTCGTAAAACTCCCAATCTGGAGGTCCAGAGTTTGATTTTGGGCTCTCCGTAACCGAGCGGTTAAATGCATCATGCATTTAGTGTTGCGCTGGTTTAAAGTCCCCATGAGACTGTCTCGCCATGTACTTTATAGTTTTTATATAATATTCACATATGACTATAGATTGTAACTTATGGGAAGAGCCTAGGCTACATCGGTCACTCTATCGTGCAAGAATCCCGTTCAGTACATAGTCGTATTTTGCTCATATTCAAAATATGTCTTATTTTTCTTTAATTAAATCGCATTTACCCAGTTTAGTTGCGAAAAAAACAAACATTGGCTGCTAGTAGAGTTCAAATTGTGTATCTTGTTGTACCCATAATTCATAGTTTCGTTCCACCGATACACATTGTTATTATGACATCTATTAGGTTATCTCTATCTCCCACATGTCCTGCTCACCGGAGTCTACAAAACTTAACTCCTCATATTATATCTGGTTTTCTATCAAGATTATGGAGCTCACAGTTAGATAGTTTCCTCCATTCACCTGCCCATATGTATCTGGTCAATATGCACTTTATTCTCAAATACCCACATTTTCTTATGTCTTAAAGCAAGAGAACTGTTTCGTATCCATTTAATATATATCTTGTAGAATCGCCATTTATATATTATTAATTTAACATTTTGAGAGATTTTCAGATAAGTCTCCGTCATCTATAATACAGACTATATCATACGTTTCCATAGTTGATCCTATGCATAGGCCAATTAATTTCTGCTTTTTACTCTTGCAAGTTATTTGAATTCTGACACTTCATTACAATGCCCATAATTTGCTATTATATTTTACATAGATAGAACGAAGAAATTATACAATTAACACAATAACTGTGAAAATGTACTAATCAGTTATAACTTTTATCTTTCTAGGAAACTAACTTTGAAAACAAAACTGATGCAGTAAAGAAAAACAAGGCGGTGAGATTGAAAACAATAGTACATGGAAGTCATTCAAATAATCCCAGCGCTATGAGTGTGTAAAATAAATTATATGAGGGAGCAAAACTGTAGAGGAACTGTTTAGTAAGAATATTGTAGCTTGGATGGATGCAAAATGGATGATTTCGTTACGCAATACATAAGTTGATTGATTGAACTTTATGGTCAAAACGGGTCATAGATATAAATAAAAAATGAACATCACTCCACATAAGCAAATATTGTTTGGCGTAAAACTGAATGAAGGTTTATTTAACGTATAAGACAATTCTTGGCTCACAAGAATTCCAAATGTTGTACAATAGAGTCTTGTGGATTAGGGTAGTACTTTCTATAATAGTTTGTTTTCTGGATCTCCGAGTGTTGTGCTGACATGAGGCCTTTCTTGTTTTTCAGGATATTGAAGTGAATCTGTAGGTCGAGATCAAGAATCAAGAATGGATCGATGACATGCTACCAGGGACGGGTAGACTAACAGTGGTCTACACCTATTTCGGCAGGTGTATATCCGGTCCGTGGGAGTAAAGCCGATTGCAAACCCAAGTCCCTAGGGGGGTAAAAGTATAAGGACACAAAAAAATTTACCCGACTGCCTGGGGGTATAGCTGGGCAAACCGATTAGTATGTAGAGTACCATTGTTATTATAATAATAATTAGGGCTGGGAAGTTGAGGAATTATTTTTTTTTAATTTTGTCTAAAAATTATGTCCAACATAATATATATAGGAGTATATAATTTTTTTGTCATTGTAGTTAAGAAAATATCGTTTTTGTCATTCCTTTTTGTCCTTTTTCGACTTTATTGGCTTATTTGTCCGTTTTTAGCCTTTTGTAGGTCTCAAAGTATTTTCTTTTTACCTTATTTTAACTATATTTGCATCATATGTATAATTAAAAAATCCGCCTTCATTCATATCATTTTAAAAACAATATTACTATTCATTTCCAAAGATTTTTAACTTTTGTTCCACGAGAACACATTGAACACTCAGCAAAATATCCCGTTATTTTTAACCAGTCTACTGACCATACGAAATTTTTGTAAGAATTTGCCACGTTGTCACAATGAGATGACTGTTGTGATACACTCTAATGCCAACTCAGGTAAGTTTTCATTTATCTTATTTCGAAGTTCAATTTTTATAATTCTAGTGTAGGTAAGGCAAATATGCTTCTAGTTATACCAATTCAAATTTAAATTTCTTTCTGCAGGATATCCATTGCGGATTCGTTGAATTCATTCCATCTGGGAAAAATCGTTCATTCTAAATTATTCAAGAACTTTCTTTTTAACGAACAATTATTATTTTTTCAAACTATGTTTAATTAAAAGGTAATTTTATTATTATTATTATTATTATTATTATTATTATTATTATTATTATTATTATTATTATTATTTATTCCAATGTCATGGAAAGCAGTATTATTATAATATGAAATAATATTTCAGGTTCCGAGGCTCATTTGAGGCGTACGTTGGAGGATCTGCGATTGCATGAAACATCCAGGTACTATTTCACTTAATAATTTTACGCATAAAAGGAAATTTACATTGCAATTTATAATGTTTTTGTGTATCTGCTGTAACTTAATATAATTTCCTAGAATTTGGAATTGATTAGGTGTATTATTTGAATTTAACATTATGTGCAGACAATCATCCTGCACATTTTTTTATCTCAGCCACAAGACTCTTTTGGACGAACCACTGTGAAATGTTTGTTAATAAAAGGATGGGGATGTACATTAACTACAATTTCATCCAATTTTACGCTAAACAAGATGTACTTATGTGGGTGATATTTTTTATTTACATTTCCAAATTGCATTTCTATAAAACTTCTCATATTGAACTATTTACGCCAAACAACATCTACTTATGTGGGGTGATGTTTTATTTTTATTTAAATCTCTATATCACATTCCTAAAAAACCTCCATTTTGAAGTATCACAATTCCAGCTGACTTGCCATGTATTAAGTTAATTATCAACGTGAAGATGCATGTGGTGTACTACATATATGAAGAACGTATGAATTATATTCAGTGTAAATTGATGTCTAGTGACAAAAATATGAAATGATAGCTGTAATCAGAAATTAGTTCCTATATATTTTTTCCCTTCAAGATATTTTCAATTGAATATAAAAAAACTGTATGTAATTTTATTTCAAGTTGTATTTCGTTGAGCAATGGATAAATGCATATATAATCTTCACTGTAAGTGCAACTCTTGCTTAAATATTAAGTTTATATTCAGTTCACATAATATTTTGGAAACGTAATTTTCCAAAGTTGATTTATAACGCGATTCTCTGTATTCCGTATTTCTAATTCCTAATGACTTTCTATGGAATATCTTTGAAAGGATTAATTTTTATTCTTTGCTTTACAGAAGATAATTATTTTGTTAATAATGTACATAAAAGGTAAATTTATCCAACGGCACTATGAAGTTGGCTGAAATTTGGTGCGGAAACAAGACAGGAAATCAACTCCTGATATTTGTGGTCAGAACACCAAATCATGCTACTTGCTTTGTCGACTAAATTGTTCCCAGTGATTCTTGAGGGGAATAAATATCGGTATCATTGAGTGTTACTGGAGCACTTCTAATTTTATCACTGTTATTAACTGAACTATTCTTAGAGATAAATTAACAGTTCAGTGTAACATGTTACAATATTTTTATAATATTTGATTATACTTCAAGTTGAAATAATTTGGAACAACAAGAAAACTAATTTTCATCATGCAAAAATCACAGAGAAGAACTTTTTATCACTGTCCATGGATTATGCATCTTAGTTCCTACGTTATGCTATATAGAAATATTCCATTTAGGAACTACTATTAACATAAATAATAACTAACCAGCACTATCGAGCCTGTAGGTTCATGGCCATGCTGACATAAGCTCTCAATCCATCCTCAAGCTAAGCTAATGTTTTCCAATCATATCTTGTATAATTTAATGTAATCATGGTTAACATTATTCTCCCGTCTCATTCTTGGCCTGCATACTGAGGTTTTCCCAAGTTTCATGCTCTCTTTCATTTTCCATTCGTGCCACATGTCCTGCCCGTCACAACCACCGAGCCTTAACTGTTCTTATTGCATCTGGTTTCACATAAATACCATGTAGCTCACTAATAAGTACCCTTCTCTGTTCATCTCTCTTTGGTCCAAAACTTTTCTTACGAACTTTATTCTCAAATACTCGTAATCTCCTTTCCCCCCTTAAAGTAAGAGTCCATGTGTTGCATCCATATAATATAATGGAATAATTACAGTTTTATATATTTACCAGTTTAATCTATTGCCCAACTATTATGTAATGCCCTAACATTCCATGTTCCTAGAAACATGTCCCTGTGTTTGAGCCTTTGACATGGATTCCCTGAAGTAATCCCAGCCCGAAGAACCGAGTGTGGGACTACTTTACCTCTGGAAAGTTTTATCAAATGGAACCCCGGTTTCTTGAAAGTTGTATTTTACGGTGAAAGACCAAGGTACTTATTTTTCTTACTTTTCGTCAACTTTGAATGCTTTAAATAAATCAATAGTTTAAAGATGAAAAAATCTACACCTGTAAACTACAAGGAAAACGTATGATTACTAATCCTAATTCTCTTAAAGTACTAACTGAATTTTTTTAATCATATTCAAAATAAGAGCAAACAACATGCATATCGTGAATACTGAAATCTCTTGAAAATCCCTGTGAAGTAGGTTATTAATATCTTAAATAAACCTCATAGTGATATTTCCTACAATAGTTCAATGGGCAATTCATATTTAAATTTACTAATGTTTCAGAATATGACCAATTAGCAAGTTAACAGGACCTGAATTTGAGCTTCTCTTACCTTTTATATCAATGATCTAGAAAAACCCTACAAACTAAAAACCTACTTTTTGCTAATGATGTTGTAATATGGGTCTCTAAACCGAAAAACCAAAACCAACAATCACTAAAAAATTAGAGAATTGGACATCCCAAAACTTAATGAAGATTAACATACAGAAAACAAATTATAAATTATTTTAATTAAGAAAGAAACCATTACCAATCACTCTGAAATTAGAAGGAGAATTGATAACTGAAACACATGAAGCAAAATATCTAGGAATAACCTTTGGCACGAAATTAACATGGAGGAAACATATACAGAATGTATATATATATATATATATAATATATTATATATTATGTGTTATAATTAAATGTTTAACATTGAGCAATGCAAGCTTAATATGGAATGATAAGAAAAATAAATGCCTGGACGGGATTCGAACCCGGATCTCTGAGTCTGTACCTCAGCGTGATATCCATTACACTACCAGGCGAATCCAATTCAAACACTTATTTTTTTCTTTTATATGTATTATACTCTCCATTATTACTAGATGTCGCGAGAACTCGGTCTTCACCGCCATCTAGCAGCTGACTATATCAAGTAAGCAAATTAAAGAGAATATTTTTACCTTATAGCAGTGACGCTTTATAGATGTTATAATTAAATGTTTAACATTGAGCAATGCAAGCTTAATATGGAATGATATATATTAATGTGTAATGATTTGGAATTCTTATTCTTTATTACGAAAGGACATTACTAATTAATAGGTAGCGTGTCGAGGAAAATATAGGAATTCATGAAGTGAAGTCAGGATTTCTAGTAAGAATTCAGGACACTTATTCTTTAACATAAAAGAAAGCCAATAACACTGGTTACAAACCACTTTAATATAACTATGAACAAAATCTAGCAACACGAAATGCAAATGTATATGAGAACAGGTTCACCACTAATTTAACATATTATCAGTACATATGAAAAACGCGTAAGATAGAACTTGACAAATAATAATAGGGAACTTGGAAGCACCATTTAATATTAGATTGGCTCAAGAAAGAAAGATAAACTCAGATTTTACCCGTAAACTAAGGACTGTCATCCTTTACGTGTTCATCTTTAGGGCTTAAAATTTGTTATAATTTTAATTGAACATTCCTGAGAGAATTGAAAACTATACTTACGTAATTGGCCCTGTAGGGCGCTGACGTGTCGCCGGGATGCAGCCAGGGACCTCACTGTCCGATCGCTGCCGACGAGCTGATCCTGCTCTTTGAATCGTGCAGTTTATATATGATTTTTCTCAGTTTCTTTTTTTTTCCCCCAAAATATTCCCCCCAGATTAGAGTTTATCTCGTCTGTGTTTCGCAATAACCAGAGATGTCCCTAGAACCCTATTAACATTGGTATGTTCCATAGAGTTGATCGCCATCTCTACTATTTTTAAAACCTCCCTGTCTCACGAAATAAGCCAAATAATTTCCCTGTTCCTTATATACATATATATTCACTTGAATTATAATTTAATGTCGCTTCCGCCTACTTTTATCATTAAATTTAGTTTTATTATATTAATTAATTTTTTTTTCATTTCTCCTGTCAGGCAATACTCAATTTAATTTTCCGCTAATTATCGTGATGCTGTCCTGACGGTTTTTGGTCTCGTTATAACAATATATATATACACACACAAAGATCGAAACAAGTCTACCATTATTAAAATGATGGGGTTGCTGCACACAAACACTATGTACAGAAACCTATCCTTCATTACAGTGAAAAAATTCTAATATCTATGAATACGGAGAAACTTAATCAAACTATCTGCCTGGTAACAGGAGCTGTTAAAACAATACCAGTCACTTCCATGCAAGTCTTAACAAATAAATCAAGGATAGCATTTGAAATTTGGAAAGCAACAACCATACAGTATGAAAAATGTTTAAGGTTACCTCATAATAACGGGATTCAAAGAAAATCAGAAGTGTGTTTGAAATCTCAGAAAAGCTTCCTAAGCATAGTACAAGAAATCAAACAGAAAATTCAACGTCCACATTCAAAAGAATATATACAGATAAGAAATAACCGTTTAGAATTTTTGGAAATTGAATGTAATCTACATTTAACAGAAGACATCAAGAAGTCGGAAAATTCCCCATTAATCTTACAACAAATGGACCAGCCTCATGGGCTAGTGGTCAGCATTTCTAACTACAGTTCATGGGGTCCCGGGTTCGATTCCCGGTCAAACCTTTTTCCTTATAGGGAATATTTCTTGTGGTTGCCCATGGACTGAAATATAGGTTAAGAACTCTCCTGGCACTTCATTATTATGTATTGCCCGTCATATAATCGGGGTATCGTAACTCCGCCTTCCAGGTACCCCAGCTAAGAAATGGATTTCAATTCTTCCAATGCCAGGGACGAAATCTAGAAATGTCATAAAAGACAACCTGGTGACATTAGAAAAAAACTTAAAATAATAAATTGAAAAACCCTGCTGCTTTAGCAGATTTTACAAATGGTTCCTGCCCAACAAATGATGGTGGAACCAGTGCTGGTGCAGTATGTCCACTTTTCTCCTTTTATCGTAAATTAAATACAAATTCAACAAACTTTGATAGCGAAATTCTACCAATTTTCTTAAGTTTACAAAATATTTTATATCACATCTAAGAGTTTACAAAGGTTGTAAATATATGCGATTCCAAAGCGGCGATCCTAGGTATAACACGGGATACAACACCCAACAACATCAACACTATCGAATATCATAAAATAATAAAACCATTATAACATTTTACATAAAATGTTTGTACTTCAATTAATTCCAGTCCTTTGCGGAGTGTCAGGCAATGAAGCAGCTGATTTTCTAGCCAAGAAAGATAGCAAAGTTGTCTCCAACCCAACTTCTACTTCAGTTTTCTTTCACTCTATCAAAATAATCAAATAAACATAAAAATAAACTTATAGAAGAATACACCACCAAAACATCCGGAAAGGAATAGGAAAATTTACAAACATAAACATTACTACATTGTGATATTTTTAGTGTCTAGGCACGAATATAATTATTTTTTAATTATTATTATCTAACATTATTATAATATTTTTGAATATTTTAATATAGATAAATAGTTATAGTTAATCGTATCCTTCTCATATTTTTTGGATAAATTACAATGTGGTAATTTTACAAAATTGTCATTAATATATTACAGAATAAGATAAAAATGTAAATATATTTTTAATTTGATACTATTCTAGTATGAGCTAAAATTAATATTCTTCTAAAAAATCCTTCGACCGGATTTGAACCAGCGACCTGGATTACTGAAATCATATACCACTACAATCCACCGTTCTACCAACTGAGCTACCAGAGGATATAATTTTAATTTCTTAAAACGATGGACTAAAAAGTCGATAAGTCCGCAACCTATTATACCGGTCTTTATTTTTTTGATGTCCTGATGATCCTGGTCAAGATCTTAGAAACCAATTATGAAATTATTGTATTATCATTGGTCCTTTACAAGTATACAGAGTTTCAAGTCGATCCAATGTTTTTAAGTGGGTGAAAATCGTGTTAAAAGATTCCGTTACATACATAGACAGATACAGGCCAAGCTAATATAAAGCGTGTAATAAGCAGTAAAAACAATCGGGCAACCTGAAATTCTAGAGCCTTTAGCGAACAAATCGCATCAAACCGTGGAATCTACAACCAGAGCAAAACATTAATTACATCACACTGAAAATAATTCTTCCAGTTTGGTATCGATAATATTACTTACTTACTCACTGGCACTATCGAACCGATAGGTTCATGGCCGCGCGGACATAAGCTCTCCATACATCCCTATCCTGAGCTAATGCTTTCCAATCATTCCCTGTATAATCTACTTCCCTCAAATCATAGTTAATTTCTTCTCCCACCTCATTCTTGGTCTACCAACTGGGCGTTTTCCTTCTGGCTTTCATACAAGAAGCCTCCATGCACGTCTTTCATTTCCCATACGCGCAACATGTCCTGCCCATCGCAGTCTACGAGACTTAACTGTTCTTATTATATCTGGCTTCCTATAAAGACCATGTAGTTCATTGTTATGAAGTCTTCTCCATTCACCTGTTTGTTAATCTCTCTTTGGTCCAAAAATTGTTCTAAGAACTTTATTCTCAAAAACTCGTAATCTGATTTCCTCCCTTAAAGTAAGAGTCAATGTTTCGCACCCATATAATATAATGGTAGAATAATAGTTTGATATATTTTCAGTTTAACGTTTTTTGAAAAAGTCTCTGCAATGCATAATAGCACGCATTTCTAGAATTGAGCCTATGTTTAATTTCTTTGTGCATCTCATTCCTATTTGTGATTATTGTTCCTAGGTATATGAATTCAGCCACTTCCTCAAAATTTCCCTCATTTTTCATTAGCTGTCCATTTCCATTATATAATGCATTTCTACGTGTGACCATATATTTTGGTGTCGATAATATTATATTTATAAATTGAAAATTAAAAAACAAATCACAATGAAGCTTTGATTAGTAACATCATTCCAGTGTCCTTTGTGATATCAATACTACTGAAATCCGCGAGTTAACTATGGAAGTTGCAATGGGGAGTCAGGTAGAGTGTAATTTTCAATATATCACATTTCAATTATAGCAATAGTTTATAAAATATATTTGCATATGATAGTGTTATTACCAAAATTTAAATACAGAAGTAGTCCTAAAAATTAATAAATAATTAAAAAATGTTATCTACTATCTTTCACCAGTACTGTTCTATTATATAATAATGCACCCTTTAATACATTTTCAACAAATTAAAGATACATGTTTTTTTTTTCTGGCTACCGAAAATATGTCCACGCTGTGGTCTCGAGGTAGCGCGCTGCCTTGTCACGAAGCAGGTCCGGGTTCGATTCCAGGTCGGAACAAGCTTCCTGGGTAAGTTTTCCCCTGTTTTCCCTCACCTGTAAGACAAATGTCAGGTATCTTTAAGGCCCAAAAGGTCCCCGAACATCATCTGGTCTACATCATCATCCGTCTCCGGTGCGAAAAGCAGTGGGAAGCTACCACACCTATAATTCCCTTATAAAGCTAGAAAGGATAGTATGAAAATGCTATAATTGCAGTGAAATTCCTGCCCTAGGACAGAACACTGTAGATAGACACAACTAAAATGTTGTGTGATGAATAAAAATATCCGTCTTTTAATTTAAGATAATATATTACAGTATATTTTCTGATTGGACTAATAAAATAATTATCTCATATTAATTAGATGAAGATGGTGATGACAGCAAGATGAAAATCTGCAAGAATAAGAAGCCAAGAATATTAACCCTTAAATTGGCAAACACTAATTTTCTCGAGTAAATTATTTAAATGTGGCGGAGCGCCGTGAAAACGAAAACACGCTTATTTACTTAGTCACTGGCACTATCGAACCCGTAGGTTCATGGCCGCGCGGACATAAGCTCTCCACACATCCCTATCCTGAGCTAATGTTTTCCAATCATTCCCTGTATAATCTACTTCCCTCAAACCATAGTTATTGTTATTCTCCCAACTCATTCTTCGTCTACCAACAGGGCGTTTTCCCTCTGGCTTCCCTACAAGAAGCTTCCATGCACGTCTTTCATTCCCCATACGTGCAACATGCCCTGCCCATCGCAGTCTACGAGACTTAACTGTTCTTATTATATCTGGCTTCCTATAAAGACCATATAGTTCACTGTTATATAGTCTTCTCCATTCACCTGTCTGTTCACCTCTCCTTGGTCCAAAAATTTTCCTAAGTACTTTATTCTTAAATACTTGTAATCTCCTTTCCTCCCTTAAAGTAAGAGTCCAGTTTCGCACCCATATAATATAACTGGTAGAATAATAGTTGTATATATTTTCAGTTTAACGTTTTTTGAAAGGAGTTGGGACATCAAAAGCCTCTGCAATGCATAATAGCACGCATTTCCAGAATTGAGTCTATGTTTAATTTCATTGTGCATATCATTCCTATTTGTGATTATTGTTCCTAGGTATTTGAATTCAGCCACTTCCTCAAAATTTCCCTCATTTGTCATTAACTGTCCATTCCATTATATAATGTATTTCTACGTGTGACCATGTATTTAGTTTTATTGATATTTACTTCCAGTCCTAATTCCTTAGTATTACTCAATAGTGTGTGCGTGTTGTCCTTTAGTATCTCCTCGCTATCGCTCAATAGTACTACATCATCAGCAGAAACCAACAGCTTATTATTACCATTAAGTTGAAGGCCTTCCTCATCCTCTAAAGATTCGATGGCATGCTCTAGTACAAAATTAAATAGTAAAGGAGATAGTGCATTTCCTTGCTTCAACCCATTCTGGATTTCAAAAGTGTCCGAAAGCTGTTTGCCTACATGCACCCTACTCTTTGTGCCATTTACACACATTCATATAAGTCTAACAAACTTTTTAGGAATTCCGAACTCCAGCAGGATACTATGTAAATTCTCCCTCTTAATTGAATTCATTGAATCCTATGCTTTTTTTAAGTCTACGTATAGTTGATGTACAGTACCATTATATTCCCATTTCTTTTCTAAAATCTGTCTTATACTAAAAATCTAATCTGTTGTAGATCTGTTTCTTCCACATTAATTATATCCTAGAATGTAATCAATATAGGGAGAAAGTCTGCTTACTAATATATTTGTTAGAATTTTGTAGGAAGTTGAAAGTAATGAGATGCCCCTGTTGTTGTTGCAATCACTTTTATCTCCTTTCTTATACGAAAACTCACAACTGTTATTATTACATACATTGTGTAATTATGTAAGTAATTTATATTGGTTTATTTTCTTTTGTTTCATTAAAAACTATCTAATACCTGGCATGCGCTGCTACGCCTAAAAAAATTATGTGTTTTTACATTGAATAAGTAAAAAGAATAATAGTTATAAATTTATATCGTTATTATTTTTAGATACCGCATGCTGATTACCCGACGTTACCCAAGAATCTACTTATCCCGATCATCTTGCCATAAATTAGCTAAAAGATGAAAATTGTGTTTTTATGTTTAGTTGAATAAGTAAAAGGAAAAATAATTATAAATTTGTTCTCTTCGCTATTGCAGCTAAAACAATCAATAAACTAATTAATTATATTTCGAAACTACCTTTCATACAAACCAAATAGTAAATAAAATGTCATCTTCCAAAATAAATATTCAAGCAATCACTATAAGTAAAGCCAAATCGTAATTGTTTTTAGATATCCCGTGCTGATTACCCGTCGTTGCCTGGGAATCTATGTATCTCGATGTACTTGGCATAAATTAACTGAAAGACAAAATTCGTTATTTTGAGCTATCCGTAAAAGAATACCGCCGTGCGCTGTTTTGCTTGCTCGGGAATCTACTTATCCCGATCTTCTTGGCATCAATGAAAGACACAAATGGTTATCGCGAGTTATCCGTAGAAGATAAACATATGCTGTCGCGGACTTTTTTGTAGAGTTTTTTGAGATATTCAATTCTGTGTACATTTATTTTGTGTATTTGTTATGATTTAGGCAGCTTAAACCATTTAAGCATAAAAAAGGGACTTTTCACGTTTTCGCTACAAATGGTGATTTTAAGGGTGTAGGACTTGAGTATTACAACTCTCTTATAGCCTAATATCCATCCTGGGAATCTCGTGAACATTTTACAAAAAGCTCCATCACAATCGGATAAACGGTATGGCAGCGCATAAAATAGGAACAAACAAATAAATCAAGAAATAGGTGGGAAAAAACATTATCATGATTTGTGGGTGATGAATTATACAAGGAATGATTGGAAAACGTTGATTCGGGGTAGGAATTTATAGAGGGCTCATGTTCCCGCGGCCATGAACCTATGGGTTTGATAGTGCCAGTGAATTAGTTAATAGTAAAAATTCGCAATAAAATTAGTCACGGTATTTCTTAAGTCGTCATTTTTTCAAGAAGCAATTAAACTGGTCTCTTGTATAACCAAGTTATAATATTTAATTAATTTGTCTTCTTGCTGTTGGCTCATTCTAAAGGAATAAAGAAAATAAACAAAAATATTAAGAGAACATAAAGGAAAGGAGATAAAAGCGGATGTTAAATTATGTGCAAATAACTTAAGCCTTGACATGTTTAAACTCAGTTGAATATATTCATCCATCTTATTCATTGTGTTATAAATACCGGGTAATTAATCCAGCGTGAACATAACAGGAAAGGGAGGGCCAGCCACTGTCTGCAAATGAAACTCAACTTTTGTTTCACCTGCAACGTAACTTACTTTAATATAGTAGTATTGGAATTTAAAGGTTATCCGCTCTTAAAGTGATCATCATCAAAACAAATCCATGTGACCTACTCGTTTTTCATTGGTTATGGACACCGACGTACTATGTAGAAGCAATAAGTACGCGAGAAAGTAGTTCTCTTCATTAAATTAAAAATATGTCCCCTGAATATACTTGTTATTCTTCGTGAATAACATTAATTAATATTCAAAACATAGAAAATATTCTGAAATATGTCTAATTAACAATACGTTAAAATAGTTTATAACATTCGGATTATGCATTTGAGTCATGCTTCAGTCGATTCTGATGCAACAAAATGGCTGAAGATGTCGAGTCTTCTGTTGCTGTGTCGCCATCTTAATTTTTAAAACACAAGTCTGGCAAACCTTTGACTAATGGTCAAAATAGTATATTACGATGCGAGGTTGGGAAATGGTTTTTACAGAATGGAGGAAAATGTTTAAAACCGAGCGATAACGAGTATTAGTTGAAATTACACGAGGCCGTGGCACGATTTAGTTATAAAATGGCGATAAGTACGTATTTATTGTTTTATATTGTTTCAAATATAGTTTAGTTCACTTAAAATGCAGTGCTTTGTTTCGTATAATGTACATTAACACTACCTTTTGGCTGTTTTTTTTTTTGTATATACATTGTATGTAGTACGGATTCATAGAGGGCAGTGGTTTTACTTCCCACACGCGTGTTTGTAATATGTAATATAACAGTACAGTTATTTTTTATTACAATACAGTTATTTAGGTTGGCTGTTAATACGACAAAACGCTCTATCGCGCAAAAGCCGTTATTTTAAATGCAGTTCACAAGTTCAGTGAAAAACCTCACCAGCTTTTTGTTATCTACCCCATTCAACGATCACAAGTCTTATATAGACTACTTCACACGTGTACCCTGTCAATGTGGTGCGAATGGCGGAAGGATACAATTGGCGTTTGTTCATGTTAGAATCACTCTAAGAGCGGTTAAGTAAACTACCTTTCATGAAACTATTTGCTGATCCTGTACGCGTTGTAGAACGTGCTCTCTTTAAAAAATGACAAATATATGATATCTAACGCTAATGATCCACGAATTCACTTATTTTTCTGATCTTTATATGTACTTCCGTGTGAAGTATTAATTATTGGAGATAATTCAATAAATGGTTCGGCTAATTAACATATAAGTTATAAATCTATTTACACAATTAAACATATATATATATATATATATATATATATATATATATATATTGAGCATTCATAATAAAAATATATAACAAATTCTTTCTATACGCTTTATATTAGCTTGACCTGTATCTATCTATCTATGTAACGGAATCTTTCAACTCGATTTTCACCCACTTAAAATCATTGGATCGACTTGAAACTTTGTATACTTGTAAATGATCCGTGACAATACAATAATTTCATATTTATTTTCGAAAATCCTGGCCATAATCATCAGAAAATCAAAAAGTGTTTTTGTATCAATGTAACGGAATCTTTCAACGCGATTTTCACCCACTTAGAAACATTTGATCGGCTTGAAATTTTGTATACGTGTAGAGGACCCGTGACAATACAATAATTTCATATTTTGTTTCTAAAATCCTGGCCAGAATCATCCGAAAATCAAAAAAATTAAAACTGGTATAATAGGTTGCGGACTTGTCGACTTTTTAGTCAATCGTTGTAAGAGCTCAGTTGGTAGAGCAGTGAACTCTTAGTGGTATATAATTTCAGTAATCCATACGTCGCTGGTTCAAATCCGGCTGGGAGGATTTTTTATAGAAGAGTATTACTTTTAGCTCATACTACAATAGTATCGAATTTAAAGATATTTACATTTTTATCTTATTCTGTAAAATATTTAACCTAAAAAATAAAAAATAAATAATAGTTTTAAAAAACTAAAACAAGACGCTTTATTAAAAAACCGAACTAAAAAATGAAAAACAATTTTAATTTCCAATACGCTTGGGATAAAATTAAAGTGGTCAACAAAAAAATCATCTCCAACACATATAGAATAAAATTAGAGTAATCAACAAAAAGAAAATCATTTTACCATCAAAAGCGTGGGGTGCTTTTATGATTTTTACATTTTCTTCTGAGAGACTTTACTTTTACCAATATCTGTTTATTATCAAATATATTAATTGATATAGAGCACCCCACGCTTTTCATGGCAAAATTATTTTCTTTTTGATGATAACTCTATATTCTATATGTGTTGGAGATGATTTTTTTGTTGACTACTTTAATTTTATCCCAAGCGTGTTGGAAATTAAAATTATTTTTCATTTTTTAGTTCGGTTTTCTAATAAAGCGTGTTGTTTCAGTTTTTTTTAAAACTATTAATTATTTAATTATTAATTTGTCACCATTAATTAATGTTTCCTGTAAATACTCTTTGTTAAAGGAACTGGAAAAGTTTATTGTGTTGGGTGCCAAACGAACTACAGTTCTTAGTAAATTTGTATTTATTTATATACAGAATTTTAATGTTTGCACATTTTTCTGTATCTAAAGTTTTATTTTTCTCCTCCACTCATCCGTATCCATCCACACCATGTCATCCAGTCCCCTTGCTCTCATTCCAGTTCTTATTTCTTGCATCCAGAGTCTCGAGGTCTTCCTTTCCTTCTTCTTCCAGGTGGACACCATTCCAATGTTTTCTGGGTAAACATTTCTTCTTGCATTCGTCGTACATGCCCATACCAATTTAATTACTTATATCTTATATGATCTACTATTGAATGTCTAATATTCATTTTTCTTGTATGACAGTATTTCTTATTTTTTCTAGTTTTGAACATCTTGCTGCTCTCCTCAAGAAATCCATTTCCATTGACATAAGTTTTTGTTCAAAGTTTTTGTTGAATTTCCAAACTTCAGCTCCATATGCGACAGTACTTCTCACTATTGAAATATATATTTGTAACTTATTTTTTTCTGGTTATACCGTATGTCTGTTCCCTAAGACTTTATTCATCATTGCTGTTACTGCTCTACCTTTATTTATTCTGTTTTTAATATAACTTTATTGGTTATTCTCTTTATCTACTTTTACTCCCAGATAGTCAAGTTCTTCACATCATCTAATATACCCCTTTTGAACTTAGCAAATTCATAACATATTAATTAAATTTTGCAATTAAGAAATCACAGTTGCTATATCTAATAATTTTGTAATTAATAATGAATAAAATCAGTCAGAGACATCATGTACACGGTTATTTTACTATTATAGTTATATTCAATAGGCTGCGGTGAACTAAAAGCAATAGTTCTTGCTTCTGGTCCCGAGGATCGCAGGTTCAAACCCGGCAGCGGTCGATTGATTTTTTTAGTATGGAAAAATCCAACGATCAAGCCCTCCGGGAGGAACTATAAGTCATGGGTCCCGAGTCTGAAGATTTTCAGGCTCGTAAAAGATCCTTATGCCTGAACAAAGAGGCCTCTAAGCAAAATTTGCCGATCTCAGAATCCTAGTAATAAGTAATCAACTGATTTGGTGTTTACTTGATGAAAATTCATTATGTTCAGTGATTAAATTAAATAAAACTCTTAACGTTTTATACAATTTTCATATTTATTTTAATACAAATTCCTTACAGCTGTTTCAGTACTTTGTACCTTCTTCAGACATTAATAACGAGCTTGAAGAATAGAGAAAAAATAATCGTTTGAAAATATCGATATTACGTGAGCACCATCTCAAAAATTGTTTATTAACAACCATTTGTATGACGATAATTATGAATAATAGTAATTTTATCAATTCTCTAAATATAATTACTAGGGGAAGTTCCTCTTTCAAAGTGTCTAAGTTGTTGAGATATCACATAATTTATAGTGTATGGCACCCCTTAAAACCCATTCGACACACTGAACTAAACTTATTTAAGTAGCCTTTCCACTCGGTCAAACATAAAAAATCATTACTATTTTCTTTCAATTTTTCTCATCCTGAATATTTTAAAATGTTTCATCTTTTATAAACCAGTGTGCCATTCTATCTCTATCGTCTGCCAACCTCTTCACCTCGAAGCACATTTTCCCCAATAGTCCTCTTCCAAGTCATTTTTGGTCTTCCTCTCCTCCTTGAACCTTGAGGATTCCACTCCAGTGCGCATCTTTCTATTGCAGTTTGACGTTTACGCAGACGATGTCCAATACAACGCTATTTGCTCCCTTTATTTGTTTTCGATGGGAGCTTGTTCAGTTTTACGTCATAGTTCTTGATTTGAGACTTTAGGCCATCTCACATTTAATATCCTACGTAAACACCAAGTTAATTATTTCTTTGGCCTTCTTCCACGTTTCACATCCGTACAATAAAAATTATTTTAATTTTGTTAAATAGTTGGATCTTAGTTTTAACATAACATACAACCACTGTCCACTAAACAAGGAAAATAATAAAAATGTAATGAATCGATTATATATCAGACATCAGCTTAAAATAATAGTCTTATGAGGTGTTTCCGTTAATTAATAAAACAATTAATCAGTTTTTATTGACTTAGGCATTCACGGCCGGAGTTGCTATGATGATCTTGAAGAAGATTTCCGGGCTGTAGGCCGTGGTCTCGAGGCTTGAAGTTCCCCAACGTTTCGCCAGAGACTGCGTCTGGCATCCTCAAGGGATGTCTCTGGCAAAACGTCGAGGAACTTCAAGCCTCAAAACCACGGCCTATAATTCGGAAATCTTTTTCAAGATCATCATAATTAATCAGTTTGTTTTTTGAAAAAATGGCGTCAGTCTCTGACACAGAGTGAATATAGAGATGATTAACTGCCAGGCATTAAATATAAACATTTTCTTCTCTCCTGAAAAATTGCCGTACCTTAATTAACATAATCACGTCTAATAAGTAAAATAACGTTTGGCATTGAGTTAATTAATATCTCTTCTTCTCCTTCACAACCTGTTCCGTCTTCACTAATAGATCGAAGACCTTCTCTTCCAAGGACGTCGATATTTATTTCTTCCTCTCGGAAAATAATGTAAGATTATCTTTGGTAATCTATTCTCTTCCATTCTTTCTACATCTTCTTTCCACTCTTTCTTGTTATTATCATCATCAACAACAAGGATTAAGTCCAATGGCCTGTTACGATCTCATTATAGATCGAATTGGTCCTTCCATCTCTTCAATGGTCTTCCCAACATTCTTCTCCCTTTTGGTTGATAATTATACATTCTTCTTGGTATGCGCTGTTCATTCATTCGTAATACGTGCTGAAGATAAGCATTTTGATAATATTTTATTCTTTCACAGAGATTAAATATATTAAGTTCTGTTCTTATATCTTCGTTTTTTTTAACCGTCCTTTGGTATCTTGCTATTGCTCTCAACATCTTCATTTCAGCAGCATCTATGTGTTTACTATCTACCTTCGTTAATGTCCAGATTTCACATCCATAGTTAAGAGATGGAATGTCAATACTTTGCAAAACTTCAAAATAGTTTATTTTTTAGTCTTATTCAATAAAGTGCGTTTAATTGTGCCACATAGATAATATAATTGAATCGTTGTATTTTAGTGTCTTTATCTAAATTTCTGTCGTTGCCTAAATGACATCCCAAATAATTAAATTTCTGAACTTGGTCTATAATTACATTGTTTTGTTCTTATTGCACATTTTCCTTTCAGAGACAATATTTTTGTTTTAGATGTAGATATTCTTAAATTGTATTTTAGAGAGATATTATTTAAAGTATAAAGGAATTGTTGTAAAGCATTTTCTAATGCTGTCATTATTACTTTATCGTCTGCAAAAAGCAAAGTTGCCAATACACTATTTATATTAATTTGTTCTCGCCATTCATTTATGACATGATTGAAGTATAAATTAAATAATACTGGTGACAATGGACACCCTTGCCTTACTCCCTGGTTTATTTTTATGTTTTGTTTACTAATTTTATCTCCGCAGTCTATTTTAAAATTTGTTTCTATATATAAACTCTGAATGGCTCTTATAAGGCATTGAGGAATTCCTTTCAGTTCTAGTATGTTCCATAATTTATTTCTACTTACACTATCAAATGCTTCAGTATAATCAACAAAAGCTATATACATGGGTAAATTAAATTATTTTCTTTTTTCTATCAATTGGACCATTGTAAAAACACAACCTATAGTTGACCTACCCTTTCTGAATTCATTTTGTTCCTCACGTAATATTATTTCAGCTATTTTATTTATTCTATATGATAACATTTTTGCATATATCTTATAAGCTCAATTCAATAAACTTATACCTCTATAATTTGTACATTGTCTTCTGTTTCCTTTTTTAAATATCGGAACAGTTATTGCGTCCTTCCATTCATCCGGAACAGAACCCGTTTTCCAGCAAAGGTTCTTGTTATTATAAATATATTTTTTTTTTGCTTTATGGAGTAGATCTGCAGTTCTTCACGAATATCATCGTTTCTTATCTGGTCCATTCTTACTTGGTACACCCTTTTACTCTTCTTAAAAAATTAATCTCAGTTGCTTGGATTTTACTTTCTTGTTTGGTAAATGTTTATATATCTTCTCCTTTTATTGTTAATTCATGACGTAACTGGTGACGTGATTGTCTTTATTTTCTTTCAACCGTTTGTTCGGCCGTAACCAAGAAACAATAAAACTTTACATGGCCTGAAAATGGCAACATTTGCCTATGCAAAAGATAACGTTTTTATTGTAAGAAGAAAACTGTAAGTTTGTTTTACGTAGTTACAATAGTATTTAGACATGGGCCATGGCTAGTGGCGGCTAATATTATTACTTTTTTTTTTTTAATTTCGGTCCATCAGTCCGGTTGTTATACTTCTGAGTTATGTTTTACATGGAAGGATTACCCACCCCTCATAAAACTCCCAATCTGGAGGTGCACAGTTTGATGTTGGACTGCCCGTAACCGAGCGGTTAAATGCATCATGTGTTGCGTTGATTCAAAGTCCCCATGAGACTGTCTCGCCATGCACTTTATAGTTTTTATAAAATATTCACACATGACTATAGATTGTAACTTAAGGGAACAGCCTACGCTACATCGGTCTATCTATCGTGCAAGAATTGCGTTCAATACATAGTCCGATTTTGCTCATTTTCAAAATACGTGGGTCATTCCATCTCAAGTGGTCTAGTGTCCCATGCTCAACATGTTCAATTTCACTGAAACTTGGTGTAGGTATGGAACCTCTTTAGAAATGAACCTCTGCAAATTTCAAATTATAATATCAAGTGTTTGGGAAACTATGGCCTTTCATATGGAGGCCTGTTTGATGAATCCATCAAGAAACAGAACAACATTCAATTTTTAACTCTTTGTTACTACAAGGCAAATACAAGTACGGACCTCTCATTTCTATGAGTTGCACAACTTTGTATCCTAAATCCAAAACCCGTAGTCCGACGAAAGGAAGTCCACTCTAGGAGTCACCAGCGTGGATCAAAGTGTCTAACAAAATCTGTCATATCAAATTTTAGTCCTTATTTAGGGCCAAATATCTCAAGAACAAAAAACAAACAGAGACTAATATTTTGTAAATTTGTTAATGGTGGTTGAGCCAGTGCACTGCCCAAATACCTTTGTTCGTAGCCGCTTATCTAGGATTATGCTATATCATAAACATGGTGCAAAATATGCATTTGTTAAAAGTGAGCTATGTTCAAGCTCAAATAACGTGAATAACATCATCTCAAATGTTGTTTTCTTTAGTACCATTAGAAAGAGCATATCTTCATGCATTTGTTAAAAGTGAGCTATGTTCAAGCTCCAATGACGTGAATAACATCATCTCAAATGTTGTTTTCTTTAGTACCATTAGAAAGAGCATATCTTCATATACTAGAATCAACTTATTTCATTTTTGAGCCCATTCAATTATGAGATGAAAAGGTGCCAAATATGCAATTGTTAAAAGTGAGGAGATATGTTCAAGCTCAAATAAGGTGAATTACGTAATCTCAAATGTTATTTTCATTAGTACCATTAGAAAGAGTACATCTGCATCTACTAGAATCAACTTATTTCATTTTTGAGTCGTTTCGATTATGGGATGAAAATTAAGCTTGGACTTAATGAGAAATTGCTTGTTGACCACCACACTGTCAAACAACACTGAGCAACAAAAAATAAACTTTTTTTTTGTCTCAGAAAGAAAAATATGTGATTCTGAGAGTATTTTTTTGTCCTGAATTCAAGTATGATATCGGCTTTCTCCATCACGCAAGGTTTCCGAGAGACAGGAATTTATAATTTCAAACACTTTACTAATTTTTACATTTGTAACTACATAATATTCGAACATTCGGACTCGTCTACAAAGTAAGAAATGACGATTTTCTGCTACATTTCGCCTATGGAGCATTCCTCTTGATGTTCCAACAATAATCAGCCAGCCTATTAGGATTCCATTTGCCTTGATCTCTCTTTTCCAGAGCTGAAATCTCCTGATGAAAGCGTTCCCCGTGCTCATCGCTCACTGCGCCAAGATTTTCCGGAAAGAAATCGAAGTGCGAGTGCAGGAAATGTATTTTTAAGGACATATTACAGCCCAATTTTTTATAAGATGTTATAAGATCATTGGCAATATCACAGTAACTTTCCGCCTTTCGATTTCCCAAAAATCTGTGAGTAACTTTTTTGAATGCTTGCCAAGCTGCTTTCTCCAATGGATTCAATAGTTCCTCAAACTTCTCATCATGCATTAGTGATCGTATTTGTGGATCCACAAATATCCCTTCTTTAATTTTTGCTTCACTAATTTTAGGAAACTTGTGTTTTAAGTACATGAAACCAGGAGTATTGCCCATGGCTTTCACGAAATTCTTCATTAATCCTAATTTGACATGCAACGGAGGTAGATACACATTTTTAGGATTACACAATGAGTCATGTTTCAATTTTTTCTGTCCAGGAATGAATGATTCGTGTTTAGGCCATTCTTTTCTGATGTAATGATTTTTTTCTGCCCCTACTATCCCAAAGGCACAAAAACAACAGTGCTTTGTATAACCAAGCTGCAGACCAAGAATAAGTGCAATTACCTTCGAATCACCACAAATATTCCATTCATACACTGCATATTGAAGATTTGACAATATGAATTGAAAGTTTTCATATGTTTCTTTCATATTAGCAGAGTGAGCCACAGGTATTGATGGAAAATTATTTCCATTATGCAGAAGTATTGATTTTAAACTAGCTTTGGAGGAGTCAATGAACAAGCGACATTCTGTTGGGTTATGTTCAATACCAAATGTCTCCATAAGAGAAGAAATGTTATTACAAAGCACTAAGTCATCTTCTTCAGAAAAATAATCTTTAAATTGAGAATGAGGACTACGATAAGTACATATCTTTGTATTCTTTTCAAGAATATTCCGTCCTTTTAGCCGGGAACCAAGCATTTCAGATTGATTTTTGGATAACTTTATATCTCGTGTGAGATCGTTAAGATCTTCTTCAGTCAATAAATGAGGCTAAGACGAACAGCTTTATTCAAAAGTTGTACCACCAAAATCTGTTTCCTCTTCTTCTTCCTTACTTCCATCAGAATCTGAGCTCTCTTCATCTAATGTCACATGTTCTGGAGGCTTTGGTATGGACAATTCTTCGCAGTGTGGAACTGGTCTCATTGCAGATTGCAAGTCAGGGTACACCACTGTATGTTTTGATTTTGACGTAATCCCTTTAATGTTTGTTAAGCAGATATAACAGTCAGAGGAGCGATCTTTGGGTTCCCACCAAATCGTAGGGATAACAAATGGCATGATGGCGTGTGCCATTCTTCCATGCAGTGAGAAGCCTACTACACGATAAACAACAGATACGTGGTGCCCAGGTCCTTGTTTGGTCCCCCACTTTACACTCAAAATAAAGTCCGTAACACTTTTTTTACTAATAGAGTAAGATTTCGCCTTTGGGACTTGAGCGTCACTTTCACGACATATATAACGAAAATTGTTAGGATGATTTAAACAAACTCTAGGCATTTTGTAACTAACAACAAATTGAAAGAGATACATTTGTAAATATGTAATATATAATAATCCAGACACAACGCACTCACAATTACGTGTTTACAGGCTCACTGCTATCTCACAACTAACATCATTCTAATGAATGCATGCCACCCTAGATCATGTTTGTGCATGTCTGTACATGTCTATACATGTCTGAACCTGCACAACAGTAGTTACGGTACCATCTGAGTTAGCTCATTTGGTTTTATTTTACAATGGACAAATGGACGAAAAAACGTTTATTTAAAAAATAATTATTTAAATTCATTAATTGAAATTGAAATAAAAAAACATGTGGGCGATGGAGAAATTCCGAATACATATTTGAAAACACGATAAAAACACTGCATTAGGTACAACTATTGGTACTCATGAGACAAAAATCATGTTGACCAGTATAATGCGACTTACTCAAATGGCGCTTGGGAATTTCTCGCAAGTTGAGACCAAAACTATGTAACTTGTGGAGGGGTATAATGGCTTTATTTGTTTTCCAGACTGTTGTTAGGTATTGTGAAACATCTTTTTTTCAGTTTTCAATAGTTTACTGTTGTGGGTTGTCGGAGTCCGACTAGTTAAATTTCATATTATATAGTGTTTGGAATACATGATGTCGGCTAAGAAAAACAACGCGTTCTAAGATAATCTATCGGTTTCGATTTAATTGAAAACATTTCTGATTATGAAATTAATGACAGTGATGCAAGTTTTTTCATGGGGAATGAAAGACATACATGGAACCTTATTACAGGAAAACCAAGGCGAAAACGCCCAGACCAAGAATGATGTGGGAGAATAACATTAACAATGACATGAAGGAAGTAGATTATACAGGGAATGATTGGAAAACATTAGCTCAGGATAGGGATGTGTGGAGAGCTTATGAACCTACGGTTTTGATAGTGCCAGTGAGATAGTTACTTAGATGCAAGTTTTTTTTCAGTGATGTTTCAATAGAAGGATCAACTGACGACGCAAGTAATAATATTGATGAAGTTTGAGGAAGTTGTAGAGCTAGAAGGAAGATCTGATAGCGATGTTAATAGCATAGGCATAAAGAGTGCAGGCATAAGTTTCAGTTGGAATAATAGCCGTTCAGAAAGGCCCAAATTTCAATTTATCGGTACGCCTGGGGTGCAGGTACTTGTAAAAATACAAAAGACCATTTACAAAATTTTGAACAGTACATTTGAAGTCAGCTTGAACATAGAACACTTTAAACAATTGCATATTTGGCACCTTACTTTTAACCCATAATTGAAAGGGCTCAAAATGAAATAAGTTGATTCTAGTAGACGAAGATGTGCACTTTATAATGGTACTAAATAAAACAACATTTGAGATGATGTAATTAACCTTATTTGAGCTTGCACATAGCTCACTTTTAACAAATGCATATTTGGCACCTTTTCATCTCATAATTGAATGGGCTCAAAAATGAAATAAGTTGATTCTAGTAGATGCGATGTGCTCTTTCTAATGGTACTAGAGAAAACAACATTTGAGATGACGTTATTCACGTTATTTGAGCTTGAACATAGCTCACTTTTAACTAATGCATATTTTGCACCATGTTTATAATCTAGTATAATCCTAGATAAGTGGCTATGAACAAAGGTATTTGGGCAGTGCACTGGCTTAACCACCATTAACAAATTTACAAAATATTAGTCTTCTTGAGATATTTGGCCCTAAATAAGGACTAAAATTTGATATGACAGATTTTGTTAGGCATTTCGATCCACGCTGGTGACTCCTAGAGCGGACTTCCTTTCGTCGGACTACGGTTTTTGTTTTTAGGATAAAACGTTGTGCAACTCATAGAAATGAGAGGTCCCTACTTGCATTTGCCTTGTAGTAACAAAGAGTTAAAAATTAAATGTTGCTCGGTTTCTTGATGGTTTCATCAAATAGGCCTCCTTATGAAAGGCCATAGTTTCCCAAACTATTGAAATTATGATTTGAAATTTTTCTGAGGATCATTTTAGGATGGACCTCAAGGCACACCAAGTTTCAGGAAAATTGGTGATGGTCAGCGTGGATGACATTAAAAATTAGACCACTTCAGATGGAATGAACCATGTCTTTAATTTTTTTAATTAAATCGCATGATTCCAGTTTAGTTGCGAGAAAACAAACATTGGCTGCTAGTAGAGTTCAAGTTGTGTATCTTGTTGTACCCATAATTCATAGTTTCGTTCCACCGATACACATTGTAATTATGACGTCTATTAGGTTATCTCTATCTCCCACATGTCCTGCTCACCGGAGGCTACAAAACTTAACTCCTCATATTATATCTGGTTTTTCTATCAAGATCATATCAGTTACATAGTTTCCTCCATTCACCTGTCCATATGTATCTGGTCAATATGCACTTTATTCTCAAATACCCACATTTTCTTATGTCCTAAAGCAAGAGAAATGTTTCGTATCCATTTAATACATAACTTGCAGAATCGCCATTTTATATATTATTAATTTAATATTTTGAGAGATTTTGAGACAAGTCTCCGTCATCTATAATACAGACTACATCATGCGTTTCTATAGTTGATCCTATGCATAATTAATTTCAGCTTTTTACTGTTGCAAGTTATCTGAATCCTGACATTTCATCACAATGTCCATAATTTCCTATTATATTTTACATAGATAGGAAGAAGAAATTAGGTATACAAATACCACAATAACTGTGAAAATGTACTAATCAGTTGTAACTTTTTATCTTTCTAGGAAACTAACTTTGAAAATAAAATTGATGCAGTGAAGAAAAACAAGGTGGTGAGATTGAAAAAAATAGTGCATGGAAGTCAATCAAATAATCCCAATGCTATGACTGTGTAAAATAAATCATATGAGGGAGCAAAACTGTAGAGGAACTGTATGGTAAGAATGTTGTAGCCTGGATGGATGCAAAATGGATGATTTCGTTACGAAATACATAAGTTGATTGATTGAACTTCATGGTCAAAACGGGTCACAGATATAAATAAAAAAAAAAGAACATCACTCCACATAAGCAAATATTTTTTGGCGTAAAACTGAATGAAGTTTTAGTTAAGATATAGGCCTAAGACAATTCTTGGCTCACAAAAATTCCAAATTTTGTACAATAGAGTCTTGTGGATTAGGGTTGTACTTTCTATAATACTTTGTTTTATGGATCTCCGAATGTTGTGCTGACATGAGGCCTTTCTTGTTTTTCAGGATATTGAAGTGAATCTGCAGGTCGAGATCAAGAATCAAAAATGAATTGATGACTTGCCACCAGGGACGGGTAGAACAACAGTGGTCTACACCTGTTTCGGCAGGTGTAGATCCGGTCCGTGGGAGTAAAACCGGTTGCAAATCCAAGTCCCTAGGTGGATAAAAGTATAGGGACACAAAAAAATTACCCGACTGCTTGGGGTATAGCTGGGCGAACCGATAGTATGTAGAGTACCATTGTTATTATAATAATAATTTGGGCTGGGAAGTTGAGGAAAATTCTTCTATTTTTTTTAATTTTTTGTCTAAAAACGATGTCCAACATAATATACGAACATATATAGGAGCATATATATTTTTTTTTGTCATTGTAGTTAAGAAAAGGTGGATTTTGTCATTCTTTTTTGTCCCTTTTCGACTTTTTTGGCTTATTTGTCCTTTTTAGAAGGTCTCAAAGTATTGTCTTTTTTACCTTCTTTCAACTATATTTGCACCTTATGTATAATTCAAGAATCCGCCTTAAATCAACTCATTTTAAAAACAATATTAGTATCAATTTCCAAAGATTTTTAGTTTTTCTTCCACAAGAACCCATTGAACACTCAGCAAAATCCCGTTATTTTTAACCACCCTAAATTTTTGTAAGAAGTTGTCACGTTTTGACAATGAGATGACTGTTGTGATACACTCTAATGCCAACTCAGGTAAGTTTTCATTTATCTTATTTCGAAGTTCAATTTTTATAATTCTAGTGTAGGTAAGGCAAATATGCTTCTAGTTATATCAATTCAAATTTAAATTTCTTTCTGCAGGATATCCATTGCGGGTTCGTTGAATTCATTCCATCCGGGAAAAAATCGTTCATTCTAAATTCTCCAAGAACTTTCTTTTTAATGAACAATTATTATTTTTCAAACTATGTTGAATTAAAAGCGAATTTTATTATTATTATAATTCCAATGTCATGGAAAGCAGTATTATTATAATATGTAATAATATTTCAGGTTCAGATGCTCATTTGAGGCGTACGTTGGAGGATCTGCGATTGCATGAAACTTCCAGGTACTATTTCACTTAAAAAATTTACGCATAAATGGAAATTTACATTGCAATTTATAATGTCTTTATGTATCTGCTGTAACTTAATATAATTTCCTAGAATTTGGAATTGATTAGGTGCATTATTTGAATTTAAATTATATGCAGACAATCATCCTGCACATTTTTTATCTCAGCCACAAGACTCTTTTGGACGAACCACTATGAAACGTTTATTAATATAAGGACGGGGATGTACGTAAACTACAACTTCATTCAATTTTACGATAAACAATATGTACTTATGTTGGTGATGATATATTTTTATTTACATTTTTAAATTGCATTTATATAAAACTTCTCATATTGAACTATATACGCCAAACAACATCTACTTATGTGGGGTGATGTTTTATTTTTATTTAAATCTCTATATCACATTCCTAAAAAACCTCCATTTTGAAGTATCACAATTCCAGCTGACTTGCCATGTATTAAGTTAATTACCAACGTCAAGATGAATGTGGTGTACTACATTTATATGAAGAACCCATGAATTATATTCAGTGTAAATTGATGTCTAGTGACAAAAATATAAAATGAGAGCTGTAACCAGAAATTAATTCATATATATATATATATATATATATTTTTTTTTTCCTCCAAGATATTTTCAATTGAGTATAAAAAAATGTATGTAATTTTGTTTCAAGTTGTGTTTTGTTGAGCAATGGATAAATGCATATATAATCTTCACTGTAAGTGTAACTCTTGTTTAAATATTAAGTTTATATTCAGTTGACATAATCTTTTGGAAAAGTAATTTTTCAAAGTAGATTTTATAACGTGGGTCTGTTTTCCGTATTTCTAATTCATAATACCTTTCTATGGAATATCTTTGAAAGGAATTAATTTTTATTCTTTGCTTTACAGAAGATAATCATTTTGTTAAAAATGTACATGAAAGGTAAATTCATCCAACGACACTATGAAGTTGGCTGAAATTTGGTGCGTAAACAAGGCAGCAAATGAACTCCTGATATTTGTGGTCAGAACACCAAATCATGCTGCTTGCTTTGTCGACTAAATTGATCCGAGTAATTCTCGAGGGGGATAAACATCGATATCATTGAGTGTTACTGAAACACTTCTAATTTTATCACTGTTATTAACTTAAATATTCTTAGAGATAAATTAACAGTTCAGTGTAACATGTTACAATATTTTTATAATATTTAATTATACTTCAGGTTGAAATAATTTGGAACAACAAGAAAACTAATTTTCATCATGCAAAAATCACAGAGAATAACTTTTTATCTACTGTTCATGGAATATGCATCTTAGTTCCTACGTTATGCTATATAGAAAGATTCCATTTAGGAACTACTATTAACATAAATAATAACTAACTAGCACTATCGAGCCTGTAGGTTCATGGCCATGCTGACATAAGCTCTCAATCCATCCTCAAGCTAAGCTAATGTTTTCCAATCATATCTTGTATAATTTAATGTAATCATGGTTCACATTATTCTCCCGTCTCATTCTTGGCCTGCATACTAAGGTTTTCCCAATTTTCATGCTCTCTTTCATTTTCCATTCGTGCCACATGTCCTGCCCGTCACAGCCACCGAGCCTTAACTGTTCTTATTGCATCTGGTTTCACATAAATACCATGTAGCTCACTAATAAGTACTCTTCTCTGTTCATCTCTCTTTGGTCCAAAACTTTTACTACGAACTTTATTCTCCAATACTCGTAATCTCCTTTCCCCCCTTAAAGTAAGAGTCCATGTATGGCATCCATATAATATAAATGGAATAATTACATTTTATATATTTACCAGTTTAATCTATTGCCCAACTATTATGTAATGTCCTAACATTCCATGTTCCTAAAAACATGTCCCTGTGTTGGTGCTTTTGACATGGATTTCCTGAAGTAATTCCTGCCGAAGAACCGAATGTGGGACTACTTTACCTCTGGAAAATTTTACCCGGTGGAACCCCGGTTTCTTGAAAGTTGTATTTTACGGTGAAAGGCCAAGGTATTTATTTTTCTTACTTTTCGTCAACTTTGAATGCTTTAAATAAATCAATAGTTTAAAGATGAAAAAATCTACATCTGTAAACTACATGGAAACCGTCTGATTACTAATTGTCTTAGTGTACTAACAGAATTTCTTAAATCATATTCAAAATAAGAGCAAAAAACACGAATATCATGAATAGATAAATCTCTTGAAAATCCGTGTGAAGTAGATAATTAATAGTTTAAATAAAGCTCATTGTGATATTTCCTACAATAGATCAATGGGTAATTAATGTTTTAATTTACTAATGATTTGGAATATGACCAATTAACAAGTTAACAGGACCTGAATTTGAGCTTCTCTTATTTTTTATATTAATGATCTAGAAAACCCCTACAAACTAGAAACCTACTTTTTGCTGATGGTATTGTAATATGGGTCTCTAAACCCAAAAATTAAAACCAACAGCCCAACAATCACTAAAAAAATTAGAGAATTGGACATCCCAAAATCACTAGGAAATTAGAAGGAGAATTGTTAACTGAAACACATGAAGAAAAAATTTAGGAATAACCTTTGGCACGAAATTAACATGGAGGAAACATATACAGAATATATATACAAAGATTGAAACAAGGCTGCCATTATTAAAATGATGGGGTTGCTGCACACAAACACTATCATAGGTACAGATACCTGTCCTTCATTATAGTGAATAAATCCTAATATCTATGAATACAGAGAAACTTAATCAAATCCTCTGCCTGGTAACAGGAGCTGTTAAAACAATACCAGTCACTGCCATGCAAGTCTTAACAAATAACTAAAGGATAGAATTTGAAATTGGAAAATCAACAACCATACAGTATGTAAAATGTTTAAGGTTACCTCATAATAACTGGATTCAAAGAAAATCAGAAGTATGTTTGAAACCTAAGAAAAGCTTCTTAAGCATAGTACAAGAAATCAAACAGAAAATACAACTTCCATATTCAAAAGGATATATACAGATAAGAAATAACCGTTTAGAATTTTTGGAAATTGAATGTATCCACATTTAACAGAAGACATCAAGAAATCGGAAAATTCCCCATTAATCTTACAACAAATAGACCAGCCTCATGGGCTAGATGTCAGCATTTCTAACTACAGTTCATGAGGTCCGGGTTCGATTCCATGGACTGAAATTTGGGTTAAGAACTCTCCTGGCACTTCATTATCATGTATTGCCCTTCATGTCATCGGGGTATCGTAACTCCGCCTTCCACGTACCCCAACTTAAGAAATTGATTACAATTCTTCCAATGCCAGAGACGAAATCAATAAATGTCCTAAAAGAAAATCTGGTGACTTTAGAAAAAAAACTTAAAATAATAAATTGAAGAAACCCTGCTGCTAAATGGATGCATATTTTACAAATGATTCCTGCCCACCAAATTATGGTGGAACCAGTGCTGGTGCAGTATGTCCACTTTTCTCCTTTTATCGTAAATTAAATACAAATTCAACAAACTTTGATAGCGAAATTCTACCAATTTTCTTAAGTTTACAAAATATTTTATATCACATCTAAGAGTTTACAAAGGTTATAAATATATGCGATTCCAAAACGACCATTCTAGCTATAACACGGGATACAACACCCAACAGCATCAACACTATCGAATATCATAAAATAATAAAACCATTATAACATTTACATAAAAATGTTTGTACTTCAATGAATTCCAGTCCATTGTGGAGTGGCAGGCAATAAAGCAGCTGATTTTCTAGCCAAGAAAGATAGCAAAGTTGTCTCCAACCCAACTTCTACTTCAGTTTTCTTTCACTCTATCAAAATAATCAAATAAATATAAAAATAAACTTATAGAAGAATACACCACTAAAACATCCGGAAAGGAATAGGAAAATTTACAAAGATAAACATTACTGCATTACAAAGAAAATCCACAGTGGCAATATTCAAACTATTAACTGGACACGACTGTCTAAATAAACACCTACACAGATTTGGTATAGCAAATTCATCTAAAAGATCTTTTGCAAGTTAAATGAAGATCCATCCATAGTATTTCTGCCCGAGGGCAGGTCTTTCACTGCAATCATAGCATTTTCATGCTATGCTTTGCAGTTTTACTAGGGAATTATAGGTGTGGTAGCTTCCCGTTGCTTCCCACACCAGCGAAGGATGACGATGATAATGATAAGGATTATGATGATGGCCGGATGATTTTCGCGGACCGTTAGGCCCTAAACATCCTGACATTTGTCTCACCCAGGACCCTGTCCCGACCGGGAATTGAACCCGGGCCCGCTGCGTGACAAGGCAGCACGGTACTTCGAGACCACAGCGGTGGACTAAATGAAGGTATTTCATTGTCAAGTGCTCGATATTAGATGCCAATCAATCAACATTGTATTCGGTCTTATTTCCCTAAATACGAGGTTCATTCATGTTTTGACATGCTCAGACCTTTTAATCTGGCAATGAGATGTGTCAGTTTCACTACGTTAAAAAATAATGGCCTAAACGTGAATCTCTTATCCCTGGGCAGAAAAATGTGTCACATGTCCCTTTAGTGAATTCTAGAAAAAATATATTTAGCTCCATTGCATTTTAAATTAGGAGTAATGAAAAATTTCGTCAAGTTATAGATCAGCTTTCTGAAGGATTCTTGTACTTGCAATCTAAAATTTTTCCAAAATCAGTGAGGCTAAACTGAAAGAATGAATTTTTATAGGACCACAAATAAGATCATTAATGGCTGATGAACATTCTGAGGGCTCTTAAATCCACTTGAACAAGCAGCCTGGCAGTCTTCTAAAAATATATGTTGCAATTTCCTTGGACACCATAAAGCAGAAAACTGTCGTGGCCTAGTGACTGATCTGGATTCTAATAAAGCAACATGTACCGGTATTTAAAAATTCACTTCTTGGACTCTCACTTTGACTTTATCCCAGAAATTCTTGGGGATGTCTGCGATGAGCACGGTGAGCAATATAATCAGCAAATTTCTACAATGGAAAACAGGTACCAAGAAAAGTGGAGTTCTAATATGCTAGCTGACTACTATTGGACCAAGAATAGAGATGTTTCAAATGCAAAATATGCCCGAACATCACTATCTATTACTTTCTAGGTAAGTCAGAATGAGTGGTATGATAAAAAATTCAAATAAATATCATACTAAACTCCTGCCAGATCGGGAAAAACTGAAATGATATATGAATTCAGCATGAAAAATACTTACAGAATATATTATTTTTATTCTTGTGAAAAAAAGTTCATTTTTGTAGACCAGTGTAATGTATACTAAGAAAATCATAGCTGCATCAGCATATGAAGTTAATTACTGTACGTTATTGGTTAGGGTAGTTTACTGACTGATTAGTAAAATAATAATATAAATTTAGAGAATATAAATTTAGAGAATATAGATTTAGAGAGCTTGAAAAAAATCTCACCTAACTAGCTCACTGATTCTATCGAACCCTTAGGTTCATGGTCGCGCGGACATAAGCTCTCCGTACATCCGTATCTTGAGCTAATGTTTTTCATATCCCCTGTATAATCTACTTCCCTCAAATCATGGATAATGTTATTCTCCCACCTCATTCATGATCTACGAACTGAGCGTTTTCCGTCTTGCTTTTTACAAGAAGCTTCCATTCACATATTTCATTCCCATTCGTACCACATGTCCTGCCCATCGCAGTCTACGAGACTTAACGCTTCTTGTTATATCTAGCTACCTATACATACCATGTAGCTCACGATTATGTAGTTTTCTCCATTCACCTTTCTGTTCATCTCTTTTTGCACCAAAATATTTCCTAACAACTTTATTCTCAAATACTCGTAATCTTCTTTCCTCCCTTAAAGTAAAAGTCCATGTTTTGCATCCACATAATATACTGGGAAAATAACAGTTTTATATATTTTAAGTTTTATGTTTTTGAAAGAAGTTGGGATGACAAGAGTCCCTGTAATGCATAATAGCATGTATTTCCACACCGGCAATAAATAGTTCTGCGAAAAATGTGTGTCCGTCTTCACACCCAGTTTTGAATAGTTACAATATTGACGTAGGTTGTTAAAAGAGTTAGTGAAATGAAATGCAAAGAACTCCATGTTTTAACCTGACAATATGACAAAATTATATCTGTTTTCGATATATAATATCTTGTTTAAAGAAACTAAGATATCGTTATGTTTTATTAGCCGAGCGCAATCAGTGTTTGAATTACTTGAAGACCAAGTTGTGTTCGGTGAAGTCAGTGCATGTCTACTGCACCTGTGTAGAATTCAGCTGCCCTCGCCAAGTGTTCCTACAACTTCCCCAACTCGAAGCACTTTAAACCACCCATTTGGAAAAGTTTATTTCATACACAACTTATATCAGGTCAAGGAATTTTGTTTTCACATCCTAAACAATTTTTATTTATTTCGCATCTAACGAACTAACTCAATATTACTCACTCATTGGAACTATCGAACCCGGAGGTTCAAGGCCGCGCGGACATAAGTTATCTATACATCTTCTTCTTTTCTTCTTCCTTCCAAGTATTAGGCCAAGGCCTGTTACGATCCTATAGAAAATTTTCCCTTATGGGAAATTCTCGTATAAGACTTGAAAGCATAATAATAGTTCCTTCGATTGGTTGCTGGCCAAAGGAAGGCAAGACCAGTGATGGGGCTGCCATCTTATAGCCTCTGGTCAGGCTTTTCTGGAGAAGAAAAGAAAATAAAGGAAAGAAGAAATGGAAAAAAGGAAGGACTCCCTAGCCCTCGGATGCCCTAATAGCGTTGGGGTCGAAAAAACAAGAGTTAACCAAGAGAGGTTAGATAGTAAAGTTAAGAGTGCAAAACACAAGTAAGTGGAAGAAATGTTTTGCACAGCTTGGGCACCTTGTGGTCGCCATCCACATATCCCCTAGATGAGGACCCCTGAGGGGTATCTATACATCTATATCTTCGAATGTAATTCCCACTGGTTTACAGCAAGAAATTCCAACACCCCTCTTTCATTCCCCATTTGTGCTACATGTCCTGCTCATCGTAGCCTACTTCTTCTTCTTCTTCATCGCGGTTTAGGCTTATTTACTAGCCTGTTCCGGCTCCAAATTGCTGCTGTTTCCATCTATTCTTTGGTCTTCCCAAACTTCTTCTTCCTCGTGGTGAATAGCTGTATGCTGCTTTTGGTAATCTATTCTCAGTCATCCTTGCTAAGTGTTCTTTCCAATTTGTTCTGTATTTCACTACTGTTGTGTTTAATTCCTCTACTTTTAGTTGTCTTATTTCTGTGTTATGTTTTTTGTCTGTTCTTTGCTATTCTGCTATTGGTCTGAGGAATTTCATTTCAGCAGCTTGTATTCTGGCAGATTGTTGTGTTGTCACTGTCCATGTTTCGGATCCATAAGTAATAATAGGCACTGTTATTGATCGTAGCCTACGGGTCATTATCATCATCAGCAATAATCATGGATTAAGCCCATGTGGCTTATCCGCTCTCATAGAATCTCATTCAAAAAGTTGAATCCATCTCTTTTTCGGTCTACCAACATTCCTGTCTCCTTTTGGTTTGTAATTAAATATAAATTTTGGTATGCATTCATCTTTCATTCTTTGGCCATGTTCTTCCGTTTTTTTAGATTGCTTTATTTTAACTAAAAGTTTTAAAATATTTAGCTCATATCTAATATATGCTTTCTTATTTTATCTAGAAGTTTTCAGCCAGCTACACTTCTCAAAAATCTCATTTCAGCTGCTTCTATGATCTTGTCTTCTCTTTTAGTTAAAACCCAAAACTCACTATCATACAATACTATGGGAACTGCCACTGCTTTATAAAATATATTTTTTATTTAAATAAAATTAGAGCAAAAACAGCAATAATAAATGGTGCCCTATGGAACAGACATATAATCATGAAAACCGTTGTGTCCTAGCTACAAAAAATAATAAAAATTATATTATTTCGTACTTGTCTTCTCTGAAACATATGACACACAATGTAATATTCAATCAGTATAGTTTTGTTTCCTAAAAAGCAACTTATATGTTATTTTATTGTACAGTTATATTATAATGCAAAAAAAATAGGTTACCCAGAAAAATATTGGAATGGTGTCCACCTGGAAGAAGAATGAAGGGAAGACTTCGAAATTCGTGGATGCAAGAAATACTAACTGGAATGAGAACAAGGGGACTGGAGGACATGGAGCGGATGGTTAGGGACGAGTGGAGAAGGAAAATAAAACTTTAGGCACAGAAAGATGTGTGAACATTGAAAATCTGTATATAAAATAAAATTATTAGATTATTATTATTATTATTATTATTTCTATCTAGCTAGTGTAATATTATATTATATGGATGCGAAACATGGACTCTTACTTTAAGGGAAGAAAGAAGATTACGATTATTTGAGAATAAAGTTCTTAGGAAATATGTTTGGGCCAAAAAAGAGATAAACAGACAAGTGAATGGAAAAAAACTACATAATAGTGAGCTACGTGATATGTTTAGGGGGCCAGATATAATAAAAACAGCTAAATCTGGTAGACTACGATGGACAGGACATGTGGCAAGTATGAGGGATGAAAGAGGTGCATGGAAGCTTCTTTTAGGAAAACCAGAGGGAAAACGCCCAGTTGGTAGACCAAGAATGAGGTAGGTAAACCAAGAATAAGAGAAGTAGATTATACAGGGGATGATTGGAAAACATCAGCTCAGGATAGGGGCGTATGGAGAGCTTATGTCCGTACGGCCATGAACCTTTGGATGAGTTAGTTAGATAGTTAGATAGGAAATTCCAGGTAACTTTCACAATCACCTTGTTAAGAAACTATCGGTACCTGTCTCCTGAATAATACTGTTTAATCTTCAAGTACAAAATATACTGATTTGATAAAGCTCTGCTGGATGTATGTATCAGAGCTACAAAACTACATGTGACATAATCTTAATGAGGCGCTTTAAGCTAAAAGCCTGCGACATTCAACAATGAATGAGGCTCTAGATGTCAACCCTAAGTGCCAGCCAAGAAGAAGCTTTTATACGTTAAATTTAATTACCGATGATGACTAACTGAAGCTGGAAGCGAGACAGATTATGGGCTAAAACCGAGGAGAAGCAAGATCTTTCTGACACTTGCCAGTGTTCTCTTAATACAGCAACAATATTCCTAAAACAGTTAAAATATTTTTAATTTATTTTTAAAAAATTGAATACAGTAACATTAGTGATAGGATAACTGAGAATGTTATTTAAGTTACAAGATTTAGGAAACACTATGCTTCTTCTTCTTCTTCTGCTTCATGAAATTAGGCCTTTTGACCTGTTTTCACATCACGTGGGATTTAATGAACCCTCCCATCTAGTAAATGGGCATCCAACATTTCTATGTCCTATTGGTTTGTACTTTAGTAACAGCTGAGGGATTCTATCTGTAGGCATTCTCTTGACATGTTCATATCAGTTGTTTCTCATGTTGTCAATTCTATTTGTTAAATTAAAAATATTTAAGTCCTTCCTAATATCCTCACTTCTTTTCTTGTCCAAAATTTTCACACCCGCTACTGAACGTAGGAACTTCATTTCTGCAGTTTCTATTTTCCTTCTGTCTGAACGGTTAAGAGTCCAATTTTCACTTGCATATGTTAAGACAGGCACTGCCATAATTTTGTAAAATTTTAGTTGTGTGCTATGGAAACACTATGCTCTGTCAAAATATTTTATTCGCAATAAAATTATGTATAGTAATAATAAGGGGGAGATACTAAGGACCAACAAGCACCCACTAATGAGTAACACTAAGAAATTGGGGCAGGAAATAAATATCAATAAAACTAAATATATGGTCACACATAGAAATATATTGAATTGGACAACATTACAAATGCGGGAAATTAAAAAGAAAAGTGGCTGAATTCAAATACCTAGGAACAATAATTACAAATAGGAATGAGATACACAAAGGAATTAAACATAGGCTCAATGCTGGAAATACATGCTATGACATGCCATCAAATCTTTGGAGGATGAAGAGGGCCTCAACTCAATGGTATTAACAAGCTGTTAGTTTATGCTGATGATGTAATACTATTGGGTGATAGCGAAGACATACTAAAAGCCAACAAGTACACACTAATGAGTAACACTAAGAAATTGGGACAGGAAGTAAATATCAATAAAACTAAATATGTGGTCACACATAGAAATATATGGAATTGAACAACCAACGACAAATGAGGGAAATTTTGAAGAAGTGGCTGAATTCAAATACCTAGGAGCAAAAATTACAAATAGGAATGAGATGCAAGAGGAAATTAAACATAGGCTCAACTCTGGAAATGCATGCTAATACATTACAGGGACTTCTTTAAAAAATGTTGAACTGAAAATATATAAAACTGTTATTCTCCCAGTTATATTATATGAATGTGAAACACGGACTCTTATTTTAAGGGAGGAAAGGAGATTACGATTATTTGAGAATAATGTTCTTAGGAAATATTTTGGGCCAAAAAGAGATGAACAGACAGGCGAATGGAGAAAACTACATAATATTGAGCTACATTATACGTATAGGATCCACCGCTGTGGTCTCGAGGTAGCGTGCTGCCTTGTCACGCAGCGGAGTCGGGGCAGTTTTTCTGGGTGTGGTTTTCATCGGGGTTTTTCCTCACCTGTAAGAGAAATGTCAGGAAAACTTTAAGGCCCAAACGGTCCCCGAAATCATATGACCATCATCATCATCGCCCTTATCATTATCATCATCATCATCTTTCACCGGTGTGGAAAGCAACGGGAATCTACCACACCTACAATTCCCTAGTAAAGCTCAAAGCATAGCAGGAAAATGCTATGATTGCAGTGAAGGACCTGCCTTCGAGCAGAATTACTATGGATGGATGGATATTTAGAGGAAGCCAAATAATAAGAACAGTTAAGTGTCGTTGACTACAATGGACAGGACATGTGGCACGTATGGGGAATGAAAGAAGTGCATGGAAGCTTCTTGAAGGAAAATCAGAAGGAAAACGCCCAGTTGGTAGACCAAAAATGAGATGGGAGAATAATATTGTCCATGATTTGAGGGAAGTAGATTATACAGGTGATGATTGGAAAACATTAGCTCAGTATAGGAATGTATGGAGAGCTTATGTCCGCGCGGCCATGAACCTACGGGTTCCATAGAGCCAGTGAGTCGGTTAGTTAATTTAAAACATCGAATAAAGTGTTTCTTTATGATATTAATATACATACAAAATGCTTCATTTTCAATGAGAAATGCGTTTTGATTTACACTTGATCCATATATGTAATTGAAGTGTAAAACAGTAAATAACAAATCGCGCGAAATATTAAAAGGAAGGTACGAACATATTTGCATTGCCTGCACGCTGTCTATCTGTAAAGCAAAGGAAATTTGTTTCTTCACAGTTTCCTCAATGTTCTGTATTGCCTCTTAGCAACCCCCACACCTAAGCTTTTACCTTGCTGTTCAGTTTCTCCAAAACTTCTTTCTTTTGTATTTCCTTTCCATAGCTTAAAAGTCTAGCTACTGTATTCCTTTCTTTCTTAATAATATTTTCCTCTTCACAGCAAACGAAATTGTTCTTATTTTGAAAGGTACACTTAAATTAAGAACTTCGTGGAATTTAAAGTTATTTTTTTCATACTCTTTCTGAAGTTTTTACAATACCTTAAACGGAGTTTAACAATTTATACAAGTAAGCAATTAATTCCTATATACATATCACAGAGAACAATGTCTCTTCAAAGACTGTCTACTCTTGTATCTTTTCATATCTACAGAAGAAAAAATGTTTATTAGCAGTTCGTTTTATGCAGGAAGAAATAAATCTCAAGGTTACATATTTAATTTATTCTTATTTTTTAATTTTAAACATTTTACACAATATTCAGGTTTTCAATATATTCAAGGAGACATTCTCGGAAAAAAAAATATATCTTGAATAATTCTTTCTATTCAATCGTCTGTTTGAATACAAGCTAATTCACGTTATGTTATTAGAAAAATGCACAAATGTCGAGATTTTAACTGTTTTTATCAATATCCACTGACATATTAGCAATTAGCCGTAAAGGCGTACACTGAAGACCCGACCAAATTCGTTCTTTGAAGGTGAAGCGAAATCCCAAAATATTTGCTCCATGTAAACATGTGAATGCAAATTTTACTGTTAACGATGAAATTAGTTTTTTTTTAATTTCACGTACGGACACACACACACAAACATATGTGCATATGTGTTATTTAGTTAGTTATTTATTTAAGCAAAAATATAAGAAAGAGAAAATAATTTTAAAAATTAAAATTAATAATTTGTTCCTAAAGTCTCGATATAATTAAAATTAACCCTCTTTATTAAACCATAAAACACGTAAAATAAGATGTTTAACCTAAATATCCCATTAAGAGCAAATGTCTTCTAAAAAATGGTGAACATGCCTCACGTAATGGCTGCTTCACGTAAGAGATACTTGACCAGCACTGTTATGATTGTGTCCATTTAATTAGAGAATTCCGAAGAAAGGAAGCTATTGAGGTTGTTCGCAGGAAAAAATTGAAAAAAAATTTTTGCACATCTTCACCAATCCTAACTAGTATACACCGAAAATTACCTTGACAAAAGAAGAAACGGATGTCATTGAGCAAGCGGAGAGCTACAAATACTTGGGTTGTACTATCAGTAGTAACATGAACTGCGGTCAAGAAGTAAAGCAGAGGATAGCAATGACAAAAGAAGCTTTTTCTGCGGACCTTTGGCAAAAGGATTACGGAAGAGGATAGTGAAGTGCTTTGTGTGCAGGACAGCATTGTATGATGCAGAGACTGGACATTACGACGGAATGAGGAAAAGTGACTGGAAGCTTTTGAGATGTGGATATGGAAAAGGTTGGAACGTATAAAATGGACAGACAAAATTAAAAATAAAGATGTGCCAGACAGAGTGGGCAAGAAAGAACAATGCTGAAACTCATAAAGAAGAGGAACATAAATTAGATTGACCACTGGCTAAGAAGAAGCTGCCTGCTGACGGATGCCCTAGCTAGAAGGAATGGTCAACGGAAAGAAGGTTAGAGGCTGAAAAAGGCATCAGATGATAGACAATATTAAAATAAATGGTTTTATGCGGATACAAAAAGGAGAGCTGAGTTAAGGAAAGAGTGGAGAATACTAAGTTTGCAGTGAAAGACCTGCTCTTTGTCAGAACACAATATATATATATATATATATATAGAGAGAGAGAGAGAGAGAGAGAGAGAGAGTTTGCGTGTGTGTGTTTGTGTGTGTGTGAGAGAGAGAGAGAGAGTGTAAGTGTGTGAGTGTGTGTGAGAGAGAGAGAGAGGAGAGAGAGAGAGAGAGAGAGTGAGTGTGAGTGTGTAAGTGTGTGAGTAAGTGTGTGAGAGAATGTGTGTGTGTGTGTGTGTGTGTGTGTGTGTGTGTGTGTGTGTGTGTGTGTGTGTGTGTGTGTGTGTGAGTGTGTAAGTAAGTAAGTAAGTGTGTGTGTGTGTGTGAGAGAGAGAGAATGTGTGTGAGTGTGTGTGCGTGTGCGTGTGAGAGAGAGTGTGTGTGAGTGTGAGTGAGTGTGTGTGTGTAAGTGTGTGTGTGTGCGTGTGCGTGTGTGTTCGGAAATTCCCATTATGAACTTCCAGTCATTATAGCTGTTTTCTCAACCTGGAGGAGTTACTTATTGTACCTATCCAACTTCCTCTAAATGCTGTGTGGGCATCGATCCCACAACTCGAACTCACTGGCATTATCGAACCCGTAGGTTCATGGCCGCGCGGACATAAGCTCTCCATACATTCCTATCCTGAGCTAATGATTCCGATCATTCCCTGTATAATCTATTTCCCTCAAATCATAGTTAATGTTATTCTCCCACCTTGGTCTACAAACTGGGCGTTTTCCCTTTGGTTTTCCTACAAGAAGCTTCCATGCACGTCTTTCATTCCCCATTCGTGCCACATGTCCTGCCTATCGCAGTCTACGAGACTTAAGTATCGAATCCATACTGGCCGAAATTCCATGAAAAAAGTTTGTTCCCATGGGGACCGGAATCATCACAAATCCCGTAGAAAGACAACATTTTCAAATAACTTTCTTCGTCCTTTCTCAGATAACATAACTCTACAAAAAAAAATATTTTTGTTGCCCTGGATATCTCAGCGAATTTCTATGTTTTCAAGAGCTCAGTTTGCGAATATATTCATGAAAGAGCTGAATGTGCTCTAGTTTTTATGATTTTTGCGTATCTTATATATTAAACAGTAAACGGCTTGTTACTAATAAAATTTGTTTCGTCATTATTTGATTTCTGCGCATTTTTTCCGCGTATATAAACATCACGTGATCCCCAATCTCACACCCCTCACTCCGCACATCGGCCATGATCTCAGTTATTTGACAAAATTAAAGTACTCACAACGTGCATCTGGATATGATAAACAATGTGTCAAGGCGTTGAACAAGGAAGGAAAATGTTTCAAATACATTTGTAGACAATTTCCTAAGCTCAGTATGAAAAAGTTAAAAGGCGGAATATTTGATGGTCCTCAAATTCGGCAATTGATGAAAGATGCAAATTTTATCAAAGTTACCACTGTTCCGGAAAGTGAAACTTGGAAGGGTTTTGTATTGGTAGTAGAAAATTTCCTAGGGAACTATAAAGCACCAAATTATAAAGAAATTGTGCAAAACATGTTGATAAGATTCAAGATTATATGAGTATAAAGTTACACTTTCTCCACAGTCACCTGGATAGATCTCCGGATAATTTAGGAAATTATAGCGACGAACAGGGAGTGCGCTTTCACTAGGATCTAAAAGTAATGGAGGAAAGGTATCAGGGTAGATGGGATCGTCACATGATGGCAGATTACTGCTGGTCTTTAAAAAGAGATAGTCCCCTAAAAAATTTTAGACGAAAATTTTATAAAAGGCGTTTCACTGAAGTATTAACATGGGTTTTCGAAATTTTTATTTCTATTTATGTCAGAGCATACTAATTTTAAAAAATTGAATATTATAAATATATCTGTTATCAACTTTTATAATATTCATGATGTGTTCCGTTGAGGTATTATTCAAAATTAATATATAATTATATAATCAGGTGAATATTCCATAATTATATATTAATTATATCTGTTATATATTTTTTTTTCATATTTTCCAATTTATGTAGTGTAAAATGAAAATAAAGATAAAAAAACAGAGCAGATCTTCCAAATCTTCCAAAATCATTGATAGTTTCATGAAATGTGAGCATAAATATATCAGAAATTAATCTTATATCAAGGAAAACAAAACCACTGTTGACCAGTGTAATTATACCAAACACGGGAATATATATTTAACTCATTCAATAAATTGACATGTGAAAAAAATTAATTAACCATTATTTTCTCCACAAGGTCCGTTTCACCTTTTGCATTTTCTATTTTATGCAAGGAGAAAAGCACCCAAACCGAATAAATCTTCGTCGTATTCGACACCTCCTAAGGTGTCGGTTTCGCCAACAGAGGTAACTGTATTACGCCAGTTTAAGCTATGCATTATACACGGGAAAAACTGGCGTAATGCAGTTACCTCTGTTGATGAAATTGACCCTAAGTAGCCTCTAAACTGTTGCGTGTGTAAGAACAATATGTAACGTGGAGACCGATGGATATGTTGTGCTTGCTTCAATCTGAGTAGACTTGTCCACCAAATGCAATGTTCTTTAATATAAACTATTTTTATCTTTGATTAGAAATTTATAAGTAGGTCCACGTTTTGAAAAAAAAATCACTGCCCTCTGAATGTCCATCCATCCATAGTAATTCTGCCCGAAGGCAGGTCCTTCAGTGCAATCATAGCATTTTCTTGCTATGCTTGTAGCTTTACTAGGGAATTGTAGGTGTGGTAGCTTCCTGTTGCTTTCCACACCGGTGAAGGATGATGATGATAATGATAAGGATGATGATGATGGCCATATGATTTCGGGGACCGTTTGGGCCTTAACGTTTTCCTGACATTTGTCTTACAGGTGAGGAAAAACCCCGATAAAAACCTCACCCAGAAAAACTGCCCAGATCGGGGATCGAACCCAGGCCCGCTGCGTGAAAAGGCAGCACGCTTCCTCGAGACCACAGCGGTGGACCATCTGAATGTAATCGATAATATTTCTTTAAAGAAACAATTCTTTCTACAGGTAACATTTCACATTAAATGATCGGACATTTATTTTTTATTACTATTTCTCTATTTCTCCAAAGAGAATAATAAAATCTGCTGCAATTTTGGGCATAATATCCTATACGGTTTGTTGATTTCAAGGGTTCCACGTTCACCTCTAGATCAGAGGTTCATGGGTACAAACCCGCCAAGATTTATTGATTTTTCAGGGCGTAAAAATGTATGTAGATTTATGATGATCTTGATGAAGATTTTCGGGCTGTAGGCCGTGGTCGTGAGGCTTGTAGTTCCCCGACGTTTCGCAAGAGACTGCGTCTGGCATCCTCAAGAGTTGTCTTGAGACTGGCAATTCTTGAGGTATGCTCGCTTCAGGTTCTCCAGGATACCGGTGTAATCACCTTGATCTCTTCTTTAGGAAGTGTTAAGTTCAATTAGTTGTTTATAATTTTGTGGTAGGCCTAGGAGCATCTAACTTTCTAGGCCAGATAGAACTTTGGCATTTTATATTTCGTCCGTTCCTTTTCATTGTATGCCCCTAGGCTATTAATAAGAGCATTGTCGCTCAGAGTCGCTTTTTGATATAAATTTCTTGCCAATTTGGTCATCACTTCCTGAAGAAAGTCAATGTTTATATCTTCATGAATTTTTGTGATTCTCGTCCTAATTGGATATTCTCCTGCACATCGTAAACACTTGTTCTGAAGAACCTGAAGCAAGTTTATCTTATCCTTTGATAAGGTTAGCCATGCGGGACATGCATATATCATTTGGCTGCATATACAAGCCCTGTATACCAACGTACGTGATTGAGGTGTAGAGAGTGGGCTCTCAACATGGGCTTAAGTTGCGAAAAACGTTTATATTCTGTCCGCTGTCTGTCCTATTTATACGTTCACCGCGATGTGTTCGTAAGTTGTATCTGCTTCTGATTGGTCAGCGTTATGAACTTCCATTGATCCAATGAGAAGGCAGATATAACGTACAGTCGACTACACCATCAAACAGTACATCTGTCTCCCCTAGTTATTTACTAGCGGGAGATTTTAACTCAAAACATCGTTTCTGGAACTGTCGTGTCTCAAACCCTTCAGGTACATTACTCCTAAATTACTGTCATCAAAACAATATAGAAATCTCTGCCCCCAGGGAACCAACACATTACAGCCGCACAGCCTATGGAATCACTACTAGTACACTCGACATAGCCCTATCGAAGAATGCCCCTATCTCGCCACACATCACTACAGTAATAGACGCACTAAACTCTGATCATACACCAATACTCTTCAAAATTTCACAGCATTTTTATTAACTTCACCTATACACTTCCATCAGGATAACATAGACTGGCAGAATTACACAGACATGCTTAACCAATGGGTTAAGCCTACACTATCTGCTCAGTCTACAGAACAACTTGAACACTCCGTCCTCAACTTACAGGCCACCATTAAAACGGCCATTATATTATCTACAACGCGAACAAATCACACTGCACGACCACAGCAACACGATCCCACACTACAAAATTATTTATTTCTAAAAAGACGATACCTTAAATGGTATCGTACTTTTGGCGCTCCCCATCACAAACAGCTATACAATCGATTTGCTCATTTGGTACGGAACCGATTACAGGAAATGAGAAACGCTGACTGGGATAAAACTCTTCAGCGTTTCTCAGATGAACAAACTCCGCCTTGGAAGATAATAAAAAGAATTAAGAAAAGCCGTACTCCCCCACTACCGACAGCTATTTATCACAATGGAACTTGGGCCTGTCACCCTCAGGAGAAGGCACAAGTCCTCGCGGACAATTTATCGCAGCGGTTCCGTCCACATGAGCTTACAACACCAGCTCATGAAGCCGAAGTGCACCAAACTGTTAGTGAATTTCTTGAAAGACCTATCCCTCATACCATTCCTGACATACGGCTTTCAGAATTGAAGGCCGTAATCCATGATCTTCCGTCTGAACGTTCCCCCGGTCACGACCGGATACCTAATTTGGCGGTAAAACATTTACCGCCAAAGAGCCTTAATCCTCCTCCTGTATATAGTGAAGCTCTGCTTTCAATTCCATTACTTCCCTGAAGTTTGGAAGAAAGCCAGAGTTATCACTATTCCTAAACCTGGTAAAGATCCCACCAACCCTGACAATTTACGACCAATCAGTCTTCTACCAATGCTGAGCAAAATAATGGAGAAACTTATTTTGGCAAGATTAAAAATTGAAGTCTCGACACGAGCATTGATTCCAAATTATCAGTTTGGTTTTAGAAAAGCACATAGCACTCCGCTGCAGCTTGCTAGACTGATTGATTGGATTGTTACGGGATTCAACTCCAAGAAATGCACTACAGCAATCTTTTTTGACATTGAGAAAGCTTTCAACACTACTTGGATAAATGGATTATTATATAAATTAATCAAATTCAACATTTCGGCTCCTCTAATTAAACTTATTGCTAAATACCTAACTGGTCGGCAATTTTATGTGTCGGTTAGTGGGTATGATTCAGACTGTAAGCCTCTCTTAGCGGGAGTTCCTCAGGGTGCAGTTCTCTCACCACTTCTGGACACACTCTCTGTGTCAGATTTCCCAACATTTAATCATATCCAAACAGCATCCTTTACAGATGACACTTGTGTCTTTTACCAATCCAGAATCAGAACACTCCCACACCGCATCCGTATACTCCAATCTGCCCTAAATTCCATTCATTCCTGGTGTCGTCTGTGGAATATTCGGTTAAATGCAAACAAGACACTAGCTGTCCTGTTTGCACGAACCTACAGACGACCTCCTCAAACAACTCACTCTGGGAGTTCAACAACTCCGCTTTGAAGCTTCAGTCAAGTATCTTGGAGTTCATTTGGACTCCAGGCTTACGTTCAAAATTCATATTCGACACATCATTCAAAAAGCAAATGCCGCAATTGCGCTTTTATATCCATTTTTCAAGTCACCTACCTTATCGACACGGATCAAACTTACTCTTTATAAAGTTGTGATCCGCAGCATGTTGTTGTATGGAAGTGAAGCATGGAGCATTCTCGCTGCATGTCATAAAAAAAGTGCAAGTAACTCAAAATAAAGTACTAAAAATCATATATTCGGCACTTATGTATACGAGAATGGCCAGGCTTCACGACCTAGCACAGATGCCGTATATTGCGACATCAATTGAAAATAATGTAGCAGAAATGTTACATAAAATAACAAATCATTCAAATCCAATTGTGCGCAATATAGGGCGTATGCTACAACAACGTGCTGTCCACCGAAACATATTTCCCATACCAGACACTTGAAGGACCAACTAATGAAGTGAGTGCTGTACAACAGCCGGAGTAGCGTGGCTCATTCTGCGCGGCTGGCTTTCGGACTCTCTGCTTGTCCAGTCGCGTAGTTTACGATGCCCTGCTCTGGTGAGATGACACCTCATTTCACCATATTTGTATCGGCTCAAAGCTAGACACAATAACGCCGCTAACACAGACGGTTAAATGGTTAAACTCCAAACTGATAACCACAAAGGTATTGGCCATCAGGTAGCCGCAACTGGTTACAGACGTGGCACACTGGGCAGTGCTAGAACATTGCCGCTTATTAGTAGTAGTAGTAGTACCATCAAACAGCAATCTCATTGGAGCAATGGAAGTCCATAACGCTGACCAATCAGAAGGCAGATACAACTTACGAACACATCGCGGTGAACGTATAAATAGGACAGACAGCGGACAGAATTGCCAGTCTCAAGGCAACCCTTGAGGATGCCAGGCGCAGTTTCTGGCGAAACGTCGGGGAACTACAAGCCTCACGACCACGGCCTACAGCCTGAAAATCTTCATCAAGATCATCATAGCAACTCCGGCCGTGAAAGTCTACGTAACAGTATGTAGATTTTTTGAAAGGGGAGTGTGCCTGATTTTTACAGGATACCGTCCTCAAAGATCATGATTATGAGGAAAATCCTTCAGTCCTTTCATGTTCATCCTTGAATCATGACGTTATTGACCTGATAATAATATTACGTCCTGTGAAATGATTCTCTATCTATCTTCGGGTTTTTACAGCTGCTGCCGTCTTCCCGTATCAAACCTCCAAAGACTACGATCTTGGGCATCTTCAATGCTTAGCCCTCTTGCTTGCATTACTGCCTTTGTATTTTCCTTCCATGTTAACTTTGGTCTCCCTCTTTTCATATTTCTGGTCGGTTGCCATTGATATAGTTGTTTCGGCCATCGCTTATCTTCCATTCATAAAATATGTCCTAACCACTTTAATTCCTTCTCCTCAATTATTTCAATTATGCTTTCTTCTGCTTCCATTATGTTTCTAATTTCCTTATTTGTGACATGTTCTAATTTTGACTTTCTGGCACTTCTGCGTAAGTAATTTCCAGAGCTGTTAGTCTATTCTTGCAGTACCTATTGATTGTCCATACCTCACTTCCATACATTCCAACAGATTCCACCAATGTTTTACCAATATATTATTTTGTGTCTTTCCAAATGTGCTTATCCCACCATATGGAATTTAACTCTTCTTCTTCTTCACTTCCTGGTTTAGGCAAGAGTTGCCTGTTCCGTCTTCAGTAATAGATCTAAGACCATCTCTTCCGAGGACGTCCGACATCTCTTCTTCCTCTTGGAAAATAATGGAAGATTTTATTTGGTAATCTACTTTCTTCCATTCTTTCTACATGTTCTTTCCACTGTATCTTGTTGTTAAATATATTTTCTTTCATGGAGTATATCTACAGTTCTTCCGGATATCCTCGTTTCTTATCTGGTCCATTCTAGTGCAGCCTTTTACTCTTAAAAATTTCATCTCGGCTGCTTGGATTTTACTTTCTTCTTTGGTAGTGGTAATCCAAGATTCACTCCCATACAAAAGGACAGGGACAGCCATTGTTTTATAAAATTTTAAATGTGTTTGTTTATGGGATTAATTATTCAATTTAACGATGATATTATTTTACGGTGAAATTATTAAAATAAAAAAATTAAGGAACCATCCAATTTCATAAAGAATTAAAGAGTATAATTCGAAAAAAAAAATTGCCACAAAAATAACAAAATTTAGGGCACATTATATGTTGTATGGCAAAGTTTTTTCTCTAATATCACGTTTGGTGTACTTTGTTACGATGCATTCATATTTTTACGCATCTAATTTCATTGAATTATGCACATATTATATTCATAATATTCCAACGCAAAATAATTAAAAATTAGTTAATAGAAGTGGTGTTTATAGAATTGCTATAATTATTTGCGAATACGCATGAAAATAGTTAATTGATAACATTATTTTTCACTTATGTTATTAGAGAAAGTCACTGAACCGAGATTTTCAACTCTGCGTTAAATTCAACCTATTACCGCTAAGAATACCAACAACTAAATTAATTAACTGGTACGATAAAAGGAAGTCGGTTTCTGACATCAATTTATTTCTATTAAATTCACATAACAGTAGATTCTCAAGTGTTCTTCTTCATTTCCAGTACTACTCTAGTGTCTACAGCAGATTAAATTATATATATATTATTTTCTCGTTCTGATCAAATCATAATCTAATATATAAAAATGAATGAATGTTTGTTTGTTTGTTTGTTCGTACTCTATGCGCGGCAATACCGTTGATCTGATTGTGATGGGGTTTTTTGCAAAATGTTCAGGAGATTCCCGGGATACACATAGGCTATAAGAGAGTTGAGATACTCAACTCCTACACCCTTAAAAAACATCCTTTGTAGTGAAAAATGTGAAATAGTCCCTTTTCTACCCTTAAATGGCTTGCGCTGCCTAAACCATAACAAATACACAAAATTAATGTACACAGGATTGAATATCTCAAAAAGCTCTACAAAAAAATCCGCGACAGCATATGTTTATCTCTTACGGATAACTCACAGTAACCAATTTTGTCTTTCGTTGATGGCAAGAAGATCGAAACAAGTACGTAGATTCCTGTGCAAGCATAGTAGCACATGGCGAGTATTCTTTTATGGATAACTCACAATAACGAATTTTGTCTTTTAGCTCATTTATGCCAAGAGTGTCGAGATAAGTAGATTCCCGGGGAACACCGGGTAATCAGCATGAGGAATCTTAAAATAATTACGATATTCATTCATAATTATTTTTCATTTTACTTATTCAACTAATCATAAGAAGTACATTAGTTTTCCTCTTTCAGCTCATTTATGCCTAGAAGATCGGGATGAGTAAATTCTCGAACAACGTCGGGTAAACAACACGGGGTATCTAAAAATAATTACGATATACATTTTTCCTTTTACTTATTTAACTAAACATAAAACATTAATTTTCGTAGTTAAGCTCATTTATGTCAAGGAGATCGGGATAAGTAGATCCCCGGGCAACGCCGGGTAATTAGCACGGGGTATCTAAAAATATAAATGTATAATTATTTTTCCTTTTATTTATTCAACTAAACATAAAAGCAGACTAATTATCATTTATTTAGGCGTAGCAGCGCACACCGGTTATTAACTAGTTTATTAATAAAACTAGATTTACTCTTACGTATTTAAAATATTTCCACGTTTTACAATTTTATAAGTAGATTTTTATCGTATATTTTATCGCGTTTTAATCTGTGTATAGTATCGATACAAGATTAAATTTTATATTATCCAATTACTGATATTTTACAGTTTATTTAGTGAAAGGAAATATTACGTAAACCTATTTAACAATCGCCATTTCCTTCTTCGAAACTCCTTAGGATAACCGTAGCGATAGGTATTCGGGATGCCCCGAGTTCAAATTCCGGAGCCTATCAATCTAACATATTTTTTTTAATGACTTTCCTTTCAGTGCGTGACCTTGCCTACGCCAATGATTTAGAACATAATAGACCAACGGAGCCTAAAACATTAGCCGTATTTGAAAACCTGTATATACAAATTTTCACGCAGATCGGTTGAACGGTTTAGAAGCCTATAAACGACAGACATGCATACATTAGTTTATATATATTAAAATGCTGATGTGATTTGTTCCTTTAGCATTAATTTTATTATTTTTTTTTTGCGAAATGTAGTAGATGTAAAATTTGTCTTTTCCTGCAGTAGGAGATGGAATATCTATTTTAGTATTGTTGTCTGCAGGTGTCAAGTGTAATAAAGTAAAAAGTTAATTTTAAAGCATTGGATGAAAAATATATATATATATATATATATATATATATATATATATATATATATATATATATATATAGCCTATCATCACTTTGGGGAAACAACTGTCCAATTCCCATTGCACGGATATTTCGCGAAGTATCGCACGCACATATTTAATGTCAGATTATGCTGTGACACTGTGGGGGCATCACGTAATTTGGCATTTTATATAATTTGTGTAGCAGTCATCTCCAAAATCAATGTCACGTGCAATACATTTTGAGGTTATTATTTTATAACTTCTTATCCAAAACTATTTTATTTTTCATTATTTTGAATCCTATGGACATCTTACAGTAAATCATATCGCACCTAAAATATTTAAATGGAGAGATTAGACAGTGTCTTTGCACGTGATTTTATGTTTCTTATGCTAGAGATGTTTTTTTCAATGTTCATAAGTAGACGTGATAGGCAAGAATATCAAAATTAGACAAAATAAAAAATAATATAATAAGAGAAATTATATACATAAGGACTTTATTAGACTAAAAGTAAGATACATACAATGTTATTTACAAATATGGGTAGCACAGGCAGTAAGCCGTACGTGCTGTTGACAGTCGTTACAATAAGTTGATGTTTGGTAATAATATACTTAAAACAAAAAAGAAAACATAATAATATTACAATTAGGTAACTATACAATTACATTATATATTAACTTAGTTATGTAGAATTATTAAGAATAATGGTATTGCAATTTGTTAACATATTGATTTATTCATGAAAGAGTGTTCTTATTTTCCGCGCTTTGTCCAGAAATCTACCGAAGTTTATCCACTTTTCTGGGCTTACCAGTAACTCGTACCATGCGAATCTTTCACGATTTGAATTTAGAAACCTTTCCTGTAATAACTGACGCCTCCAATATTCCAAATCGTTACATTTTCCTAATATTAATGTAGAAAGATATTGTACAAGAGATTGAATAAATCCAACTAGATGGTATGGGCATATAATGAGAAGAAGGGACACAGAAACAAACAAAAGAGCATTGAAATGGATATCTCCTGGAAAAGGAAAACGTGGTAGATCAAAGCCAACGTGGATAAAGGGAATTGAAGACAACATATGAAGAAGAGAAATATGACAGAAGCAGACACACAAGACCGGGAAGTGTGGAAAAAAATTGTATATTTTGCTTGAGAATATATAACAGAAACAATCCTGAAATAAAAAAAAGTAAGTGGACGTATTATTTGTTAAAAAAATCTCAAAATTGAGATAAATTTTTCAATTTCATAATTTTTATTAATACTAACGTTTACTTCAATTTATCGGATGCTATAAATTGCTTGTAAGATAGAAGATTTAGCTCAATAAAGATTATGAAAGTTTTCAACAACTGCGTTTCTGTGAGTTTTATACTGGGAAACTTCTCCAAACACAATATTGGCTTGGTGTTGTGTCTATTGATTTCACTGTCCATACAATCTTAGTAACTGTCCCGCTGAGCAGAATCGTCATCTTGGGCAATTTACTTCTACACATAGCGTTCCAAAAACGCTCTAAAGTATCTTAAACTAACAAAACTATCTTCGATAATATCAGTGGCGTGCATTCAAATCCTGCTGCCCCATCAGCAACTAATGTACTCATAATTTTGAATTAAAACAAAATAATACAGTAGCTGAATTTCATTCTTATCCATTATGTATAATCATTTAAATTCAAATTTTCCGCCGTGATACTAGACGAACTATTACATTCATCTTGATGGAGCCTTCTGCGTATCAGTCCCTACCTACAAACACCAGCTGTTAAGCAAAATATTAATTCAGGCATGCGCAGATAAAATATTTCGTTATATGGTTGCCATATGTTATGAATACATAGAGTATTTTACATAGATATTTAATTATTTCATAGATTATTTTAAATATTCAAATAAAACGTTGTTGAAATAAAGCTTTAGGTATATTATATTTCAGGACAGAGTTTTGACTTATGGCAGAACAAAGTTTTCAAGGTTTTCAAGGCTAACTGTAAAATCTCTGCATTTGGACTATGGAATGTTTAATACAGTTACTTGGAGATGTAGGTCAAGAACTTAGTATTTAACCCTGGCAAAATAGGGGAATCGAGTCTGTCTGTGTAGTGTGCTGATGGGTAAGTCAAGCTACCATTTTTCTTAATATAATGTACCTAGGACTTTTGGAAAGGGAATCAAGTACATTAAATATTTCATACTATATTTCAAAGGGATATTAGAATTTTTAAAATGTAGAATTATAAAACCCCCATCTCCCTCTCTCAAACCCCAGCAAGTTCGAATGTAGGTTTTCTTAATATAAGCTTAGATTAGTTATTTACGGACAGAATACTTAGGGTTATTGTAATCATTATACTCTAGAAATAAAATAGTTAAAATTAAGAATTCATTTATTTATGTTCAAAACCACGTATGGCTTTATAACTAATACTTCCACATACTAACACTCGGCTAGAACCTCATGCTACCAAAATTTCCAAGTCCCGAAGGTCCTTTAAGCCCTATTGAAAACCAGCAGTTCGTAATACCAAACGAAGCCAGTGTCTATAGAAATTCCGAGCTAAATTCCAGCTATAATGTAAACAAAGTAAATGTATGACTGCATTTTCATTGCTCGAAGAACTGTTTTATCTTTAAGCGTGCAATAAAATGTAGTTCGCTCCCTAATGATCGAAATAAAGGAAGTACATATATTTTCCAGCACATGTCAATATAACTTATATAGGAGAATCTTTAAATATATAATTTCAATTAAGTAAGTATTGTTTTATTCTTACGCTTTCGCAATGCAGAATATATTCGAATTTCAGTTGTTTCAAAATGGCCCCTTCTGTAAAAAGTTCTTAAAACATTGGAAAGAAAAGCATTTGAAAACCAGGCAGAAACAAACTATTTTGACTATTTAACTCATGACCCAAATGGGAGTCAATGACCAATCACGTTTCAATTATTTCTGTTTTACAACCAGTCACAGTCGTGTTTCACGAAATATTTATCAGTGTTAAATTTACCATATTAAAGAAAGCTCCTCCTTTTTAATATTCTGAACAGGTCTGACCATTATTTTGCAGTGACTGAGCCTATAAGAAACACGGCTACCAGATTGTATATATAGTGCATAGATGTCAACACATAGCGCTTGCAGGAGTTAATATAAAAACATTTGTAGCAATTGATTATACCACCAAAAAACGAAACCACTGTTTGCACTTTCTTAAATGTATTTTTTCCCAGGTAATAATCCGGAAAAATATAATTGTCATATTTACATCATACGACATCAGAAATGAAATAATATACAGTTTGATGTGTTTACTTTTTTCTCCACTAGCGAGCATTTTTACAATATTGTGTTCCTTTGGCAATAAATAGCATGATCTGGTTGCAATGATAAACAAAAGAAGCAGATGAAGCGTACCTATCGTTTCTCATTTGTTCATCTCATCGCCGTTAACATTAAATATATAAATATTTTAAAATAACTATATTTAAATAATGATTTGTGAGTAAACAGCTTAATTTTATTCGTTAAATAGTCCTAACAAGTGCCACTGATGATTTCCAAATTATCTAGATAAATTGGAAATCACTCGTGGCATTACTTATGAATATTTTCAAACAGTTTAGTGAAAAATATATCCCGCGTTAGCCATTGGGTATGTGGTAAAAATAACAGTAGAATTTACAGGCCAGTCAGCATGGAGCATAAATTCTGCTAGTAATAAAATTGCAAATAAATTTTATATATATATATATATATATATATACATCGCGGATAAAGCGTAAATGTCTGATTAGGTAGATCCATATATAATTTTTGTCAAAGATAAATAATAAATACAATTAGATTCTTATTATTGGTACCATCTTACTTTGTATTCAGTCGCATTTCCCGTAAAATACGATGTTGTCGAAGAACAATGTTTCTATCCATGACAGTTCCGTACGCAATTCAGTCATATGGCGCGTAAAAGTTAAAACAATAGCATAACATTTTCAAATATATGTTAAAAAGTGAAAGAGACATTTTCGTCATACAGATGGGTTAACTGCTATGATCACCGCACGCCACTGGATAATATTACCGCGGTTACAAGTTTAAGAAAGTCGGAGTAGTAAATTTTCTGAACAAAATCTCTACTTGCGCTATTTTCTTTTGACTTTACGTCATAAAGCTTAAATGTAACTTAGATTATTGTAATGCATCTTAGAAGAATGTAAGTTTTCACACTTTATTGCTAAGCTACAATTACGTAACATATATTTTGTTTTTGCGCGATAGTGCGTTTTTTGTCGTACTTGCCAGCAATGGCGACCATTATTGAAAGTTCAACTTCCTACATTTCGGGGTTACAAACCTAAATAACTATACTATAATATTACATTTACACCCATGTGCAGGAAGAAAACCATTGCCCTCTATGTATACTACGTACAATGTATATACAAAAAAATATCCAAAAGGTAGTGTTAATATACATTACACGAAACAAATCACTGCATTTTAAATGAACTGAACATTAGTTGAAACAATATAAAGCAATAAATACATACTTGCGGCCATGTTATCAATAATTGTTCTCAAGGCCTCTTGTTGTTTCAACTAATAAACATTGCCCACACTGTTAAATGTTAGTCAATTGTTTATAATGAACGCAAATATTTCCAACAAAGATGTTATTATTTTACTATTAGGCCTATTTATTATTTTGAAAACACCATCGCGCAAAAAATAATGCAGAACGCACGTTTGTGAAGTGTTTTACAGAACCTCGGAAATTAAAAACCTCGCTATCGCTAGGTTTTTAAACATTTTTCCTCGATTCTGTAAAAACCACTTCCCAACCTCGCATTCTAATATGCTATTAGGCAATTTCCTACATTGTGAGAAGCGTTAATTAAATTTCTTCTAACTCTACATTATTATTATTATTATTATTATTATTATTATTATTATTATTATTATTATTATTATTACTATTATGTGGAGGTCCAAAAGTAATAAAGCTAACGAATAAATTAATAAACTTTTTTAGGTGAAAAAAAATTCCAATGGAAATGAAACTCCGTTAACATCAATATATAAAAAGGGAGAAAGGATAAAACGCAACAATCAGAGAAGAATTTCTGTCACAAACCTCTTTATGAAGATATTAGAAAGATGGTATTTGGAAATGGAATTTAATCTAATGGTTTATTTATTTTACCTGATGGAGTTAAGGCCGTAAGGTCTTCTCTTCCACTTCACCAGAGTTAAATATTATTACATATTATAAAAATCATGAATTATCTACAGCTTGATTAACAATACATAATAAGCATGGACTATACTATATACAAATGGCAAGGGAAACAAATAATAATAATAATAATAATAATAATAATAATAATAACAAAAAAGAAGAAAATGGAAAAATAGCAATACAGAAGAAACCAAAAGAAACTACAGGTAACTAAACAACGAACTTAGAAGAGAAACTGACAAAGCAAAGGAAGAGTGGATGAAGCAGAAATGTGAAGAACTAGAGAATCTGGAGAAAAAATGAAAATATGATTTAATGTACCAAGTTAAATGATTGGACTATGGAAAGACGAGCAGGAAAACTATATGATTGATTGAGGACGAAAATCATGAAGAAATAAAAGGCAAACAGGGAATTACAAATACGTGTGAAATATGTAGAAGAGCTACATGAGACAAGAGATCGTCCGGCTAACTTGGATATAGAAAATGAAGAAGACGTATCAGAAGATGAAAAAGGATTTTCAATTTGAAGGAAGAAGTTGAACTAGCAATTTAGGAAGTGAAAAATGGGGAAGCAACCTAGGTAGATGGAATCCCCAATGAATTGGTTAAATGCTTGGGTGAAGGAAAGAGGAAATTCTGCTTTTATGCAACAAGATATATAATGAAGGAGAATGGCCCGAAGAATTGACTGAGACAGTGTTAATACCAACACCGAAGAAAAATAATGCTAAGAAATGTAAAGAGTTCAGGACTATCAGCTTGATATGACACTCTGGAAAGATTCTCCTGCGAATATTGAATCGACGTTTACGTTTTACGATGGAAAGCGAATTGGAAGAAGAAGTTTGGCTTCAGGAAGAGAAAAGGTACGAGAGATGCAATTGGATTGATTCGAACAATAGGAGAAAGATATATAGAAAAATATAAAGTAGTTTATTGCGGTATTCGTTGACCTGGAAAAGTCCTTTGACAGAGTGAATAGGATTAAACTCGTGAGGATCTTGAAGAAAATTGGCGTGAACGGGAAGGAGAGGAGGCTCATAAGTAATCTTTATATGAAACAGCGAATAAAAGTGAAGATAGGAGAACATATGTCAGAGGGATAGGAAATTGGAAGGGATAGGAAATTGGAAGGGAGGTACGGCAAGGATGTCCTCTATCACCTACTCTTTTCAACATCTACCTGGAAGACCTAATGAAGAACTGCTTCAGGAATACGGGAGGCGTAAACATGGGAGAAAGAAGAATTAAGTGCATAACATTTGCTGATGATATGGCTTTGCTAGCAGAAGATGCAATGACTCTGAGGAACATGCTGATCGAGCTAAATGACAAGTACGAGGATTATGGGATGAAGATAAATATAAATAAGACGAAGGTCATTATTATAGAAAGGAAACCAAGGAAGATAAACATGAGGATTAAAGATGAGGCCATTGAGCAAGTGGAGAACTTCAAATACTTGGGTTGTACTATCAGTAGTAACATGAACTGCGGTCAAGAAGTAAAGCAGAGGATAGCAATGGCAAAATAAGCTTTTAACAAGAAGAGAAGCATTTTCTGCGGACCTTTGGCAAAATAATTACGGAAGAGGCTAGTGAAGTCCTTTGTGTGGAGTGGAGCATTGTATGGTGCAGATACTTGGACATTACGACGGAATGAGGAAAAGCGACTGGAAGCTCTTGAGATGTGGATATGGAGAAGAATGGAACTTATAAAATGGACAGACAAAATTAAAAATAAAGATATGCTAGACAGAGTGGGTGGAGGAAGAACAATGCTGAAACTCATAAAGAAGAGGAACAGAAATTGGATTGGCCACTGGCTAAGAAGAAACTTCCTCCTGACGGAAGCCCTAGAAGGGATGGTCAATGGAAAGAAAGTTAGAGGCAGAAAAATACATCAGATGATAGACAATATTAAAATAAATGGTTTGCCTACGCAGATACAAAAATGAAGTCTGAGTTAAGGAAAGAGTGGAGAATGTTGAGTTTGCAGTGAAAGACCTGCTCTTGGGCAGAACACTATGAATGAATGAATAATAATAACACTATACCTACAATTCGATTAAATAATAGAATAGAATAGATTTATTTAGCCTGGTGGAGTTAAGGCCATGTGGCCTTCTCTTCCACTCACCAGAACAAGCATATGTTACATATGAATACAAAAAAAATTACAATAATAGTCATATTAAACAGGACAAACATATGTTACATGTGAATACAAAAAAAATACAATAATAGTCATATTAAACAGGACAAACATATGTTTTAAACAGGACAAACATCAGGTTTAGTAAAGAAAATTCAAAATATAAAATAATAATAAAATATGCCTAGCACTTGGTTATATATCATATTTTATAAAGAAATATTTAGTGAGTTTTTTTAACTATTTTTGAGTCGGGTAGTCCTGATATGAGAGAGGGAAAATTCCAGAGTCGGGTGACTGAAACAAGGAAGGATGAGGAATAGTGAGACGTTCGATGTAGAGGTACAGTTAGAATTAAATTGTCTTTCGAACGTGTGTTTACGTTATGGTGAGAAGATAGTGAATGGAAACGAGTATAAATAGAAAGGGATGATGAGGTGGACAAAATTTTGTATAAGAAGAAGAAGCAACGTATCTTTCACCTGTCTTCCAATCAGAGCCAAGACAACATTTCATATGCTGGAGTTATGTGATCTGATTTACGGAAGTTGCATATACCGTATAACGTGCACAAGCATTATGGACTCGTTGCAATGCTGGAGTTATGTGATCTGATTTACGGAAGTTGCATATACTGTATAACGTGCACAAGCATTATGGACTCGTTGCAATCTTTGTCCGAACGTGATACTCATATCGGTTAATCCTTTAGAAAAAATATGATTTACAACATTGAGGTTATTGTTAAATATTTAAAAACAATAAAAGCTGTACGTGTGGTGACAGTCGTCCTCAACAAATTAAATTTGTTAAAAATAATCACCTAGGTCTTTTGGAACCGGTTACACTTTCAAAGCTGTATTGTTGGGTATAATTTTGAAAATGGAACCGGTTCCGAAAGGCCTAGTTGATTATTTATTTGGAAAAACTGCACTTAAACTAGCGTGAAATATTTTCAAAGTCCTATAGAACAAGAGTGCGCATGCGTGAGAGTTTATAGAGCCAACGATAACCCCCAATCGAACCACATATCGATTATCATCCTCGGTTACTATCTGTCGCTATGAAATTTAAATGACCAATATTTGCAATAAATCCCCAAATCTATGTTAAAAAAATATATTAATAATATTGAAATTACCAAACGTTTATTAAAAATGGGTGTACACTTACTTATCACTCCCGAACGCTGATCCAACAAGCGATAACCCAAAACAGCGATAGAAAAATCATGGACTAAGTAATATACTCTGCGGAAAAAATAGCAGTTAGCATCACAATATTGTCTAATAGTGTCATAATATTGTGATTTGCAGATTTAAATAAATACTTCAAAGTTGTCTAATAATGTTATAAAATTGTTTGAAAAAGTTTAAAATATTAAATAATGTTAGTAAATACAGAAGAAGAGCAAGCTATAGTTTACGACAATATAACAGAAAAATCAAGCGCTAGTAGAAGTGCAGTTGAGCCATTTTTTTTTATTAGCAAAACCAGATCATTACTTCAACTCAAAATTAACCCTACCAACCGCCTTGCCTGGTTCGTGTCAATGTATGCCAAACAATTTAATTACTCCTAAATTAGCAATGCAACCCTTAAGATATAATAATTTAATATATTGATTATTTTAATGCGGTAGTCATAATGGGAAAACGAATAAATAGATATTATTTAAATTGCTGTCGAATTGTACAGCAATATGCAAATAGGTAATAACAACGTACAGTTATGGATGATTTGTTTTCTCTGCAGTCCGACACTTTTAAATAAGCTGGTATAAGAAATTGAGTTTCTCCAATTTAATAAATTAAATATAATATGGACCATAACTTTGACATACCGAGGAATTCTCTGAGTGACGGGCTTTTCTTTTACTTCTATTGTCATTAAAAAGTTTGATTTGAAGAAATCGATAATAACTCAATGTTAAAAACGAACAGACGTTAATTTAAACCGTGAAATTGTAATGTTATGTCTTTGACAAAAAAAAAAACGGTCAGTACAACGTGTGTTAGCATTCAATTAAATTTCAATTATCAAAACTGTCACGGATACTTGAATTACATGGAGTTCAGTTCATCATTGAAATGTGAAGCGAGTAGATAATATTGACATTCGTGCTTCAGTTATTAGATTCTGTACAAACAACTATTTCTACAACTAGTGTAATATCTAATGGATGTGTCTAACATTCTGATGCTTCACTAACAATTATCTAATTTATTTAATTGAGGTTTCATATTAGTTATGTATGTTTGGTGTATTCACTTACTTCAGAATGCTGTTTTTATATGTTTGTATTTATATACACACGATGAGGAACAAAAGAAAGACTCGCAGGAAGTATTTTGATCTAAAACACTGTTTTTGCGCGATAGTGCATTTTGCCGTACTTATAGCAATAGCGACCATGGTTGAAAGTTCAACTTCCTACATTTCGGGATTGCCAACCTAAATATCTATACTATAATATTACATTTACACCCATGTGCAGGAAGTAAAACCATTGCCCTCTATGTATACTACGTACAAAGTATATACAAAAAAATATCCAAAAGGTAGTGTTAATATACATTACACGAAACAAATCACTGTATTTTAAATAAATTGAACTTTATTTGAAACAATATAAAACAATAAATACGTACTTGCGGTCATTTTATCAATAAGAATGGTCTCACGGCCTCCTGTACTTTCAACTAATAAGCATCGCCTACACTGTTAACGTTACTCAATTGTATATAATGAACGCACATATTTCCGTCAAAGATGTAATTGTTTTACTACTATTTATTATTTTGAAAACACCATCGCGCAAAAAATAATGTACAACGCACGTTTGTGAAGTGTTTTACAGAATCGAGGAAAATGTTTAAAACCGAGCATTGTAATATACTATTTACTAATGACTATTTAACCCATGCCCCAAAGTGGAGTCAATGACCAATCACGTTCCAATGAATTTTGTTTTACAACAAATCACAATCGTGTTTCACCTCGATATTTATCTACTTCTGTTTGCCAAAATAAAGAAAACTCCTCCTTTTTAATATTCTGAACAGGTCAGAGCATTATTTTGCAGTGACTGACTCTCCAACAAATACGTTGAATATAGCAAATAATGAACATATTCCTTCGAACTACACATTTGTTAATCGTGTGCCAATAATTGTGTTTTTAAATAATGATTTTACCGAGTTGTTTCCTAAAAAATTAATTAATAATCTATAATGTTGGTTATAATAAACAGTTTGATGTGTTTATTTTTTCCTCCACTAGCGTACATTCTTAAAATATCGCGATCCTATTTGGCACTCAATAATATGATCTAGTTGTAGTGGATGAACAAATGAAACAACCAAACTTCTCTCGTTTATTTTCAAACATTGCAATTTACATTAAATATATAAATATTTTAAAATATAACTAGGCTATATTTAAATAATGATTTGTAAGTAAACAGCTTAATTTTATTCGTTAAATCGTCCTAACAAATGTCATTATTGATTTCCAAATCCTCTAGATAAATTGGAAATCACTCATGGCATTACTTGTGATAATTTTTGCTTACCATACTTGGATGTAATTGGTAGAGACACTTTCTAAGGTTATAACTAGGACTCGGAAGTTGAGGAAAAATCATTTTCTTCATTTTATGTCTGAAGACGAGGCCCAACTTAACATATATGCATTTTGGGTTATTCTAGGCCAGAAAATGGTGGAAATTATACGTTCTTTTTGTTCTTTTTCCACTTTTTAGGCTTATTGGTCTTTTTATCCTCTTTTTTAGGTCTTAACGGCTTTTTTTGCAACTTTACCTTGTTTTGACTATATTTATACAATTTGCATAATTCAAGAAACCGCAGAGAGTAGCCTCAGTTCCATCTTATTTTAAAAATACTATCTAGTTTTACTTTTCAACGACTTTTCACATTCTTTCCGCGAGAAATTATTGAACACTCACAAAACTTCCCTTTATTTTTAACCAGCCTACTGACCGCCTGACATCTATTGCGGGTTCGCTGAATACATTCTAGGTGAAAAAAAAATCGTTCATTCTAAGTAAATTCTACAAGAACTTTATTTTTAATGAACACAGAATTATTTTAAAACAGGTAGTTAATGTGCCCATTTCGACAATTAAAAATTAAGAGGTAATTTAGTCTTGAAAATGACAGCTTCATGTTCAAATATCTAGACTCTTAATTTTTAATTGGTGAAATGGGTACATTGTTTATATGTTTTACGATTTTATCACCAATAAGATCATTAGTTTATTAAACAGAATTATTATTTCGAACTATGTTGAATTAAAAAAATAGGCCTAAAGTATGAAAGAAGATGCATTTTCAGTATTTTTTTTTCGCAACTTACGTTGCATTTCACTACATTTTTGTACTTTTAAAATATATTTTATTATATTCATTAAAAATTCATTTGAAACTAAAATTATCATTATTTAATTTTGATTGCGTTTTAATGTCCTCTTTTTCAGTTTTAGGTATTATTATAATATATTTAGGTCTTTTTAAAGGTCTTTTTATAGGTCCTCAACTTCCGAGCCCTAGTTATAACAGACCTATTGTGTGTGTGTGTGTGTGTGTGTGTGTGTGTGTGTGTGTATGTGTGTATGCGTGTGCGTGTGCATGCGTGTATGTATATATATAGATGGTATGATAAGAAAAATAAATGCCTGGACGGGATTCGAACCCGGATCTCTGAGTCTGTACCTCAGTGTGATATCCATTACACCACCAGGCGAATCCAACTCAAACATTTATTTTTCTTATATATGTATTATATTCTCCATTATTACTAGACGTCCCGAGAACTCGGTCTTCACTGCCATCTAGTAGCTGACTATAACAAGTAAGCAAATTAAAGAGAACACTTTTACTTTATAGCAGTGACGCTTCATCGATGTTATAATTAAATGTTTAACATTGAGCAATGCAAGCTTAATATGGTATGATAAGAAAAATAAATGCCTGGACGGGATTCGAACCTGGATCTCTGAGTCTGTACCTCACTGTGATATCCATTACACCACCAGGCGAATCCAATTTAAACATTTATTTTTCTTATATATGTATTATATTCTCCATTATTACTAGATGTCGCGAGAATTCGGTCTTCACTGCCATCTAGTAGCTGACTATAACAAGTAAGCAAATTAAAGAGAACATTTTTACTTTATAGCAGTGACGCTTTATCGATGTTATAATTAAATGTTTAACATTGAGCAATGCAAGCTTAATATGGTATAATAAGAAAAATAAATGCCTGGACGGGATTCGAACCCGGATCTCTGAGTCTGTACCTCAGTGTGATATCCATTACACCACCAGGCGAATCTAATTCAAACAATTATTTTTCTTATATATGTATTATATTCTCCATTATTACTAGATGTCGCGAGAACTCGGTCTTCACTGCCATCTAGTAGCTGACTATAACAAGTAAGCAAATTAAAGAGAATATTTTACTTTATAACAGTGACGCCTTATCGATGTTATAATTAAATGTTTAACATTGAGCAATGCAAGCTTAATATGGTATGATAAGAAAAATAAATGCCTGGTCGGATATATATGTCCACCGCTGTGGTCTCGAGGTAGCGTGCTGCCTTGTCACGCTGCGGGCCCGGGTTCGATTCCCGGTCGGGGCAGTTTTTCTGGGTGAGGTTTTTATCGGGGTTTTTCCTCACCTGTAAGACAAATGTCAGGAAAACTTTAAGGCCCAAACGGTCCCCGTAATCATATGGCCATCATCGTCATCACCCTTATCATAATCATCATCATAATCACCATCATTCACCGGTGTGGAAAGCAACGGGAAGCTACCACACCTACATTTCCCTAGTAAAGTTGCAAGCATAGCATGAAATTGCTATGAATGCAGTGAAGGACCTGCCTTCGGGCAGAATTACTATGGTTGGATATATATATATATATATATATATATATATATATATATATATATATATATATATGTGGTGAAATCAATAATAACATCACCATCGCCAATAATAATAATTAGTATTATTATTATTATTTATTTCTTTGTATACGGTACGCTTTATATTAGCTTGACCTGTAACGGAATCCTTGAACACGATTTTCACCTACTTAACAACATTGGATCGCTTTGGAACTTTGTATACTTGTAAAGGGCCCATGACAATACAATAATTTCATAATTTTTTTCTAAAATCCTGGCCAGAATGATCAGAAAATCAAAAAAATTAAAACCTGTATAATAGGTTGCGGACTTACCGACTTTTTAGTCAATGGTTATAAGAACTCGGTAGAGCGGTGGACTGTAGTGGTATATAATTTCAGTAATCCATAGGTCGCTGGTTCAAATTCAGCCAGGAGGATTTTTAGAAGAGTATTAAGCAATTAAATTTTCATGGGATTCTGGTTTATGACAATTAATTAAATTAAAAATTAAAATAATAAATAATAGTTTAAAAAAACTAAAACATTTAAAAATTTTTTCTTCATTAGAAAACCAAATTAAAATATTTTAAATAATTTTACTTTCCAACACGCTTGGGATACAATTAAAGTGGCCAACAAAAAAAAATCATCTCCAACATATGTAGAATAAAGCTAGAGTTATCAACAAAAAGAAAATAATTTTACCATCAAAAGCGTGGGGTGCTTTTTTATGATTTTTACATTTTCTACTTAGAGACTTTACTTTTGCCAATATCTGTTTATTATTCAATATATTAATTGATATAGAGCACCCCACGCTTTTGATGGTAAAATTATTTTCTTTTTGTTGATAACTCTAGCTTTATTCTATATGTGGAGACGATTTTTTTGTTAACCACTTTAATTTTATCCCAAGCGTGTTAGAAATTAAAATTATTTTTCATTTTTTAGTTCGGATTTCTAATAAAGCGTGTTGTTTTAGTTTTTTTTAATTATTGTTTATTGTCTATCGAAAGTAAAAATATCCGATTGGATTCATCTTTTCCGGTATAATGTAAAGTTTATAACATTTCCAACGATAAAATATCAAAAGAGTAAAAAATTCACTATTTCCATCAATAATAGAGATAAGTGGTGAGTTGGTACGGCTATTCTATGCCACCAATGGATATTCAATTGGAGGTATCGTGTTGACGAATGTGATAACACATGTTCCCTCTAGAGTCCAACATGTTTGTTCACATAAAAAGTGATTCTATCCCAAGAGTCCACCAACATTAGTGGGCAAGTTAGGGTCAGAAAATGGGCAAGTTAGTGTTATGTGGCCAAATTAATGCAGGTTTGGGCACGTTAGAGTAAGAAAATAGGCTAGTTAGTACTCCAGATTAGTTTAGCGTTAATTTTTTTTTAAATTCGGAAAGTGTGTCTTATTGATTCTTTATAATTGGACTTCATCCAATCCAAATTAAGTTCTGAATTAATTTCATATTATTCCATACTATTTCATTTTAATAATGGATTCCGAAAATAAAATATAAATAACTTCAAAAACTGGTAACTCAGGTAATTTTTATCTGAGACCCTGTAATTCCTTACTTCTAACTGCATGGTTATAGCTCGTCTATAAACTGATAAATTTATTTACTTCAATTTACTTACACCCTATAGCAGTACGTGTATAATCATTAGTTACATTATGAAGTTCTAATAAACTAAGTCACTGGCATTATTGAACCCGTAGGTTCATGGCCGCGGGGCATAAGCTCTTCACACATCGCTATCAGTCAACGAAACTTAACTTTTCTTATTATATCTGGTTTCCTATAGAGATCATATAGCTCACTGTTATTTAATATTCTCCATTCGCCTGTCCGTTCATCTCTGTTTGGTCCAAAAATGTTTCTAAGAACTTTATTCTCAAATACTCGTAATCGTTTCTCCTCCCTTAAAGTAAGAGTCCATGTTTCGAAGTCCTAATGCAGAATTAATTTCATATTGCATTATTTTTGCTATAACCAATCAATTTTCTGTTCTAATATGTTACAAATAATAGACGCTTCAAGATATAAGAATATGCTGTTATTTGCTACTGTTTATGTAGAAACTTAAAGATTTTTTATTTTAATGATTCTATGAAATGCAGATCATGATTAAATAAATATTCATGATCAATTATCCATCGACCGTTTGCATTGAGGACTAAGGAAAACAAGGGGAAAAAAAGTTTAATCAATCTCATTGCGATTGGAGTTTGAGTAAAAAACTTTCTAAATAATTAACTCGCTCGGTTGTTTGAATTGTTTGAGATTGTACTCTTTCTCGAGGAGCTTAAGTACTACATTATACGTAATGTAAACTTTTTTTTTTTTTCGTTCTGTCGTACTTACAGGAATGGCGACCATAATTGAAAGTTCAATTTCCTAAATTTCGGAGTTGCCAAACTATAAGTAACGATACTGAAATTTACAAATTACCTACCAAGGGCGGGAGGTAAAACTACTGTATTTTATGTAAACTATGAACAAAGTATAGCTATACAAAAAATATATCCAAAAGCTAGTGTTAACATACATTATGCTAAATAAATCACTGCATTTTAAATTAACTAAACTTTATTTGAAACAACATAAAACAATAAATTCGTACATGGCGCCATTTTAAGCCTGATTATTGTCATGGCCTGCTCTAGTTCTCAACTAAATTATTTTCGGAATTTAGCGTAGGCCTATATACAATGGCCAGACTGCTAACGTCAGTCAGTTGTTTATAATAAACGCAAATATTTCCAACAAAGATGTTAATATTTTACTATTATTTATTATTTTGAAAACACTGTCGTGCAATAAATAATTTACAACACACGTTTGTGAAGTGTTTTACAGAATTCCGGAAATTAAAAATCTGTCTATCGCTCGGCTTTTAATAATTTCCTTGTTTCTGTAAAACCACTTCCCAACTTCGCATTGTTATATAATATTATTCGGAAAGAAATTAATGAGTAAATGTAACCTGTCTGTAATGCAAGAGCTACTTAATTTGCGGCAATGAACTTATGTATATTTAAAGTTGTGAATTTCCCAGAATCGACACCTCAATCTGTTTCGCAGCATTCATAGGTCTATATTTAAATACATGGTACAAGAGACGCAGTGGATCCGGGGCATTCTTGTCAATAAAAGTTTATTCCTAGAACACTGATTCTGCTGCCGCTCCCTTTAGATATGTTATTGACTGGTACCGTCAGGTCAATCATTAATTTATTCGCCGACACAAATAGTAAATTCCATCTCTTAACAAACACTATTTTAACTTTTTTCAGGTGAATATAATGTACATTCAATTAACAGAACATAAATACAACACAATGTAGTTTTTAATAGAATTCCACGTATTTCATAGTTAAATTCAGGAGCTATTATTGACGAGGAATTAAGCGGCGTTGCCCTCCCCTAACTAATTAACTGCTAACTCACTGCAACTATCAAACCCGTAGGTTCACGACCGCATAGACATAAACTTCCTATAGATCCCTATCCTGATGCAACGTCTTCCAACTATCCCCTGTATAATGTACCTCCTCCATGTTATTCTCTCACCTCATTCGTGGCATACCTACTGGGCGCTTTCCCTCTGGTTTTCCTACAAGGGATTTCCAAGTTAAACTTAACAGTTCTTTTTACTTCTGGTTTCCCATAAAGATCTATGTCACTGTTATGTAATTCTTCTCCAATGTTTTTCAAGAACTTTATTCCCAAATACTCATACTATGTTATGCCCCCATATTTCTCATCCAAATAACATAAATGGGAGAATAATAGTTTTATATTTTTCATAAGAAATGCCACGAGTGATTTCCAATTTATCTAGAGATTTGGAAATCAAAAGGGCATTTGTTAGGACTATTTAACGAATAAAATTAAGCTGTTTACTCACAAATCATTATTTAAATATAGTTGTTTTAAAATATTTATATATTTAATGTAAACGGCGATGTTTGAAAACAAATCAGAAACGATTGGTACACTTCATTTGCATCTTTTGTTCATCACTGCAACCAGATCATATTATTTATTGCCAAAGGAACTCAATATTGAAAGAATGCACTCTAGTGGAGAAAAAATTAAATACATCAAACTGTATATTAATTCATTTCTGATATCCTATGATGTAAATATGACAATTATATGTTTCTGGAATGTTATTACCTGGGAAAAAATAAATTTAAGAAAGTGCAAACAGTGTTGTTTTTTTTTTTTTGGTGGTGGTACAATCAATTGCTACAAATGTTCTTATATTAACTCCCGCATAAGCTAATTGTTGACATTCATGCACTATATATACAATCTGGTAGCCTATTTCTTGGAGAGTCAGTCTCTGCAAAATAGTGCTATGACCTATTCAGAATGTTAAAAAGGAGGTGCTTTCTTTATTATGATAAACTTGGTAAATTCTAGGCGAAACACGACTATGATTGGTTGTAAATAAAAAATCATTGAAATGTGATTGGTCATTGAGTCCCATTTGGGGCATGAGTTAAATAGTCAGTTTAACTTTTTTCAGAGAAGTAATATAAGGGCAGATAAGGAGAGGTAAATTCCTGCGACTAGTATTGAACAATAGTGATAGATATTCCTATTTCTCAAGTCAATGTTGGGAAGCATAGCCAACCCGGGTTCCAAGGCATGAAGTTCATTTGCAGTAAGTACAGTAACGTCAAGTGCCGATTGTCTAGAAAAAGTGGGAGCCTTAACCTCCTACTATCCCAAGACCTCCTAAGGTCAGTAGTGGGATTACTTTAGTTTTAAGTTACAATCGTGTTCATAGACTTATGAGTTATCTTCTTTGAATTCATTATTTAAAAAATGTAACCTTCCTCCACCCTTCTTTAATGCCTACGTCTGGATTATATTATTAAAGCGTATTGTATTACATTTAATTTATAACTTATTTACCTTATGTTAACATAAGATAAATCAAATTTATATTGATCTGTTTTGACTTTCAACTTTGTGTACTGGTATACTAGCAAGGTTCATTACTTTTGTTACAGTCGATGAGATTCTAATCGAGATGCCCTATCACTGCCTGAACACAGGTATCCAATTTAAATATTTTATATTTTACATAATTGAAGAGCTTATTTCCAAAGTGTCTTAAATCCATGAAATACCAAACTCCAGAAATCGCGATTTTTATTTTAAATAATTTAAATTTTAAATAATCTATTAGTGAAGACGGAACAGACAACTCTTGCCTAAACCAGGAAGTTAAGAAGATGAAGAAGAAGAAGAAGAATTTAAATTTTAAATAATTTAAATTTTAAATTGAGTTTTCGTTATAGGTTATGTTTATTTGTAACTACATTGGCAATATTGTCACATACCCTCAAAATCCTCCACCATTACAAGTGGTAGTAACAGTGTCACATGACTTGGAGTTAAGACGTTTTGGAAGTAAACATAGTTTAAGGAAAGTTTTAGTAGGAGAAAGTAATATCCAATACTCAATGAAGTATGTATTTTTTTGTAAGCCTATGTTTTCCCTTTACAGAAATTTAGACACTCTCCCCCTACAGGGTGGAATTTGAACCATAATAATTTAGTTACTTGTTTGCGTATAGATGTCATTTTTTAGTGGTCCGTGGTCAGCGTTCCGCCTCATACTGACATCTAGGAAACCAAGGTATTACTAGGACGGGGAAATTCGGTAAATTTTGCTTAGAGGCCTTTTCATTCAGGCTTAAGGGTTTTTTACGAGCCTGAAAATCTTCAGACTCTGGACCCACGGCTTAAAGTCCCTCCCGGAGAACTTGCTCCTTGGATTTTTCCGTCCTAAAAAATCCATCGATCCCGGCCGTGTTTGAACCCGCGACCCTCGGGACCAGAGGCAAGGAGCATAACCACTAGTCCACCGCGGCCGGTGTAATTTAAGTTTCGAAATAGTTCGTCGCCGTGGTGTAGTCGGTAGAGTCCCTACCTTCCACTCCGGTGACCCGGGTCCGATTCCCGGCGGGGTAGAGGATTTTAAATCTCCAGCTTGAGGCTTGGTGTCTCGTGTCCATGTGTCTGTATGTGAGAATAAAATAAAGTTAACAGAAAAGGTGAAACACTGACGAAAAACAGTGTAAACGAAAAAGAAAAAAAAAAGATGTTGCTTACACGAAGGTATCACAATCTTTCAGAGTTCATTATCAGAAGAGTCATTTACTGCATCTGCTGCACTATTTGAAAATACTTTTTGCCAGAATGGCATTGCATGATGGTGCTGGGTAACACCTAACTTACTTAAAAATGAATCTTGTTCTACCTTAGTTTTGTTGTTATAAAATAATGAATGAAAACAGTCTGCGGTAAAAAGCTCAGAAGTTTTACAAAATCCATCATTGTGATTCCATGCCACTTTCGGTATACTACCATCACTAGCGTATTTACGGTATTTATCTTTTTTTTTTTAGCCCAGTCTGAAGGTACTAGTGCTCTTTTTCTCGCTGTACGTCCTAAATGTCTTACTAGATCTTCTTCACAACTAGCCATTTGTTTTTCACTGACAAATAAACACAAAAAAAACACCACAGAGAATCACAGCTGACTGCTGTTCATCGCCATGTGCAGCCCCCGTGATGAGTCATGTGCTTTGTAGCGAATCAGCAGATTGGTCATTTGGATATAAGACATATTGGAAATAAAAACAGCTGGGATATAAGACACTTTGGAAAGAAACACGACTTTCAAACCGTTTTAACAGGGAATATAAGACACTTAGGAAGATAACAAAGTGTTAAGATGATACCTAACGGAATAAAGACTTTTCTCACATAAAAATATCGAAAATCACGAATTTTGGATTTAAGACACTTTGCAAATAAGCTCTTCAATTGATGTTGGAATCCAAGAAAATAGATCTGGATTTAAAAATATAAATCCGAGTTGTCTATCATATGCAGAATGAGATTTCTCGTAATAGCAAAATCTGAGAATAGTACGGTATCAAGTGTTATTATCTAGGGAAATTGTGTTGTCAATAAAGGTAATTTGAAACGATTTTCACGTCACGGTTGCCGAGCGAGAATTCCGCTGCCGTGATGGCTTCATCGCTACCTGTTCCATAATCACATCATCTGTGTTCAACCATCGAAGTTCTATGGCATCCAAAGTAAAACTAATTAGAATATATCAATTTATGCAGTACAGGAACAAACAAGTTATGAAACACGATAAAACGTGGTAGCAAATCTAATATATTTGTATTTTAAAATACTTTTTTGCGCGATAGTGCGTTCTGTCGTACTTACAGCAATGGCAACCACGATTGATAGTTCAATTTCCTAAATTTCGGGGTTGCCAACCTAAATAAATATAGTGTAATATTACATATTACCTACCAAGTGCGGGAAGTAAACCCACTGCCCTTTATGTATACTACGTATAATGTATATACAAAAATATATCCAAAAGGTAGTGTTAGTATATATTATATTAAACAAATCAATGCATTTTAAATGAACTGAACTTTTTACCGTATAAATATTAACGTTAGTCAGTTGTTTATAATGGACGCAAATACTTCTAACAAATATGTTATTATTTTGCTTTTATTATTTTGAAAACACCATCGGCAAAAAAATAACGTACAACGCACGTTTGGGAAGAGTTTTGCAGAATCTCGGTTTTTAATCATATCCTCGCTTCTGTAAAACCGCTTCCCAATCTCGCATTGTAATACACTATTTCGGGATTATTGGTCTTGTTTTGCAGTGTTGTCTTCTTGACGTTTCATCACCAATTGTGGGGTGACATCTTCAGGAGATATTTCTTGTTTAAATTATCGTAGTAAACTGTTAACTAGCTGTTAACTTGTTTGATTTTACTGTAACTATGATTCTGAGTAAATAACTTCTAATTAACTTTTATAAGATTCATGATGTGTTCCGTTGAGATATTATTCAAAATTAATATAAAATTATGGAATGTAATGCACAGAGAAAATAATCCAGCGAAGATAAACGTACTCGAAGAGATGGAAATCATGAAAGCAGCTCACAGCAACGACAACCTGATAAACGAAAACGAACCCAATACACGCAACCCCCTCTACCAGATCTTCAGTAAAACACCAGTTTTGAATCCTGCCGATGATGGGACAAGTCCCGGAAGCCCTATAGTTAAAAAAATTAATTAAGTTGAGGAGACGGACCTTTCAGGTGAATATTCCATAATTTTATATTAATTTCTAATTGGTTAAATGTTAGACTTAGAGCAGCTTGCCCATTAGTTGTTGTCATGGTATAGCGTCATGACTTACTATATTTGCCGTAAGGTTTTATCTGACATTATTTACTCATATACATAGTTACAATAAAATCACTCAAGCTAACAGCTAGTTAGCAGTTTACTAGAAGAATTTAATCAAGCAATATCTCTTGAAGATGTCACCTGTCGTAGGTCGGCCAAGAATCCCGAAATAGTGTATTACAGTGCAAGGTTAGGAAGTGGTATTTACAGAATGGAGGAAAATGTTTAAAAACCGAGCGATAGCAAGGTTTTTTATTTCCGAGATTCTGTAAGACAATTCACAAACGTGCGTTGTACATTATTTTTTGCGCGATGGTGTTTTCAAAATAATAAATTATAGTAAAATAATAACTTATTTGTTGGAAATATGTGCGTTCATTATAAACAATTGAGTAACGTTAACAGTGTGGGCAATGTTTATTAGTTGAAAATACAGGAGGTCGTGAGACCAGTTTTATTGATAAAATGGCCGCAAGAATTGATTGATTTATGTTGTTTCAAACAGAGTTCAGTTCATTTAAAATGCAGTGATTTCTTTCGAATGTATATCAACACTATCTTTTGGATATCTTTGTATATACATTGTACGTAGTATACATAGAGGGCAGTGGTTTTACTTCCCGCACGTGGGTATAAATGTAATATTACAGTATAGTTATTTAGGCCGGCAATCCCGAAATGTAGGAAGTTGAACTTTCAATCATGGTCGCCATTGCTGTAAGTACGACAAAACGCAGCACTATCGCGCAAAAAGGTATTTTAAAATACATAACGTTAGCCGTGAAAATCTTAATCAATATAAATATATAACTTTAAAAATTATAAAGTTAATGGTTATTTTTATATTTACCTCCTATCCATTCTTTACATCCTCCATCCCCATGGGACTTACAAATTAATGTCCTGCACCGATTCCCTAGAGGCAGCGAGCACGAATTCTGAATCTTAACCCTTTGATTGGCAATGTATCCTACAGGATACAGCAATTGTTTTAATTCATTTAATGTTATTAATAAAACAGAAGCAAATAAACGAATAGAAATAACTTATAAACGTATGTCGGATTACACAATATACTTAATAATAACATTTTCGCACCATTTCGTTTTCACTGCATTTAAATAATTGACACGAGAAATTAGTGTCTATCCAAATTAAGGGTTAAAAAGGTGAAAGGCAGGAACACCATAGTGATAGGTTCATTTATAAACCGGCTTTGAATGTTTCTGTGAGTAATTGAACATTTTACGTCTTGGAATCATTTATAAACCAAGCTTAATAGACTAATAAACAGAGATTTGTTTTTTTCCTGGTTAAGCGTAATCTCTCGAATTGATGGAACCCTGTTTAATCCTCTGCTTTAAGAATATAAGAATACATTTTATTCACGAATTAATGTCGTATACAGTATTGGCAGCCGAATGAGCAAGTGCTCGTGCTCGGGTGCATTGCATCTACAGAAATAATAAATAAATATATATAATATATATATATATATATTACAAATTTTAGTTAAAGGACGAGGGAAAACAAAATATATGAATTTAGGAGCCAGTTTGAAGACATAAAATAAATTCTGGCACATGAAAAATAAGAAGTAATACAAGGGGAAATAAAATAAAACAATATAGAGTAGATCAATGCCAGACTAAAGAGAAGTTTCAAAAAAGACATTAGGAAATAATATCTTCTTGTATCTTGTAAGCCCATGTTTCCCTTAACAGAGACTTAGGCGCTCTCTCCCTACAGGGAAGAATTTGAACCATACTAATTTAGTTACACTCGTTTTCGTACAGATGTCATTGAGTGGTCCGTGGTCAGCGTTCCGCCTCATATCGACATCTAAGAAACCAAGGTAGTACTAGAACGGGAAAATTCAGTACATTTTGCTTAGGGGCCTTTTCATTCAGGCTTAAGGATATTTTTTGAGCCTGAAAATCTTCAGACTCGGGACCCACGGCTTAGAGTCCCTCCCGAAGGACTTGCTCCTTGGATTTTTCCATCCTAAAAAAAAATCCATCGACCCCAGCCGGGTTTGAACCTGCGACCCTCGGGACCAGAGTCAAGGAGCATAACCACTAGTCCACCGCAGCCGATAGGAAATAACATAAAAAATAGAAGTTTCAAAAAAAATAAAATATAAAACAAAAACAAATTAAAAGTTTCAAAATATAAAACTCCTGACATACAAAGAATTGGTGCTATTGGCAACATTTTATTTCCCCTATGCAAGAATACGTTTAATCTACGCTTAATAAGTTTCAATTTAATTATTTTTGACATAACGACTATCTGAAAATAACATTGATCTTACTATTGCGATTCAAAGTATCCTGCGCGTTGTAGTATTACTACCTGTCTCTCCTCTTGGACTTCATGAGCGCCACCGGACTCTCTTCTTTGCTAAATTCTTAACCTCATTCCAGCTTTTCTCTTGTTAAATTTGTTATTATTTAACTGCGCCATGTAATTCTTGGTCTTCCTTTTTTCCTAGGCAATCCCTGGGGAATCTGTGATCCAGAGCTTTCTTCTAGAAATGTGTCAAATCCATTTCCATTTACGAAATGTATTTCCTTCCAAATTTTATTTTGTTATGTTTTCTTCCATAATTCTTCGTTTGATATTTTTAGCCACAAGATTCTCAAAATAAATATCAGGCTTCTGTTCAGATATAAAAAACAAAGTGATTCAACTACAGACCATAGGAGACCCTTGCGGCAGTGAGAGGTTAAGGCTCTCACTTTTTCTAGATAATCGGCTCTTGATGTCAGGCAGGTTGTCAGCCCTGCGTGACCGCCTAAAGGTCAACCCTCAGATCAACGTCTGGTGCTCATTTTCGTTGAAGACTGAATCGATGCCAGGGTCATGCCGCCACCAGAAGATTTGTATCAATTTAAAAAAAATCCTGACCCAAACTCTCGACCTTCCGTTTTGTAGTGTATTGCCTTAACCAACTATGCTAAGGCGTGACCCCTTGTTCAGATATACCTTACATTTTTTATATAACGCTGTTGTAGCTTTCCAAGTTTCATATTTATATTAATACTCTCAGTTTAGTTATAGTTGCGTTTGTTTGTATGTCCATATGGGCGACAATTCTGAGAACACGCAATTCAAAGCTGAGCATAAAAATCGACATTTTTTTCTTAAAGGCCACACAATTGAAATTGCATACTATATATCTACTACATGGGACATATTAATCTACTTTCTTTCCTGGAGAAACACTACTCAGAATTTTTATGTTTGATTTTTTTTTTTTGTCCATCGATCTCGGTCACTTTGTATTACTGGCAGCGAACATTGGATCCATAAATATCTATTAAAACCACAGTACTTAGATGAAGACCTAGATCGAATAATACATTCGATGTAAATGAAATATCTCTCTCATAACAATAGATTTTAAAATTCTACACTTCAATTTAATTTTGAGATTGTTGAATTTTTTAGTCAAACTGATTTCAGTTACATCAGAGAATAATAATTATCTAGATATAAAAACCAATCGGCCGCGGTGGACTAGTGGTTATGCTCCTTACCTCTGGTCCCGAGGATCACGAGTTCAAACCCAGCCGTGGTCGATGGATTTTTTAGGATGGAAAAATTCAAGGAGCATGTCCTCCGGGAGGGACTTTAAGCCGTGGCTCCCGAGTTTGAAGATTTTCAGGCTCGTAAAAGATCCTTAAGCCTGAATGAAAAGGCCTCTAAGGGAAATTTACCGAATTTTCCCGTCCTAGTACTACCTTGGTTTCCTAGATGTCAGTATGAGGCGGAACGCTGACCACGCACCACTCAAATAACATCTATACGAAAACAAGTGTAACTAAATTAGTATGGTTCAATTTCTTCCCTGTAGGGGGAGAGCGCCTAAATCTCTGTTAAGGAGAAACATGGGCTTACAAAAAATATATATATTAAAACCATGATGATAAAATATTAAAACATTCTTTGATTACAATTTTATAGCTGAATATCAAAAACCTAGGCGTCTCTGTGGAGCAAGCTGTTAGACGCTGGCCTCTCATCCCTAGGTCCTGAGATTTATCTCGGTCACTCCATGTGGGTTTCGTGGTGGACGAAACGGAGCTTGGACAGGTTTTTCTCGGGGTTCCTCCCGTTTTCCCCTGCCACAAATTTCATTTCACCATTTCTCCATACTCATTTCATCCATTTAGTTTCACTTCATCCATCCGCCCCTGTGACAGTGCGTCAGGAGTAGTCAGTCGGCAACCATGTTGTTCAGAGACCTCTATAAATATAGGGCTTCATCTCATCTCATTCCTCGATCTGACTGAGTTGTACACGAGTTGAGGATATTTATTTTTATCCAAAAACCCGTGCCCAAATATAATAAAGGCAAAAGATAGTTCTAAAGTACGGTGTCTTTAACACTTTCAATGTAAAAGGGGACATTTACAAAAAATTAAAAGAAAAGCCTGGACATTTAAAAAAAAGTAGGACATTAACAAAAGTATGTATTTTCACTTGGTCATACAACTGGCGCTTTCTAACGTTCATATTTATAATTACATAATAAAAACAAAACGAAAGCCGCCATTCATAAATACATTGACAAAGCATCATCCCATATGAGCGTCCCCAAGAAAACTTTCGGGACAGCGGGACATTTTCCCAACAAACGGGACTATCCCGGAAAAAAACGGGACGAATGGACACCCTATTATAAAATAAATTATAATTATTTTCCTATGAGCTTCCTCCCCGGTATATTAAGTCTAGACACCCATACCAACATAAAATCAGCACATTTAACAGTTTAATCAACAGAATGTTAAAACTACACTTGAACAAAACAAATTATAACAAAGAACTACAATATCTTAAAAACATGGCGAAAAGCAACGGATTCAACAAACAAATCATTGATAAGCTTATAAAGAAACAAAAAAGAAAAAATGACGCAAACAATATAACAAAATTTGAAAGATAATCTAATAATAACAAAACATGGGTAACATTAACATACACAGGAAATGAAACCATAAAACTAGCCAGAACTTTGAAAAAGACAAATAAAAACATTAACATAGTTTATAAAATAGGAAACAAATTAAACAACATAATATACAATGGCATAGAAGAACACGACAAATTCAACAACAAGGGAGTCTACAAACTAACATGTAAAGATTGTAATTAATTTTATATTGGCAGGGCAAACAGAAATTTCAATATAAGATATAAAGAACACCTAAAAGATTTCATACACGCGGGTGATAAATCAAGCTATGCTAAACATCTTATTAACGCAGGTCATCGAATGAACACAATTGAAAACACTCTCACGATAATCCACCGAGAAAACATTCCAGTTAGGATAAATATATTTGAAGACCTCGAAATTATAAAGGAAACAAACAACACCTCACTTCTTAATGAGAACGCACCCCAGTCAAGCCCATTATAGGAGATCGTCAAAAACAAGTCAGTTGCTGCTACAAACAGTTGGAGTGTACATCACCATACACTACAACAACAACAAGTAGCGGAACCTTAACCTGCAGAAGATGGAAGATAACTTCCGAAAGCGCTCCAGTTAATTTTATATATAATATTTTAACAAAGTTGAGGACGACGATACCTACCAACAGGTACAATTTAATTTTTAACTTTCATCATATGACTTCACCTCAACGGAATTTGATGTGCATTTTACTAGTATTGATTGATATAAGCTACATTTAAAGTTATAGTTATTTATAAATAATCATTCACTTCTATCGGCAAAATATGTTATAAATATTCACACTCTACATTTACGTCAATAGTATAGACTACAGAATATGTATGGTTGTCTTATTGTGCGCTTCGACAACCATTCTCATAAATCCCAAGTTCATAATTTCATTCTGCTCAACGGACTTGCAAGGCTTGGCTCCGATAACAATACTGCGTTAAACTTTAAGCACTTCTAGTAGGGAGAACAAATGTGCATTCTGAAATAAAATCCGTTCGGCCATATCAGTACTGATGAGAAATGTATCAGCCACCATGTGAAATAAAGCTACATGATAAAGAACTCTGCAGACTTTTGTCTCTCATATAAATATAGCTATGTTTAATATAACACACTCCCACATGAAACATTCTAACACTATATGTTACTTGTTCAACTAAATGTGTATATAAATAAAGTATGTGATTTATAAAAAAAATTAAATTCGAAGCATACGAAAATATTTAGACGAAAATAGATTTTATGAACTAAAATAATTGCACAGTCAAAATGAAAATGTTTAATAAATAATACACATATACTTGACTGCAATATTATGTCAGTGCCACAACCTGTCGGAAGAGGGATTTTAGACTATGGATGACACGCATACTTTTTTTTGGCCACACAAGAATATGGGGCCTCCCTTAATGGGCGATCAGCTCAATATCAGGACCACCTCCGAGACAACACATCAGAAATAAAACAAGCCATTTACACACACATTCTTACTAAACCTAGCTAATATGATAATGATGATTATAATGGCTAGATGATGTTTTTAGTATAAGACAGATTTTAGAAAAGAAATGGGAATATAATGGTACTGTACATCAACTGTATGTAGACTTCAAAAAAGCATATGATTCAATTAAGAGGGAGAAGTTATATAGTATCCTGCTGGAGTTCGGAATTCCTAAAAAGTTAGTTAGACTTATACGAATGTGTCTAAATGGCACAAAGAGTAGGGTGCGTGTAGGCAAACAATTTTCGGACACTTTTGAAATCCAAAATCGGTTGAAGCAAGGAGATGCACTATCTCCTCTACTATTTAATTTTGTACTAGAGCATGCCATTAAATCTTTAGAGAATGAGGAAGGCTTACAGCTCAATGGTATTAATAAGCTGTTAGTTTATGCTAATGATGTAGTATTGTTGACCGATAGTGAGGAGATACTAACGGACAACACGCACACACTATTGAGTAACACTAAGAAATTAGGACTGGAAGTAAATATCAATAAAACTAAATATATGGTCACACGTAGAAATTCATTAAATAATGGAAATGGAGAGCTAATGACAAATGAGGGAAATTTTGAGGAAGTGGCTGAATTCAAATACTTAGGAACAATAATCACAAATAGGAATGAGATGCACAAAGAAATTAAACATAGGCTCAATTCTGGAAATGCATGCTATTATGCATTACAGAGACTCTTGATGTCCCAACTCCTTTCAAAAAACGTTAAACTGAAAATATATAAAACTATTATTTTACCAGTTATATTATATGGGTGCGAAACATGGACTCTTACTTTAAGAGAGGAAAGGAGATTACAAGTATTTGAGAATAAAGTACTTAGGAAAATTTTTGGACCAAAGAGAGATGAACAAACAGGTGAATGGAGAAGACTACATAACAATGAACTACATGGTCTTTATAGGAAGCCAGATATAATAAGAAGAATTAAGTCTCGTAGACTGCGATGGGCAGGACATGTTGCGCGTATGGGGAATGAAAGACTTGCATGGAGGCTTCTTGTAGGAAAGCCAGAGGGAAAACGCCCAGTTGGTAGACCAAGAATGAGGTGGGAGAATAACATTAACTATGATTTGAGGGAAGGAAAGAAAATATAGAGGGAATGATTGGAAAGCATTAGCTCAGGATAGGGATGTATGGAGAGCTTATGTCCGTACTGCCATGGACCTACGGGTTCGATAGTGTCAGTGAGTAAGTAAGTAAGATGATGTTAGGGGGCCGTTTGGGTTGATAATGGTGATGATAATGATGATGATGATGATAATAATAATAATAATATAATAATAATAATAATAATAATAATAATATAATAATAATAATAATAATAATGCTTTACTGTATTTTAGCTGGCAGAGTTAAGGCCATTAGGCCTTTTCTTCCACTCAACCAGCGAATGATTAGATCATAAAAATGTTATATATGTCGAAATATTACTGAAGATTAATTAAACCACATAGGTTTTGAAACTGGTATAATTAGAAGACTGGATACTAGGTGAGGTATAAAGAATTTTAATTTAAATCTTAAATTAAACCTCATAGTGATTTCTCCTATAAAAGTTAAAATTGTTATATATTTAATCAAATTTTAAAATATTAATAAAGTGTAGCCTAAACAATGTATTATGCATAAAATCTTATATTAACACTAACAAAACATAAAATAGAGAATAAAAGCTATCTTAGATGGATATTTATATGCAGGCCTAAAAAATATAAAAAATTCTGAATATAGTTGTTATGCAGATAGCATTTTAATTATGCGGAAGTGAAAATATCAATTAATTTAGATTTAAATAATGATAGCGTTCCACAGTCCCTGACATGACTGGTAATGAGTTCCATGCTATAGTCGTATATATAACAACGTGAAACTACAAACATGTATGTGCTGTGGTATGTATAGTAACGTAGTCTATTGTGCTTAAATTGTGCTGTGGTCTCGAGACAGCGTGCTGCCTCTCCATGCAGCGGGCTCGGGTTCGATCCCGGTCGGGACAAGTTTCCTGGGTGATGTATTTTTTCGGGCTTTTTCCACACCTATAAGACAAATGTCAGGAAACTTTAAGGCCCAAACGGTACCCGAACATCACATGTAATTAGCATCATTAACATATTCATTACGTTTAGGATTAAGATCTCTCCTGGCACATAATTACCAAAATCACCTATCATATATCATTGGGGCAGCGTAACTCCGCCTTCCAGACGCCTCAACCTCAGAAGTGGGTTACAATAACGTCATGACAGGAGATAATACCAGAATGTCGAAATAACAACGTGGTGTCATTGAATAAAAAATATTTAAGAAAATGATTTATAGAAATCAATAATATGTATAAAAATTAAAATTCATATAATGTAATAAATTTCCAAAATAACTAGTAACAACATATGAATTAATATATATATATATATATATATATATATATATATATATATATATACTAAAATCCCCAGGAAAAATTTTCATTGACAGAGAAATGGAAATACCATACCTCTTTCCATCAGTATAATGGACTCAGTATTTTAGTTTACAGGCTCTTTGCTTTATGGTTAGGTAGGTCTATTTTGCCTGCATAAGTAATTAGCATATCAAGCGGCGTTGTCACGTTTTATTCACTGGCACTAACATCCATTATAATAATACTGCAAAAGACAAACGTTGCAACACTGTTAAGATAATTAATTCCACATGGAATAGACATGGAAACGTCATTTAAAAATGCGAAGACATTATTGGCAAATAACTGTGTTCAGTTTTTGGTGATTCGAGCGGCATCTTAGAAGCCTCTAAGAACAACTCCCGGCTATACCTCGCAGAAACAATGCTATCTTTTAAACCAGTCCGTCGCCGTGGCGTAGTCGGTAGAGTCCCTACCCTCCACTCCGGGACCCGGGTTCGATTCCCAGCGGGGTAAGGGATTTTAAATATCTACCTTGAGTCTGGGTGTGTGTCATGTCCTTGTGTCTAGACGTGAGAATAACAAAGTTAACAAAAAATAAGGTAAAATGAAAAAAAGGTAAAACAAGAAAGAAAAACAGTGTAAAACAAAAAGGGAGCGAAAAAAAACAGAGGGAAACAGTTGCCTATGATGCCGCCTGTAAACTAAAGTACTGAGTCCACTATACCATGAAAAGAGAATGGAAAGATTTTTATGCCAAATATTCAAAGACTGGTTGTGATATACTGACAAATGAAGAGTAACAAAATTAAAAAGTGCATACCTGACATGATGTTTCCAATAAGTGTAAAAGGCAGACAAAGCACATTGACAAGAAGATCGGCACAGGCTAGGTTTGCAATGAAGAGATTGGTAGGTGATCTCATTCTAGGACTACGATATACCACTCCAACCACAAAGCAGTTCCCCACCACACCGATCACGAAAACCAAAGTATAAGCGATGCAGAAGGAGACGGTGACTACGAGGGAATGCCTGAATTCGTATACTATGTAACCGCTATAACTGGAGTTCAGTCTTGAAGAGTTGTCTGAAGTCACGTTGGTCCACAAGGTATGTCCACATCTGAAATCCAATACATCAAGTATTAGTTTGTATAAGAAATGTAAATGCAGTAGAACTATTGATTTATTTTATTATCTACTGAATCTCCAATAATGCGAACCCTATTTCACCATCCGGTATGTTAGGGTTTTAGTTACAATTAATTATTTACATTCAATTAGATTATGCTTAATATCTAGCGTTACATATTAATACGAGAAGAAAAAAACTTGTTACTTTTTTTAAGCAAACTGCGCGCACGGAGGAGTGTGATATTTGGCATAATCAATGTTCATATAGAGGAGTAGTACAGAAAAATAAAATGTATCTATAATATGTGTTAGAAATAAATTAAATTAGACAAAATAAAATAAATGGCCTCTAAGGAACTTATGTGTATTATTCATTTGTTTACATTCATACTCAAAGTTCATTGTTGCAAAAAGAAAATTGTGCAGCAGCAATTTGAATTGACTTGTTCTCGCGTATTTATTGTTAGTGGTTTCTTATTTATTAGTGGTTTAAAAAAGTGAGTATATTTTATTATTTAAATTTTAATTAAACCCTGTCTAATCTTGGTTTCAATAATTTCATTTTTTTATAAATTTAGATAATTGCACCTACTTCCATTATGCCTCGACATAGAACATTGACGGGTCGGAGTGAGAAACAGAGAAGAAGGGATATAGGCTATATCCCCGTACACATAATAATAGGCCAAATGGAAATTTAAAAAGTATAAATATTAGGAGAAATGCCAAATGGCGCGTTATTGTTTTTTAAATATGACTTAGCCAAACTATACCACATATTTCCTATCGTTTGTATTTTTAAAATAATTCGAAAATTAATGCATAATGACGTATTTGTGGCAAACTTAAAAATGTAATGAATTGTGGTCTAATTTCGACCGCTGGACGACCACTACATCAATAATAATGTAATGTAATACGAACAAATAAATTAATGAACTAACAATCCAAAAACTAACTCAAAGTCTCTTAAAAATGTGATAGATACAGTCACACAGCTTCCTATAGCAGCACTTCTTACATAAAATATTTGACAAAGGCAATTGAAATCTATTTTGGCAATAACCTATTTTTTAAATAAATTTATGTACTTTGGAATCAAATTCGGGACACTCAAATAACAGATGTGAGATCTTGCAAATACAGGTGTCTGCACCAATTTTAAATCGTTCCAAATAATGTCCAAATTTACCGTGTCCAGTCATAAATTATGTTCATACAAAATTTCGTTCCACGTATTTCACTTTATTTGGTCAAAAACAGTTGGGAAAAATAATGTTCTTGTCAAAGCACCATTAATACTGTTTAACCACTCAGTATTCCAATTTTGTATAAGATATTTCCTTAATACTTCTTCAATACATGATAGAGGACAGAATGAGTAAAAGTAATACATCCTTGAATTTGCAGCTGATTTGGCAAGAAAATCTGCACGTTCATTTCCAGTAATTCCAGCATGCCCTTTAATCCAAACTAGGAAAACATGTCCAAGATGTTGGTTTAATTTTGTTCGTATGGAGATTGCAATCGGGTGATGGTTGATGATGATGGCCATATGATTTCAGGGACCGTTTGGGCCGTAAAGTTTTCCTGATAACTTATTTGTCTTATAGGCGAGGAAAAACCCCGATAAAAACCCTCACCCTGAAAAACTTTCCTGACCGGGGATCGAACCCGGGCCCGCTGCGTGAGCACAGCGGTGGACATGCTACAATAAGAAATAGAAAATACATATTTAACACTGATTCAGTTAGGAAAATTTATAACTTTATCAGTTTTAAGTATTTATTTTCCATTTAATGTTATTTCGTTACATTCTTTGTCTTTTCATTTTTCACACAATTTCTCTAAGAATCTGATTAGAATTCCCGTAACTGTGGTGGAATGAAGTTGTACATGTGCAGTAATTGTTTTTCTGCACTGCTATTAATGACTTGACTAACTGCTTCCGCCATTTTGTTACAGATAGATCACTATTCGCTTGAAAGCCAACTTTTAAAAATACATAAAACAGGTCTGGAAGAGAGTATGGATAATTTTACATGCACCATGCCGTGATACTCTCCGAATAAATCACTAATCCACTGAAAACTCAACTTTCGAATATTTGTGGATTATATCTATTTTCGGGGCAACTGTTCAATTCGTAAAAAATCCAATGATTTATAAATATATCACATTTTCGTTCCGTATTTATAGAATATGAGTTTCGAGATTGAATGCAATGGCGGGGTTCTCATTATCAGACCACACTACTCTCTTGCCACTGTTTACGTGAATAAGTGTTAACAGTAGAGTACATTGATACTGAACCTAAGGAATAACGCATATTTTCCACCCTTTATTGATAAGCATTAACAATTTCACGTATTTGTACATATTTTACCAGTAGTGAAGCCTTTATAATTTAATTTATACTTTTCCATTGTAATGTTGTGTTATCGATCCCCAAAATAGGACAGGAAGAAAGATGAAGATTATCATAAGTAATGCCACGAGTGATTTCCAAATTATCGATAAATTCACGACTCACGAAGTGAGGAGTGAATTTATCTAGAGAATTTGGAAATCAAGAGTGGCATTTGTTAGGACTATTTAACGAATAAAATAAAGCTGTTTACTCACAAATCATTATTTAACTACAGTTATTTAAAAATATTTTTATATTTAAAGTAAACGGTGATGTTTGAAAACTAATGAGAAACGATAGGTAGCCTACGCTTCTACTGCTTCTTTTGTTTATCACTGCAACCAGATCATACTATTTATGCCAAAGGAACGCAATATTGTAAGAATGCTCTCTAGTGGAGAA